>JAAGVU020000061.1:24632443-24648698 GCA_011763525.2 Mormyrus iriodes
TAGAAATGAATGGAGACTCCCCACAAAGATATGAGTACAGGTCTGCGTGTGTGTGTGTGTGTGTGTGTGTGTGTGTGTGTGTGCGTGCGTTGTAGCAGGTACCAGCTTCAGTGTGAGTCAGGTTTACCCAGCTTTGATGTCGATCAGGCCACCCCGCTTCACACGAGCCCAAAGCTCAGCGAACGTGATGTGCCCCAGCTAACAGCCAGCGTCCTGGGAGCATTCCCCTGAGCTCATTTGGCATTCCATTTACCATCTTAAGCAGAACGTTTCATAAATGCATAAAGGTTTCCTACAGAGGAGAGATACCAGATTATTCATGAAGCATGGTCCTGCAATGTTCTCCCTCTGCTGTGTGGGCATGCATCTTTGCGAGCAGCAAATGCCACCGTCCCAGAATTCCACTTGAGCCCCTGAAAGCTGCAGTGCACTGAGCATCGCTGAAATGCGCAGAAAACTGAATATCAGGCTCAGCGAGGGTCTGATCTGAAAATGGGAGCTGCTGTGCATGAGAATGTCCTTAGCATTTCGCCCGCAGTTCATCTCTCCCTTTGATGACAGTAATGATTACGTGAGTGTCTGCTTGTCCCCCTGTCCACACAGTCCCCACACTGTCCCAGACCGTCTCCGTCTGCGCGTGAACCGGATAAGCCTGCAGGAGTATGAGAAGCTGCAGTTTGACAAGGAGCGACTGCGAGACATCTGTGAGTGCCTGCCTGGCCATTCAAAGTGTCCTTAAAGTGAACACCAGTGTGAAGAGTGCTGGCTCACATAGCATACCCTGATAATAATAATAATAATAATAATAATAATAATAATAGACGCTTTATTGATCCTCGTGGGGAAATTCTCGTTACACCTCCCCCAGCTTGCTCTCTGTAGGTGAGCGCAAGCTGGCTGCGAAGGGCAGCCACCCTTAGCAGCGTAACAGTAATCAGTAGTGTACCTTTATGATAACGTAAAAAGTGCATGCTGTCGTAATAATGCAGCATTAGCAAACCCTGTCTAATAGCAATAGTGTACCCTTGTAATGACAAAGTAATAGACATTATAACAATGTAGTATTGGCATACCTTGTTAATAGCAGCAATAGTGTACCTTCGTAATAACGTACCATTAGCGTGTCCTGTTAATAACAACAATAATGTACCCTTGTAAAAACATAGCAGTAGTATGCTATTGTAATAATGCGGCATTCGAGTGCCCTATCAATAACAGCAATAGTGTATCCTCATCAGGGGAGGGGTAGGATGTTCTCATGTACTGGGCCTAATAAAAGTATCACTTGCCTGGGGCCCGGACATCCGTTGCTGTTATGCTGGAGTGCTGGAGCCTGCCCCGGCAGCCAGGACATGTAGGCCGGCGATATACTTCATGCGACGCGCACGCAGCAATGGAAGTATTGTACCCACTGTATTTACGCGCATCGTTTATACAATCTAGAGGATTAAAGACCATGTCCACCAGGGGGCAGGCTCCTTCGTTTCCGTTCACTTGTTTATATTAGGTTTATCTGACATGTAGGTCAGTGTTGAGTAAAGGGTATTTACTACCGTGATTTTTATTTTGATAGCAACTGGTAAAATATTTGGGTAAACCCATGATATGAGTTTGGTACATATATATTTTTCACATGGCAAAACTGCATATTGCTTTGTGCAGGGCCATATTGGAAAGTTTCAGGATTGGAATATGTTCTGCTACATATTGAGATATAGTATCCTTGATAGTCACAATATATCAATTGTGATACTTTTAAAATTAATGTTTAATAAAGAATCTCAGAACTAAGAACTTTTTGTGGTTTCTTGTTCCTCATCAAAGGAAAAGCTGAGTACTGTATGTGATGCTCTTTTTATTATGGGGTTTTCATCTAGGATGTTTAGAAGGAAATACTAGTATTAATAAGTGAGATAGTAACATGGTAAAATTTTGTATAATTATTAAAATTATGTAGTTTATAAAATTATGAAGAATTATGAGCTTGGAGCACAGCACCTCTGGTCAACATAATGAGAATACAGGCTTACAGGCCGAAAGGAGTCAGCATGAACCTTAGGCAGAGATTAGACATGCAAACATAAATAACAGCCATTTACACTGTTAACTGTGTATTCTTGTTATGTTGCAGATGTTCATGCATCATTTTTCTTTAGTAGACAAGTGGTGGAGATTGTTGCTACATGGCATTTCATTTGATTAGGTCATCTTAAAACAGATTTGTTTACATTAGGTTAAGTTAGATTAGATTAGGTTAGTTAGGGTCCTGCAGAAAGAGTCTACCTTGACGTGGCTTGGCTTACAAATCTTTTGGACTAAGTCTTTTACTCGACAGTAGTGTGGGGGGGGCGGTGGCAGAATATTAGCGAGGATGGGGCCCAGAAATTTCTGATCGTGGCCCTGATTCTCATAATGACATAGCAAAAGCCTGTCATCGTAATAACTTAGCATTAGCGTACCTTGTTAATAACGTAGCATTAGCGTACCTTGTTAATACCGTAGCAGTAGCATACCTTGTTAATGACATGGCATTAGCGTACCTTGTTAATAACATAGCAGTAGCGTACTTTGTTAATAACGTAGCATTAGCGTACCTTGTTAATAACGTAGCGGTAGCGTACCTTGCTAATAACAGCAATAGCGTGTGCTTATAAAACATAACAATAGCATACTGCCATAGTAACGTAGCATTAGCAAGTCTTGTTAATAAGATCAATAGTATACCGTCATAATAAAGTAGCAATACCATATCATCACAATAGCTACAGTGTACCCTGTTAATAACATAGCGATTACCTTGTTAATAGGTAATAGTACACTATGTTGTAACCAAAAATTTACAGTCCCATAAGCACATTTGTAGATCCTGCTGTTTATGAGTTAATCAGCTTAATTGAGATGGTTTAGTCATGATTAAATGTAATTAACATTAAATACCCAGTGTGATGTATCAGCATTTTGATTGGCCAAAGGGCTGTTTGTGAATACCAGTGTGTTCCCCAGCCGCTCCAGTCGGCATCGTCGTGGTGAGAGGAGACTGTGACCTGGAGACCTGCCGGCTCTACATTGACCGACTACAGGAGGTAGGTGACCACTCACATCCTGCTTGTTTGTCCGATCAGTTTCCTGTGATGACTTCCTATGCCATGGCCACTGAGCCAGTGCCCTGTCGTGGTGGGTTTGTCTGAACCCCCCCCCAAGGCTCAAGTGTCTTCTTCACAGCAGCTACTTTCCTTCGCGATCCAGTCTAATCTTTTGCCTTTTCAAGTTAATGACCTAGTTGTCTATGATCACCCGATGAATCACAAACACCTTGACTCATTGTGTAAAGACCCTAGTCTGATCCACTCCAACACCATCTTAACTTTCTTGTTTGGTCCAGACTGGTTTCCTGGTGGAGATGGCTCTCACAAGTCACACACTCACAAAGTGGCACATTACGGACAATTTAAGGATGCCAGTTCACCTAACCGTATGTCTTTGGACTGCAGGAGGAAACCCAGAGGAAGCCAAACATCACACACAGGCAGCTGGGGGAAGACCTACTGCCATCCGCATCTTAACATCATTGGCTCAAAATTTAGCAATGCAGGCAGTGCAGAAGAGGAAATAGTAGTTATATTAGGAATCTTTAGGTGTCTCAGTCCAGCTGGCGTTCTGTGAGCATGCTAAACTTACATTGTGTAGGTGTTCAGAGAGGAGTGACACCAACCAGTGTCGGCCGTCCGGTTGGCAGAATCGCTGCGGTTTTTAGTCACGGTGTTTCATCCTGGCCAGACCAGAGGCATAATGCTTCTAGAAAATTCCCTGATGATTTGGCAAGCTACTTTTATGTGTCAAAACTTGCTTTTGCCCTGGCCGTGATACTTTTTAAATATATATCTTTAATGGTTTTTTTTGCCAGAGATTTTCACAAGAATGTTTTTTACACATTTCTATGTGTTACGCTCTGACTGCAGTTCTCGAATCGGCGAGGACCGGATTATGATGTCATGTGTGTCTTTATTGTTTGGGTTTTCCATGTATTTCCCTATTTGTTGTTAAATCCAGATGATGATGTAATACGGTGTAATAGCGTTTGAGTCAGTCGTGTTTTCCACCATGAGCCTATGTATACATATCGGCCACAGCATTCGCTGAGTGAGGTTGTGTAACATTCAGAGGCAATGGGAGGCTCCTTGATGTGCCTTACACTGTCTCACATTACCCTTTGACAGGACCTCCACCAGGCCCCCCCAGGCGCCCACCGGGTACACTACCAGGTAACTGACGTGTCCTCTCAGTGACATACCCGCCCCAGCATTTGTCGTGAGCCTGACCCGACCGCCATCCACCCTATTTGGTTTCAGGATGAGTCCAGAAGTCTGGCCCGGCCCGGCTCCGCCCACAGACTGTCCTCCAACTGGAGCTTCCTGGACTGTAAGTCTCACCTCAACATATTTTTGGACCTTCCTGTCCCGCAGCAATTTCTTCAATGTGTCCATAGACTACCATGACAACAGCTCACTTGCATTCCTTTGGCGCCGTTCGGTGCCTTGTTGGCGTGTCGTAACTCCTGCCCTTCCTTTTGTTCTTTGTCCAGCGACGTCCGCTGACCGTTTCTATCGCATTGACAAGGCTCAGGTGAGCAAGCTGTTCATCACAGCTGAACTTCTTCAGTCAGGACATTAAAAGCAGAGATAAGGGTGACTAATATAATTTCCATGCTCTAGCTGTACCAGAAATCATATAACCTTTCCGAGTAAGGATGAAAAACATGCACGCCCAAACACATACAGCACAGATAAAAGGAGATTAAAAACCCTGATTGGCAATTGACCTCTTTATGTAGACCTTAGTAACATATCCTGGAATCCTGGATGAGTCATACAGGCGTCTGGCCGAGACCTGTTTATTTCAGACTGAAATCAATTTATGTTTGATTTGTGCTCCATTCTTCCTTAGTCACCCCAGTCTTCCTCTCTGTGGTGCCACTTTAGACAGAAGTGACTACAGTTTAGTATACATCTTTTTGCTCCGTTGGTTGCCGAAATACAGCAGCAGGAAACGAAAAGCTTTTATGATTAATGGGTTTGTTTAAAGGCCTGACCGCTTGCACTGTGAACATTTGGTTTCCCAGGAGCACCTGCACTTTGTGACGGAGATCTGCCAGGACGAGGTCTTCATCTTGGACCATGAGGCCCCGAGCGTGGGGCAGGTTGGTGGCCCGGGAATGCCAGACCTTGTAGTAGAACCAAGGTTTGTAAGCCTTCCTGTGTGGTGACATCCATCTGTAACAGCAGCTCTCTATATACATGCATTTGTTTACTGTATTAGGGACTTAACCCTACAAGCTTTTGTTTATAAGCCCTTTGATGGAGAGATATCCCAGTGGGGTGTACTACAAAGCAAGTTTTACATGCCCAGAGTAAACCTGATAGAACTTCACGTAAAAGGGGCAGTGTCGACAATGCAAACTATGTCGGTGATAGCCACCCCCACTCGGAAAACTTTATCGTTACTACCAGGGTTGTGCAAATTTCTGAATTTATGAATTGTGCCTCATTTCTTTCATGAATTGGAATCTGAATTGAATTGGCCACACCCAGCCGGACATCGAATTGGAATTTGAATTGGAATGTCAGGAAGAAGATTCATTTCAATACAAAGAAATTCAATGCAATTACATAACACAGGAATGCCATTTAATCTAGCAAAGCATAGATAAGTATGTAATAGTTCTAGATGGCATATATATAAATATATACATGTGTATATATATATGTATATATATGTATATATATATATATATGTACATATACACACACACACATATATATATATATATATATATATATATAAATAAAATGGAAGCTCGGTTCTCGAACTGAATCTGTTCCGGAAGGCTGTTTGAGAACTGATTTGGTCAAAAATTGCCCTTACTTCATTTTTAAGCTCTAGCGTGGTTCTGACAACTTTCCTTTTGCTTTGCTGATATCACTAACCTTCTTAGGACCCGTGGTGGTTTCTTTAAAAACAAAACAGGAGCAACGAAATGAAAAAAAAAAACAAGAATATTGACAGCACAATTCGGCAGAGATGTTCACTATGCGAGCATTACAGGTAGACTGACTCATAAGTACGCATTCTCTGTATTGTTTATGCATAAAAATAGACGTGCTTTTTCAGACAGGTTTTAGCGCAAATGAGTTGGTTGGTCATGAACCGAAAATGTGTTTGACAGCCGGTACATTTTTTATGGAATAATATGGTCGCGAACTGAATTGCACGAGATGTGAGACGTTTGAGAACCGAGGTTGCACTGTATATATATATATACTGAGCTTATATGTGCAAATGGTAAAGTGTGCTTTATATTTGCATGATTGTAAGAGAAAAATTGTGTATAACTTAGCCTATTCTTTCAATATATATTTGATTTATGTCGGCTCCGTAAGTCCTTTTCTATTAATTGATTTTGCACATATAACTGTTTTTGTTTGTTAACATTTGTGAGGAGTTTGCAGTAGCTTTTCTTGTGAATGTCCATTCATTGTCAGATGGATAGGTTGTATGACTGTAACACCACATTCCTTTAGCGTTTGAGTCAATTGTAAAATGTATGATCGCTTTCTTACTGTTTGCTGACTAACAATTTTTTGTAATATTAAAATCAAATGATAGTATAGATGGCAAAACAAATTACTCATTTATCCATATGTGCTCCAGTTTATTCTTTTATGTGTAGAAAATTGTTTCGCTTTCAGTTCAGTCTTAGCACTATAACAAAAAGCACAACATCATGGCAAATGCAACTGTGCTTTATTCTAATACACGCAACTGATAGTGAAGTACTGTTATATTTAATCAGCAAATCCTCAAAGGTTTTATCACTTAGATTGCAACGTCGTGGTATGAAAATGTTTCCTGCTACACTGAAGATTCTCTCAACAGGTGCAGAGAAGGTTGTTGTAGCTAGGTATTTGCAGATAAGTTGTGTTAGCTCAGGAAAACTGGTTTGGTTTCCTTTCCAGTACACCGAAGGGTTGGCATCCTCTGCTAAACGCGGTTGACTCAGGTATACAGTGACATCATGTGAAGCTTTGGTAACAGGTGAGGGACAAGTTTGACTTTCCATGTAGGAAAAGAATTCAGAACATTTCTTTGGATCTGTAATACGCAATCTTTATAGCCACCACTGAGTTTTGGGGGGAGATACTCAACTTCTCCTAGATCCAGCACGGTACACAAAATGACAGTTCAGTTATTTGTTCTATGGGTGACACTAAAAAAGTTGCATTCTTTCATTCTGAATAACCTGACATTTTCATAAAAATGATACAGTATATGCTGAGAATATTACCATGATTATGTGTGGTTCATATTGAAATATTATGCTGTATTGTTAAAAGCTGCATCTACGCTATACAGGTTAATTTACTTGAATTCAATTCCATTTTAATTCTTGTTCCTTAACTTCAAATTTGAATTACAATTCTGCATAATTCAAATTCAATTCAAATTCACAAATTCATTTGGAAATTTGGCCATTCTCAATTCAGTTCGGAATGGCGCACAGTCCCGAATTAGCAGCCAGCATATTTATTCTGCCTGGCACCGAAAATTGGTGTCAGGATTAAAACTGAAGGGGCCATCAACAAATATCTGCATCAGGAAAAAAACATTAGTATTTCTTGGTATTGAATCGAATAGAAAATCAGAGGTGTTGCCCATCCATGCTATTTAGTCAAAGGGAAGCTCTTATAGGCTGTGTTTTTGGAGATAGGGCGGTTTATACATACAGTACTGTGCAAAAGTCTTTGGCAGTCAAAAGAAATATTTAAAGCTATTTATCTGAGTTGCAAGTGCACTTTTGCTCAGAACAAAAAACACAATGTAACATTAGAACAGATGCAAATTAAGAGTAACACAATAAAAATTTATAAGAATCTCTTATGTTCCCCAAAATGTTACTTTAGTTGGATGACTAGATGAACACTGCTTTGGTTCCCAAACCTTTCTTCAGGGGCATTCCATGTATTTATTAAATTATACCACCAGCTCACTTAATTCATTATTTTAATTAGTTAAATCTGTCAATGAGATATGGATTAGCTATAGGATGTGTGCTAGTGGCTGAGTGAAAAAGTATGTGGGTGTATTGGATAGTTACTGCAAATACTAGGGTGACTTTGGGAGACAGTTTGAAATGGCTAAGCTAACACACTTTGACAGGAATAATAGCATAGTTTCATACCAACATGAAGATAATTTAAACATCTTTTTTTGCCGCTTAAGACTGTCACACAGTACTGTATGTTTTTTTTTAAAAGCCATGACGTTTTTTGTTTTATTCTAGAAGTCAACAGTTAAACCTGTTTGAGGCAGGTTAGGCATGTCCCATAAATTATCATGATAATATAGCCTGATTAAAAGTGAGGTACCAATTGTGGTTCCCAAAACTCGGAAGTACGCCATAAGAAACCTCGCTAAGCAGGTAAACTTGCTTTGTAGAACACCCGACTGGACTGGGTGAAGTCAGATTCAGATGATGAATCCATTCATTTTGGTTTTGCCAAAATATCAGTTGTACATATTTTGGATATGATTGTTCCTCTTGCTTCCAAGTACTGGAGCCCACATCCCCATAATTCTATTTCTTCTCTGAATAAATTGTACGACATGGTTTTCAGTAATGGTATTTCAGCTCCTTTTTCCTGTGATGTAAAATTACAAATTCCACATTCATTGTATAAAGATATATAATGCTTTCAGAAGCCGGAACAGTTTATTACCAGTATGTGTAAATGTACCTAAACTAGTTTGTGATTTGATGTCAAACATGAAATACAGGACATCTTGCAAGACACTAAGCAGAAACATTTCACTGTAGAATATATATAAAAACTAAAGAGCATAGTAGAAATAACATCTTAAATCAGTTTTCATATGGGTTTCTGATAAGTGATAAAGCAGTTAAAAAAAGACTTTTTGTTTCACTTGTAATTCATTTTCACGTGTGACTCAGTCTAAACTAGTTCTGCAAGAAAATAATTGGATTTCTCATATGTGAGTCATTACTTATGAACTTTAATCAATAAATAGTCATATTTCTGTGGACGTTTTCTATCATCTTGGGTTCCACAGTGAGATTTTTTATGAATGTTGAATTTTCGGGGCTGAGCATGAGAAAGGTTTATATCAGTTTTGTATCAAAGTTCCAGTCAAAGCTGCCACTTAATACTAAACCATGTTTCTGTGATTGTAAAATCATTAGCTTTTTTCTTTTCCTTCCAGAACCCCACTGACTCCTGAAGAACAAGGTACAGCTCTCTCTATCGATACACGTTTAAATGGTGGTTTCCATGATGTGGTCTGCTCTTTTCTGATAGTGTAACTCTTCCTGGCAGCTCTGCTCACAGCAGCCTCCTGCGGAGACCTTCCAAAGGTTTGACTTCCTCTTGTCTGCTTCCTGCGTACACTTGAAGTTTTCCCACAGCTTCTGAAAGAAATTGGCCCCTGGTTCTCAGCCCCTTCTTAGCGTGGCTGGCCATGCTGGGGCAGAATACCAGCACATTGGCTCTACTGCAGCCATTAGCTTATCTTCCCTGCCCTACACGCCCCGATTTCCCCCCTGTAGCAGTGATTACCGAAACTATTTGGGGGGGTTGAGTAAGTCAAGAGACATTGCCAGCTGACAGCTGATAACCAGGCTACTTACGGTCAGATTTCTGGTGGAAATGTAAACAGATGTAAACATCACCTTCTATTATTATATGTACACACACACACACACAGTGTTCATGTGTCATTGGCTCTCCACTCATTTTTATGGGCGTAGCCTTAATCCTAATTATGATAACCCTAACCTTTATCCAGCACTAACCTTAACCATAAGTAACAAAACAAAATACAACAGATTTGACTATTTAAATTTTTTGAGTACATTCACAAATTTTTATAAAATTACGGTTTATGCTGTGAGGATCTGAGAAATATCCCCACAAGTTAAACAGTAACAGGTATTACCTCGTTGTGGAGCCATATGCATGTAATCCTGTAGTGTATGTTGGCCTTAACTACTGTAAGTCGCTTTGGATAAAATCATTGGATAAATCAACCCAATGTAAACATGCACACAGTTTTCCAGCTCCTGGAGCAGTGGGGTCAGTCTGCTGGTGAGAGACTCAGGGGGCTGCTCTTCACTTCACCTAGCTGCCCGGAACGGACATGCTGGGGTCGTGGGTTTCATCCTGGAGCACGGTAAGTGTCCACACCCAGCCTTTGGGGGAATTTAGGGTGCTGCAACTATTCCTGAAAGACTGACTAAAAGTAATTTCAGGAAAGTCCCCCCAGCACATGGGTGGTGCTTTCCTGAAATCCCAGCAAGTGTTTATAAACTGGTATAGTCTTATTGAACAGGAATGCCAGTACAGATCTAAAGCTACACTTTTGAAATAGCAGTAAATTAAAATATTTTTTTTTTCTCTTATTTTCAGGTTCCAAGATTATCCTGGATTTAATTGACAGCGAAACGTATGAATCCTTATTTTTTCAAGTCGTTAAAGGTCCTTTTAATGCAGTGCCCCTTTGGTCACCTGCTTTATGTTGTATTCTCATGAATTGCTGTGAGATTAATGTGTACTGTGCTGTAACCAGTGTGTTCGTATCTTTTCATATGTCTGCTCTAAGGGGAGAAACGGCTTTGCACAAAGGAGCTTCCCAGCACCAGCACACTGTATGCCGCATGCTAGCAGACGCTGGAGCTTCCCTCACTAAGGTCAACTTCCAGGTAAGACAGCTGGAGGCTGACTCACCCCCTCGTGCAGTGTCACATGACACAATTGGGGAAAAAAAAAAAACAGCAACGGCCTGGTTGTTAGGGAACTTACTGTATTTTTTAAGAGAGGGCATGCCGGAACAAAATACTTATCTGGCCGATTGTCTGACTCAGAGTACTATATCCTGAGCACAGGAGTCCCCATTGTGTTCTGAGACAGGGTGTTTTTTTTTTTCAGGGCAAGACACCCAAAGACAAGGCCCTTGAATCTGGGGACTTGGAATTGGCCTCCTACCTTGAGAGCAGACAGCAGTATAAGAGCATCCTGCGCGAGGACCTGGAGACGGCAGTATGAGGGCGTAACCTCTCCTCTCCCCGGAGGGAGAGTGGGCGAGATCAGCCCCACTGGTGATCGACGCGGCTCACTGGAGAACTGGAACGGGGGCACTCCGGTGCGGAGTACTTGCCACACGGCGCTGCACCTGCTGCCTTCACAGAAAGACCGTCTCCCTCTGGCAGTTTAACCCCCCCGCCCCACCCCAAAAAGGAGCCAGCTGGCTAGGAGAGGCCTATGCAGTCTGTTTGACTCTTTCCGTTGCCGCCACTGTGGGGGAAATTACTTCTGACGTCTATTTATTTATTTATGGACCTATTTATTGCTTTATTTATTGAACGTCTGGTTATAGCTGGCCTGCGGAGGCTGCCGGTATGAGCGGTCACACCGTACGGGTGTAGATCCATAGCAATTTGGAGCTTGTACCAGGAGGGTGGTCCTTATTTAATGGGACATTCTGTAGTTGTGGTAACTGATATTCCTGAGCTTTCCTATGGGACTTTTGTGTGTCTAATACACTTTGAACACTGTTGGGCTGGGACCCTCCTGCATTGTTAACACTACAACGTAGTGTCCTGCCGCATTATCGATATCCTATTATATGACACTGTTTTGTTATTTAACCTGCTGTGCTGAACCCACAAATCTGCATACATGACACCTCCTCATGTTTCCTGCAGGTCAGCCCGTTGGTAAGGTCACTAACGTTAAAGACCTCGCAGCACATTCAGCATTTACCCCAGCCAGCCTCCCAGCTTGGTTTAACCTGACATCTTATTGTCCTGTGGTTCATATTTTTACTCTGACCCAACTGACACTCGACACTGCGTTTAATGGGTCCAAGGTTCGAGGGTCTGGGCTTAAGCCAGAACTTGACCATTCCTTTATAGTATATTTTGAAATAATTTTTGACAGGATTTTGAGGTCTTTTGAGATGTGAACAGTATGATGTACTGGGAGCTTGTTTTTGGATTGGAAATATACAAATATATACATATACATAAATAGCATATATAAAAACTTCTTTTTTCAATTTAGTTGCATGTCTGATGGTGCGCTTATATTAATGAATGAATGTTTTTGAAAAGATGTTACTGGATGAATGTTACTGAATGAATTTTACTGGAATGTCTGTTACTGGACAAATGTCATAGGATGAAAGTTATTGGATGAATCTCCTTTCTCCTGCTCATTTATTCCTGCCTGCCCATGTTTGGCTAGATATTAAGGGTTGTTTTTTTCCCTTGGAGAGTGCTGCACCAGCTTACCGTCTCTGTGCACTTCAGCCTGCTGTTTTTCACCAAAGGGGTATTTTTGGGAGGGGGATCTCCACCACTGCTCCATTGTGCTTGAGAGATGTTCTCTGTTCTCCACCAGAGGCCACAGAGACTGTCTTCGGTCCCCAGAATGGACTCTACGTTCTCTTTCCATGGGACGCTAAAGGGGCCAGACACTTTCCTGGATAAACTTTTGATGTTTTTGTTCCGATCTTTCAAAAGACAAAAACTCAACCCAGTCTTTTAGCCAAGTGTACCCAGATACCGTATTTGTTCTCTTTCTAAATTTTGTGGTGTGTAGTGTTGTTATTGTGCATATTAATATTAAGGGGAAAAAAGAAAAAATCTGAGCCATATTCAATGCAATATGAAAGGATGAAAATAGTGCATTTATATATTTATGATTCTGATTTTTCTTTTTTACATTACATTAATGTTTTAAGGTGGTTGTTTGTAACACCACTAAGCTTTGTGGTGGAATGTATATTTTTTAAACAGTGAAAGTGGGTGTTTTTTCTGTTTTGTTTGTATATTTTGACTTTTTTCTTTTGGTTTTCTTTCTTTTGTCATTTTCTTTCCTTTGTTATTTTATCAAGCAAGGGGATCCCAGTTGTGATGCGTAGAAATCAATGAGCTTGTGGAAAGCTCCACGGACATACGACACAGTGTATGTACTGGGCCGGTTGGTGTGTTTACTGCGCATCTGAACTAAATCAAAATACGTTTTTCAAGTAGATGATTTCGACCACTTACCACAAACATTTGCATGACATACACACTAAAGTGTGTCAACTTTTTATCATGCTTGAGGGTATGTTTGCACCCAGTGACGTCCACTGGAATCTGACATAAATATGTGTAAAGATACAGTATATTATTTTCTATATTTTTGTGTTTTATAAACATTGTTCTGCATGGGTATTTTTGATAACTAAGGTTCACTTCCTCCCATGAAAGTGGCATTATGAAGTATCTGTACTGTTAGTACTGACCTTGGTTGTGGTTTAATATTTTAACCATTGAATTGAGATCTTGTGTATTTTAAATTATGGAATTACTTGAATGGTTAATATGTTGATAGATTATATTTTAGGTATGATCTTGTTTGCAGTATCAACCCCTATATTACGTATTAACGGTAGAATGAAAGTCCGGTCACATCTGTATAGTGACCGTCGCCTCTCAACCAAACATGTAACAGACATGAAACTATTTTGTTTTTCACTGTGGTTCACTGACAACTACATGTTGTATTACATGTAGTAATTCTGGGCTCGGTAAGAATCCTTTAGCTATAGGTATTCGAGAAACATGTCTGTTGACAGAATTTGTAAGGCAGGTTTTATGATTTTACTCCAAGATACGTGGGGATGTGCATCCCTCTAGGTTTATATATTTATCATTGCAAATTCATCTCAAGGGGAGTATGTAGTGCCAAATAGATAATGTTTAAATGTTTCGTAAATTTCTGAGTGCGGTAATTGAAATATATTTAAGATGGCAACACACATTGGATTTACTTTTAAAAAAAGTTTCATATGTATAAATACAGATGGGATCTGCTTGATGTGTTTGCAGTTCTGTCGTATCATTTATAAAATGCAAATTAATTGTTCTCCTTTGCAGAGGTGCATTTCCCAAAGGCATAGTTGCTAACTACACTACACTGCAATTACACTATATGGACAAAAGTATTGGGACACACCTCTCTGTCATTGAATTCAGGTGTTTCAATCAGATCCATATCCACAAGTATATAAAATGAAGAACCTAGCTGTGCAGTCAGGTCTACAAACATTTGTGAAAGAATGAGTCATTCTGAAGAGCTTGGTGAATTCAAGCGTGGTACTGTGATAGGATGCCGCCTTTGCAATAAGTCAGTTTGTGAAATCTCTTCCCTGCTAGATATTCCAAGGTCAACTGTAAGTGATACTATTGCAAATGAGAGGCGTTTAGGAACAACAGAAACTCAGCCACGAAGTGTCAGACTACGTAAAGTAGCGGGAGTGTATAAAAGTAACTGCTGAAGAGTGGCAGCTGTTATACCTGCAAAGGGGGGACTGACTCCATATTGATGCCTATGGATTTAGAATGTCATTAAAGTACCTGTAGATGTAATGGCCAGTTCAAGAATAGCCCAAGAATAAGCCGAATATATACAACCACATGGAACAAAGTTTGTCTAGTGTTTGCAATATTATGTGCTCCTTGTAAATATGACTTGCATACAACAATAACTGATACATTGGGGGGCATAGTTCTAGAGATTTATCAATTCCTTTTGTTAGGGTGACAGTAAATAAGCCCTTGTGGCTTGTCATGAACTATATATGGTCCTTTGTAGCACATTTCACACAAATTATTGGATACTGAACTCATATCACAACAAAGAAAATACTTGAGTGAGATGGAAAATTGTGATATATCTGCATAACAAGAACTCTTAATTAGGGGTGGCCTGGTGATGCAGTGGTTAGCACTGTTGCTTCACACCTCTGGGAGCAGGGATCGAGTTTCCACCATGGCTCCATGTGTGTGGAGTTTGCATGTTTTCCCCTCTGGGTACTCCAGTCTCTCTTCCCCCCCCCCCAACAAAAGAAATTCTGAGGTTAATTGCAGTTGCCAAATTGGCACCCCATCCTGGGTTGTTTCCTGCCTTGCACCTGTAGCCTCTGGGATAGGCTCTGGACCCCCGTGACCCTGAATTGGATAAGCAGTTACAGAAGATGGATGGATAGATAAGGAGCTCGTAATCTTTAACCAGTCATTCAATATCAAATTCTGGCTAAAAATAAAATTCAAATTTAAAGTCATGTAGATTCTTAAATTGACAGTCAAAGTTGGTGAGTTAGCCAAAATGGCTGAAATGAGCCAGCAAACTAGTGAATCAATATGTGAAGAAGAAGTTTTCCACCATTCAGCAACTCTGAAAAACCTGAAAAGCACAGTCTGGGAACTGTTTTGGATTTCGCCGGCAGTTTTTGTCGTTGGTACCATCTCCAATGCCCAAAACCATAGTCTTCCTTTGGGAGTTCAAAATACCGTCAGAATACCCTATACCACGGTATAATGTATAGACGGGAAGCAGTATAATGGTATGAAATAAATAAGATTACAACTAAGATTAGCCTTATTGATCCCAGGGGGAAATTACTACAAAAGCATAGTTACACATGGCCTAAACCAAAGGTAGCATTTGATAGTATGATGTCATTTAAGTTTTAAGATGTTTTATGTAGGTAAGCTTGTGTCAGCTGTCAATGTCAATTAGATGATCAGTGATTGGCTGGGTCTGTATTATAGTTGTCAATAATATTTGAATTTCTTCGAATGATATATCTGTTATTTTGTAAAACTGTAGGTAAATGTATCTTTCATGGAACAGAAATGAGGTATAAATCACATTAATGTTCCCCCAATGGTACAAAAATGATCCCCATAGTCCGTTTCTGTATCTTAAATAGTCCATTTACCCTTGAGGCTAATCTCAGTGACAGCAAAGGTACAAATTGGTCCCCTTTTTTGACAGCGTAATAAGTATAAACCTAAACGATCCAGACATGTCCTCTAAAGTATACTTTAAGCATTAAACTACAGGGGACAATGCACAGCATGTAACTTTGATACTACGTGTCTTTATACGTATTTATTAGCCTAATAATTGCACTGTGTCCATTCACCGCAGAAGTCTGTAACCCAGACAGCTAGGCTATTGAACGGGAAGTGCACACACGAACACTGAAATATTAATTAAAACTCGCCCGTAAAGAAATTTGGGAAACCAGTTGGTGTTTCTTGCTTTTCTTGAAAACTGAATATAAAACTAACTTCACCGCGGTGTCATAGTTAAGGTTTAAACCCGAAACCACTTTGGGGTATATCTCC
>JAAGVU020000061.1:24653184-24664204 GCA_011763525.2 Mormyrus iriodes
GTCTCTCCTTGTAAAGATGGCAAAACGAAACGTTAGTCTGTCAGCATTTTTGATAGCTCGTTTTTTCACATTTCTGCGCCCCATTTTACCCCATTGGGGTCAAACAGGACCCAAAAGTGGATGTAAGGGTTAATGTATTAATAGTTGTAGTTAATAGTCACATGTATTAATAGTTTTTAGAAAATATTTTTTGTACATGGGGTACATTTATGTATAATCTGCGATGGTATTGGTTAATTTTAGTAACATCTTTACTGTCGTGACTATCAGCGATCGAGTCGACTACCGCCAGTCATAAGACGAGGTAATTCTTGGTAGTTTTGGTAGCTACAGTTCTTGTTCTTGTTGTCTAGTTCTTGGTAGGTACAGTCAATCACATTTCCTCCTGCTACCAAGATTCAAGACCTCAAATCTTGGTAGCGACACCCAAACACGTTTAGAGTCATGGCTCTATGTATGTAGAGTTTGCATGATCTCCCTGTGTCGTTTCTTCAGGGTACTCTGGTCACACCTCCACAATCCAAAAACATGTTGAGGTTATTTTACCAAATTTCCCGTAGGGCTGCTTGTGTGACTGAACGGTATGTGTGCCCTACGATGGGTTGGCGCCCCGTCCCGAGTTGTACTCTGCCTTGCACCTATAGGCTCCGGACCCCCCGAAACCCTGAATAGGATATGGGTTACAGAAAAAGGATGGAACAGGCTTTGGCAACATACTGCTTCAACAATGTCAAGGCTGTATTTTTTTAGGGTTTTTACTCTTGCCGCTGAAAATAAAAATAAAAGTAATGTAGTTGAATGAGATCCCAGATAGCCCTCATTTAGATTATTTTGATATCATCTTGTGAAAGTCAGCCTATGCAACTGACCTATGAAGTAGTCTATAAATATATTCTATCTGTTGTACAATACACGGACACAGTGCAGTTTTTAATGGTAACAGAAAGGTATTATTCTTAGCACAGTATTTCACATCATATATTCATTTTACTCTGAAATAACTTGCAAATGGTGCAATCATCGGTGAAAATCTACAGTCCCCGAAGTGTCAAGATCCTAATAATCCCACCGCTACCAACTGCTACCGCTCGACTTCAGCCACTGTTACTCAAAAGAGGAAAATGTACATCAAGACTTTTTTCAGTGTTGGCTCCCCAGTGGTGGAACGAGTTTTCTCTTGCCATCAGAATGGCAGAGTCCCTTGCTGTCTTCAAACGCAGTCTGAAGACCCACCTCTTCAAGGAACACCTTGGAGGCTAACCAACATATATATAAACTTATGTTCATATTATTAAATAAATAAATAAATAAATACTAACCCATTAACACATTCTTCTTATTTCTGCACTAATGTCCTTTTCTTCAACAGGGTTTCTTAGGTGCCTAACCGAGCTGGCAGTAACTTAGTCGGCTGACAGTTGTCATTTAAGTCTAGCTTTACAAGATTGAAGAATAGTCGTAGACTGCCGAGCACTGGGAGTACGTCGCTCTGGATAAGAGCGTCCGCTAAATGCCGTAAATGTAAATGTAAAATGTAACTAAAGTTGCAAACTTTAAGTATAGGGAAACTTTGACTCGACTCCGCCCCCTCCCAGAAGACATTCATCATGACATGTTATATAAGCTACTTCGGCGCTCGGTGGGTTATAGCGCTCTTCTGCCTGCAGGCTTCTCTCTTCGCTGTTCGGGTCGACCTGTTTACCGTAAGTTCGTAACCTTTTAGTAACAGACAGAATCTTTAAGGTTGCAGCTGATGCTTACCATTTCTGGATGAAATCGCAACATCAAAGTTCTTTATATAATTTCGTTCAGTCACCTTTTTATTTTTTCTTCAGTGTACGCAGGGAACGCTTCTTGCTTACCGGCGCCTCTCATAATCAAGTACAGGTAACACTATACAACACTATTCAAGAATCATCTCCAAGGATGTACTGGCACTTGATTTTTTTTTCTTATGTTAAGTCCTGATCACGTAATTTCTCTATGTGCGTTAGACTTGTAACGTCGGAATGATTTGGCAAGTTTCAGAGATACGAAAGTGAAAATACGGCCATGTTATGCATTTCTTTTATCAGCTGACGTGGTGGTGCTGTGACGTAGAAAAGGGCAAGCGGTTCTTGGAGAGTTTCGGGTTTAATAACGCTTAATCGGCAGTAAACGGTGGCATTTACGAAGATGCCGCCGCCAGCTGTCGAAAGAGCGAATCGGTGGCGTTTCTCCCAGCCGGAACCATCCCTGACGCCACGTTTAGCCTCGGTTGGCTGTTCCAGGCTGTGACTGCGATAAAGCCTTTAGTCACCAGTGCCTCACAGGGTTCCACACCGATTGTCATGTTTCCTTTAAGTTATTGTTCTGTCATCGTGGTCTTTTAACAGATAGGTAACCTTTATACCAAAACTATCACTCCTGTCTCTTCTAAAACGTTACCGGTCATTCTTTTTCCACTTATTATGTAAATTTTTTAAACTGTAATTGTGTCGCGCATCTACACTTGGACCCGCTTTGGTTTCTGTTTAAGCACTTTGTTTCATGGTTTTCTTTTTGGCGAATACGCACCAAGTAGTACAGGTCTTCGACTTAAGACCGCGATCGGTTCTGACTGACCAGTCGTAAGTCGGCCCTTTATTTTATATGCAAAATTTATCATATGTATAGTATACCATATAATACAATTATATCATCGTATAAGTCATTGTTTGGTATATTTTAACCTCTTTTATCACCATTTTCTCGCGGGGATGCCAGCAGCTGGGGCGGAAACACTGGCGCTGCCAGGCGCGGCCACATGTCTGCGGTCTCCGGACGGTCGGAAAAGTCGATCATTCGTTAGCTGGATAGGTCGTAAGTCGACGACGACTTGTATAGATAATTGACACCCAATCGCACCTGGTAGTTGTATTAAAAAGACCTCAATCCATTTTTTTTAGAAGCCGAGGTTTGGGGGGGGGGTGGTCGAATGAGACTCGTTTCCTGTGTAACAATACATGATATTTGGTTTAATAGACAATTTGCCTGATGTCTACGATTTCCCATACAGTAGGCCTGAGAATTGATTGTTGCTGTGGAGTATGTGTGTGATCGTAATATCGTGTGTAGCGTTAAGGATTGCATTTGGGGCATGTCTTAACATGTTCCCTCCTTGATATTTAGCTTCATCTGTGTGGTTCCTGTTATTTCCTTTCAGGTTCCAGACATTGTGACCATAGTATCATTACCTAGTTTATATTATGCAGCTTCGTGATACGGTCATAAGGAAATATCTACTTCAGGAAAGCGACTAAATTAACAACTTAAAATATGAAAGTTACGCAAAGCTCATGTTCCAATACAATTTTTCTGAGAAAGTATGTTAGATCTAACTTACATCTTTTAAAAGTCACTTTGTCATAATTTTTTTTAATCCAAAAATGTCTGTGTACACACAAAATTTGAGCTGTCTGAAAGTGCTGGACAAAAATCTTAAGCTGATGTTATATGCAGTAAATTAAAACAAATGACTCTTGAATTCGGAAGGTTGTGGTTAATTTCTACTTTATTGCAAAAATATTATAAAATAGAATATTTTTTTTATGACCGCCTAATTTAGGGTACCCTGCTTATAGAACAGATAAATGACAGTGGAAAAAGAGTTCAGTTATAAGGTCCTTGGTAATGCCCTTTGACATCTCCAGGCTCTGCCTGATTAACTTGTGCTTCAAAGTCACTGTTGTATTTTCTTGTGTTTTAAGTCATCAGAAAAAGATTCAAGCAAAAGTCCCTCTGTCACATGACATGATGATGAAGTTGTGGGCTTAGGGTCACAGGTGTTTTTTTTTTTTTTTTTTTTTCTTGTTTTTGAAGGCTCATTTATTCTACAAGACGTAATACTTCCCTGAATCTCACTACCCCCATGGTCCCTTTATTCAGATATGTGCTTTTAAAATGGACAGTTATTTAGACCTTTTGCGTCAAATGTGTGTTTGGACAATAAAATCTTCTAAAATGGTTTATTCCCATACTTCAGCTGATTTTAAAAGCTGGCAAGTTGAACCCAAAAGTGCTTATAACATAATTGGAAGACATACACATTAAAATGCCTTTTGAATGAAAAGTTTATTATGTGGTGTTTTGTGTGAAATATAATTTTAATGGGCATTTAGCTATAACTTTTTTTTAAATTCTTTGCCAGTTCATGCTCTGCAAATTGAACCAAAACAAATTTTCCTCTGTGTCCCAGTATTTGCAGTTTTATTTCTTCCTTGTGTCAGGCTAATGGATGCTGGAGGGGAACTAGAACATACCATGGAATACAAGATTCTCAAAGCCTATATGGAAAGGAGGAGACCAGAGGACACCAGACTGGAGATTGCAGACCATGACGAGCGGAAGGTGCCATGCAAGATGATGAAAAAGCATAAGATCATGAAGTTCTTCAGCTGTGTACAGCCACAAACAGAGGAGGACCCAAGGCCCAAGAAGAACAGAAGAGTCATTGAATTTAAATCCCTAAAGGGTAACTTGTGACTGCAGTTTAGTAGAGGGAGACAGGAACAAATTGCCATTTCATTGAGGTTCACCTACTCTGTGATATTAGGTGGAGACAGAGCTGTGGAAGTCGCTGACCAGCTGACGAAGATTGCGGATTCTGTGCCCATTGCCTCCACAGATATGGGAGATATTGAATCAGATGGGCCTGAGGGTAAGACTGGATTAATGGACCCTTTTCACTATGGTTTTAGAGTGTTTGTTTGTTTTGTTTGTTCGTTTGTTTTTTCTAATGGGGTGTAGAGATGCTGAATGTCAGTTTGTACACTCATGGTGATAACCCCCACCCCCCTACCCCATCTTTCCCCTCTCCAGAAGATGTCATCCAGAAAATTGTGGATCTACTGAGAGAATCTGGTGACAGACTCAATGAAGAAGTGAGTCTGCTTATCTCTCCCCTACTATTGACTTGTTTGGAGCTTTCTGCATGTCAATTCATATTAATGGAAGCCTAGTAAAATCTAAGCATTCCTATCAACTGTTTTAGTATGTATGTTGATTGACCTGTTTGTATCAAAACCAGCTTTTGCAAAAAAGGTGTACAGCAAACGGCGCAAGTCATCTTATGTTATGGCTTACTTGTTTGCAAATAGTTTCCCAGTGCTATGTTCTGGCTGTTGCTATCATGTAGGATTTAGTAGGAAAAGCTACCACTAGGTGTCAATATGCTCACACAATTGCATTTTATTTCTTACATCAATACAGTAGATGCAGCACAAAACACTTCCTCCAGGAAGGGGAATTTTTGTTTACTCAAGTTTTTTTAAAAAATTTTTTTTTATTTGTTTCAGGAAATAACACTGTAGTTTTTTTTTTTTTTTTAACCAGGTGAAGAAGAACGAGCCTTTGGCCAGACAGTTCCAAAACGGCTTCGACTACAACCTTTTCAAAAAAGTAACAGTCGTGTTCCTCCAGAACATGAGATCCTATGGTAATCCCCAAAATGAGAAGGCTGAGATTGCCCTCACCTTTGAGGTCACCAGCAGGCTGACTGCTATGGACAACCATCCCATGAACCGGGTGCTGGGTTTCGGCGTTAAGTACCTGCAGGAGAACTTCTCCACTTGGATCCAACAGCATGGAGGCTGGGTGAGTGAGGGAGAGGGACTGCCGATTCTGCTCTTTGAAACCCTTTACAAAATCCCATATCTTTACCATTTCAGTTAATCGAGTGAAAGCTGACTGCATATGAAAATAAACACTACAAGGTGTATATAAAATACAGTGGAAACCACTTACAGGGATCACGGTTATAGTGGTCAACTGCATATATGGATAGAATCATTCCTCTACAAATACTGTTTAAATAATTCGCTTATAGTAATCAAGCAGTCTGCTTACAGTGTTCATTTTGGGTCTTTTTTTTTTTTTTAATTTTTATACATGACAACGTATGGAAAAAATTAAACTGGTAAAAATTTCTTTTTACTCTATGTAACTTTGATAAACCTACTTTGCCTTGTGGTAGCCCGTCTGCTTCTGGCTAGCTGCCTGTGGCTAATGCAGCGTCCACAGAGAACATGACAGGGGAAAAAGTAATTTTCTTGCCATGTCAAATGCAGACTGCAAATGCAAACTACAATATGCTATATTTTATTTACAGTACTGTATTATAGCATATTTGAATTGTACACAGTTCAGTAATTTAATTTGTGCAGTACTGTAACTTTGAAAAGCGTTTGAAACAGCTGCATAGTATTTTGAACGCACAAATATATGTAGTGAATTGTGTATATAGTATTTTTTTTTTTTAAATATGCAGTCACGTGTTCTAAAATATAATTGCAAGTTAAAAGTTCATCTTCATGGCATATTCCATAGATTTAAGGTGGTTGATTCTCACTTGTACCCCCCCCTCCCCTTTTCTCTTAGGACAAAGCTTTTGACAGCAATGACGACGATGAAGTTCACTGAGGAGGGTTTTTTTTGTCCCCCCCCCCCCCACATTTTAGGGATTTAATTACGCAAAGTTCCACACATGTTGCCCTGTTAGGGCTTGTTGTATGGCTGACTTCTCAGGGTTCTGAATTGACAGTACGGCGGGGGGGGACCCCAAGTCTTTGACTTGTATGATATGGCTTTGAATTTTCAGTTTTTTTCCAAAGGTTCGTAGAGAGAACGACTGGTTCGTCAATGAAATCTGTGCCATAGTTCCTGTAGTTAAAGGGCAAAAGCTATTTGTCATTCAAGCTTATAAGCCATATTAATCAGGGGAAGAAAATCCTCTTGTTAACAATTGAATCAATAAGGCCATAATAGTCAAATGCAATATTCAGGACCTCTCAGCATCACAAATGGTCACATACATGCTTTTGTATTGCCAGTGCCTTTTCCAAAGTACTTAAAATGCGTACTTTAGTTTTGTGAAATGAAATAATTTAAATGCATTTGTAGCGTATTTGAATGTTTGCAGTTCTTACCCTAGCCCCTCTAATCTGTCACAGGCACGACTCTGCCATGTAAAACAATGTTTTGTGTGACACATAGTGTTCATACTTAACATTCCATTGGTTTAACAATATGTGCTGTAGGACACTGCAATGACTGAAAATAATGTATGGGTTATGGCTGTGGTATTTGTTTGGGAAACTGTTTACTAATGACCTTAGGTTACTCTAAGTTGTCTCAAGGTGTCTTGCCTTATCGGGGGTCCAGATCACATCTGTGCCGTCAGTGTCATATTGTCTGTCCTAAGAAGTGTGCTTCACCTTGAATATGGCACAGGGAAGATTCTGGCAAGCCTGCTGGTGCCTGCTGCAGGACTAATACGTTCTATGCCTCATGCCATGTTAAGGAGTGTACCTATGTGCACATCACCTTCATCAAATGCTGAAACTGTCACCCCAGGACGCAGGCAGTTGCCATTGGAAAAATGCATTCTATGTTTGTCTGGAAGGATGTTTCTACCTCACGTGGACCTCAGGTGTCTCCGTTTGGTTGCGTGTCAAACCAGCTTTTCATCTGTGAGCATGCTGCTTGTGGAGGTGAACAGTACTGAAATAAGAGTCCTATCAGTGATAGACTCATCCATCAAAGATGTGTAGTGTGGTGCAATGTCTACTGGTTTGATCTTCTGTATTTAAATCCCAATAGAATTTCGTAAGGTAAATTTGACAGTTCTGTGAAACAAAGAATGAAAATCCTCTTGCAAATATTATTTTTCAATGTATGAATTTAAATTCCTGTGTGACTATACTTGTGTGTACTTGTGGGTGTGTATGCTGAACACTGTGACCTGTTTTAAAGTAATGTTTACTTCCTGTAACCAGTAAGGGTATGTAGCTGTTAAAGGGTCTCTTTCCAGTGCTCACCACTGTCCTGGGGCTCTGGACCATCTTCAAGTTTGGTTTCTTTCTCCTAAGTGCCACTGAAACTGTCTGTCATAGTGTTTAACTTACACCTGAAGTGAAACTATTCTCGCTCACCAAAATATAATCTAAAATCTGAAGCCTTGTCTCTTTTTTTTTTTTTTTTTTTTGTAATTCAACTGTCAGAGGTATGTTTGTGTTATCAACTGAATTAATTTGTTTTGCTTTGGACCAAGAGATAAGGGACACATACAAACTGTATACATTCATCCATCTTTCATAATCTGTATGCAGTCACCATAATGTGGAGTATGTTTCAGGATGCCTATTGTGAGCATGGCTAATATAATTAGATAATTTAAATATCTTATGCAAGGTTGTAGCTAGAAATTTTGGACCCCCTGGCAAATTGTCATCTTGGGCCCCACAGTAGATTGTACCAAGTGGCTATAGGTCTGTATTTATCTAACACAATTTTTCTTCTTCAGGGGCCCTTATACAGTGCTGGGGCCTTCTGAATCTGTACCCTTGCTCCTTGGACACCCCTAAGACAAATATCCCTGCACATAGGAGTGGAACGTTGAGTAGGAGGGGCAATTTGTTAGGGGTTTATAACGAGGGGCCTGTTATTTGATATACTGCCACTGTCAGTATATACTTGACACCTCTGGATTTACGTAACGATGTGGTAGAATATAAAATTCACTAAGCTGAATTACGGCAACAGCACAAACGTCTGACATGGCACACAACAACCATCGTTTTTTTCCGACACGAATATTTATTCTCTAATAAATTACTCTAATTCGCAAATTAAAAGCTGGGCACCGAAAGTTCTAGTCACGATTAATCGCACGTCCTTCAGACCAAAAACCCGTTTCCTCCAGTCTGTGGGTCTACGACCCTCACATGCTGTTTACCTGAGGAAGATCGCAACCCAGATACATAATTTTTTGCTGTCCAGACTAATACTACTTCAGTTCTTCGGACAGGATCTGTGTATTACACATCGTGCAATCATGAGGAGATGATTACATGTAGGCCCTACCTGTCCTGAGTTTATTTGAATATCAGAGTACGCATTCCGATCGGTTGTAGGCTGCAGAAAGTAAAACAGGTCGGCTCTTAACTGAAACCCGATATTCTGCACCTGCTAGACTTGCTTACAGGCAACAAGAAGTTGCCTGCAGCACCTTCCCTTTCTTCACAAGCTGCCAAAACCTTCCACCTGTGCGGACGTCAGTGATTTTTACGAGTGCCGACAGCAAACAAACATTTCGCATTTCGATGCACGGTAATGTTCGGAGCGATTATCCCCAATAAGAAGAACTCGCCGTCAAGACACCTTCTGATCATCTCGCCCACAGCGCCGAGTGCGGCTCCGCGTCCTCGGTTAAGTGGGGAATCAGTGGAGGAAAACCCCTCGAACATGTTTCCTCCTTCAAGCGGCAAGATACGCCATTCAAAAGTTAAGGGGGTGAAAGCAATAAAGAAGCATTCTTCTCCCCCGAGCCGGAGCCTGGATGTCTTTTTAGCCGCGCAAAACGGTGTGCCGCAGAAGCCCCCGGAGAACGAAGCGGCGGCCCCCCGCAAAGGAAAGAGGGGCTACCGGCCCCCAGACGTCAGGACAATATTTGAATTCTCCAAAAAAGACCCCCGAGTGAAAGAGGAAAGGGGAGAGGGGCACACTTTCAGCGCAGATGAATCTGGTGCGTGGTGCGACGTTTGTTGCGACTTTGTCTTTCAGGATCGCCTTACGTGTACAGGTGAGTGACCCAAAGAAAAGTAAAACCTGTTGACCGTGCACTGGAATTTGTGTTTGTGTAGTGTGCCTAAATTTGTTTATATTATTTTTTTCTAATTATGTTTATGTCTGTCTTGTATGATGATTTTGACGTTAGAAGGCTATATTTATTTAGTTTATTATTTACCAACAACTTCAATGATTAACCTGAGATTAACCTTATGTGTAGCTCGTTGTGCGATCGGGTCTAAACTGGCTAAACTTTAAACACAGAAAGGCAGGTTGGGCTCTCCTGTGAATGCGCATGGTTTTTCACCTTGGTTGGTAGGCTATCTTCTTCCACTGAGTTCCTCACATGGTCCAAAGAGGCACAGTTCTGGTGAGGTACCTGTGGTCTGAGCGTGTGTGGGACTACGAGTGTGTCCTGCAGTGGTCTGGTGACCAGGCACCGCAAGGGAAACATCCTTTGGTCTGAGGGAACTTTGTACCCTGAAATTCATTTAAAATACTTTGTGGACAGTCAGAGGTCGTCTCTGGATTGCGTTACCGGGTTATTGCGACGTGGGATGTGATCTGAGCCCATATTGTTTCCTAAGTTTTGATACCACACACTATAGTAATGGAGTTAATGATGATGATGAGGGTGATGATAAAACAATCATCTTCATCCAGGGTCCGGGGCTGTTGTTTTGAGGCCCCACTAAGGATGATGCGTGGTTTACATGGTTGGTAAACACGGCTGCTGTCATCATCACGGCGTGTCACAGCCGTGTGCTGCACCCATCACACGCGTCATTTTGGAAGGCACCCTGACGGACCGGTTTGTGGATGAGCTGTTGAATTTAGCTGAAGGCCTCAGTTATAGTATTTTCTAGAGTTTCTGTTCATGCTGTTCTGGTTTTCTGTGCTTTTCTCACACTACGGTTGTCTTTTTCACGTGAATGAATGCAGGCATTGTGTTACGCGCTGTATGTAAATCAGTGGCTCAAGGTCTTTGGAAAAAAAAAAAAACACCGATGTGGAATAAAAAAAAATATATGGTATTAATATACATCCTGTACTGCCTTGGGGATTTTTGCACAACCTTATGACAAATTAGTGTTTGTCAACGTGAAAGCAGCACAGAAACGACATGACTCCGGGATAGTAAGCTATATTTAACTTATTCGAGTATTAATACCTAGAAGGGGGAAGTTTTGCTTGAATGTTTTCATCTGACTTTTTTACAGTCAAATATACCAGCTGGACAGAAGTGATACGATCTGCTTTTTTGTGAAATAACTGTTGGACTGATAGAGAGATGGTTTGCAGTTTGTCTCCCCAACAAAATGATCCATCGTCCAGAACCGCTTATTCCATATGGGTCGCGGAGCCTATCCCGGAAACTGCGGGCGCAAGGCAGGGAACAACCCAGGATGGGGCGCCAACCCATCGCTGGGCACAC
>JAAGVU020000061.1:24664304-24674442 GCA_011763525.2 Mormyrus iriodes
ACGACACAGGGAGAACATGCAAACTCCACACACATGGAACCCGGGCGGAGACGTGAACCCCGATCCCAGAGGTGTGAAGCAACAGTGCTAACCACTGCACCACCGTGCCGCCCCCAACAAAATGATAACTTTTATATACTTATATGCCACTAAATATATTTTCTGTTTCGGTGTATGGTTTGGATAATTAACCATCACCTTTGAATAGACCCTGTGTGTTTTTAGTGTTTTAGTTGAATGTGTGTTCCTTTGTTTTTAGTCTTTGTTTTAACTCTTATCTCTTCACTTGATGTCAGTCTCGGTGAGTATCTGTCTGTCTGTCTCTGTATCGCATATCAGTCACGTGTGTTCTCTGTCCCTCCAGCACAACATGCGTTTTTTTAAACCGTTTTTCTCTCCGGTCTACTATAGCGCTATGCTGTCTGCTCAATCCATTCTAGGGCTTTCCAGATACTCTGGATTTTCAAATGCAGCCCATGCGATGATCTACCTTCCAGTGTTTTTTGCGTGCTCACTGCAACTTACCGTAGTGAAATAAAAAGTTGAAAAAAAAGATGACGTCGGTTTTGATGTAAACAGGAAACGTGACGCCTTTCGAGTTGTTTTTTTTTCCCGACATACCATAACCCCTATGATTTATTGCCTGTTACTTACTGTGTACGTGTGTGTGTGTGTGTGTGTGTGTGAGTGAGTGAGTGAGATGGGGCTGGGTAGGTTGGCTGACTCTTACAAAACACCTTCTAGCTGCTAAAAATATATCTGTCCATCATACGGAAATCTGATGGGAGTTTGGTCGCCCTGGCTACAGAAACTCGTGGTATGCAGGAAGTCTACGGGGAAAAATGCCATTTCATTTTCCATAAAGATCTCTCTATTTGTACTGCAGCAGTACATGAAATTAGCAATACTTTACAGTAAAAAAATACAAACATATTTGATATACACACAATCGATAAGTTCAGCACAGTTGCAGAGGTTATTATTTTATTACTTAACTTTATTACATAGTGCCATGTAACAGAGGACACATAATGAGTTACTAGTATTACTGGTACGCTAAGTATCAACACTTTTAGATATCAATCACCCATTATGCAGTAATTAAACTAACACGAAGCCGACTGTATTAAAAAGTATGTCTTCTCCTCAGAGAGGATCTGATAGCACGGCACAGTGAATCTTTTACACTCGCACACCACTGTCACAGGATATTTTGACCATTTTTGTTAAATTCACAAGCAGCCCAGAATAAAAAATATAGTGGCCACAATTTACGCACTCTTCTGACCTTTGACACTTCTATCCGTCTGAAACTTTAACATCTGTCTGCTTGGTAGTTCAGTCAGAGTGATGGGGGGCCCGAAAAAGACGCACCATGGTGTGATAGGTTAATGACCTGGGGACAATGAGCAGAGGCAGACAACTGTGACCCTGCCTCGCAAACGCACGGTGGGGTGACAGCTGGGACAGAGGCGGGGATTGAGGAAATGGGGGCTCACGTTCTAAAACCAGCTGGTCCTGGAGGGAGTGCTCCAGAGACGAGATGATTGTGCTGGGAGCAGACGGCACTGAGCTTTTCTGCCTTCTGTGGGTCAGTTTCCGGGACACGGTGTGAGGGTGACGCATGTCCCATGGGGCTGGGGGAGAGGAGCTGGGGCCGTGTGCTGCGGAGGCTGGCCGACCTGCTCAGCTGTGCCCACAAACTGGCTCGCCGCTCGGGCCGGCAGAAGCTAAGGGAGCTTTGGGGCCGCTCTGGTGAGTCCAGTTCTGTGTGTTTGTGGTTCCAACTTAGTTAACCTTTCATCCCTGGGCAGTTTATGAGTGCCTGTGATTAAGGTTCATGTTTCTGGAAACACTCAACCCTGATGTGTGTAACAGAGCGAGCTACATATCAGCGGTCTCTCCATGTGTCTGAACATGAGTGTGTTTGCGGGTACCACGTGGCCGTCTGTGTGCTTTTTCTGTGTGCACATACATGTCTGCGATGGCTATGGAGGCATGCCCCTTTTGGAATGGTGGGTTGTACCACTCAGTATGGACAACTGGTGGATTTTTGTAGTAACCAGGGCCGTGAGAACCTGTTATGTTTGAGATTTAGGATGGGCTGGTTCTGTTCTTGGTTGTGACTCTACATTTTGCGTGTTATTCTGGGCCCTGTTCTGGATGCCTCTGTTGTCATGACAATGGACAGTAGATTAGCAGGGCCTTGTTGCACCTTTGACGTGATGGCATGAGTTTGGATTCAGGTCTTACTGGCAGCTGCTGCCCTTGGTTGACCATTAGCTGGTTGTCATGGTTATTGATGAACATTTCCTTACAGTGTCGGCCAGTGAATGTCATTGTGGTTAAGAGACTCTATATATGGTGGATTTATGCAAGGAGCTAGTAATGTGGTTCTGACAAATGGGAGAACTGTGGGCCCCACCTGTCCCCCCTCCCAGTGTCACAGTGGGCTGAGCTGCATACTCTGTGACCTTGCCTGCCCCCATGGAGGCTGTAACAACACTATGGCGCCAATGCAGAGGCTGGAACAATGAGGCAAGAATGAGGAATGTCCCAGAAAGACCGCAGCAGCCCCCCTATCATATATGTGACCCCCACTACCACCTCCCACCTGTTGGCCTAGGGGTTTACAGAGTCACACTGGAGCCTACTGCAGGGGGCCCCAAACTGAACCACAGGCTTTCTAAAGAACATGAGCCCCTGCTGGTTTGTGATGGTTCATTCAGAAATTTGGTTAAGATCTTGATGGGGACCCCTGTCCTACTGTGGTATCTCAAAAGGCAGGATCAGATGATGGCAGACATGTCAGGATGTACAGCTAGGGGGCGCCACTGGCCTTGAGGTCCTTCTGGTTTCTGTACTGTTCTGGGTCTTGCATTGATATGTACTTAAGTATTATTCTTGCATCTGGTTTTCTATTGTTTTTCTTTGTGCTTTTGTCAGCCTTTCCTTCTCCCCCGGCCCTTTTCTGCCCTCATTCCCTGAACTGCTCTGCAAGGCACAAGCTGTCACCTTTAAACACAAGATTGACGCAAAACAAAAGGTTGCATTTTCAGTGGCGAGGGACAGATGTTCTTGACAATGGGCCTCACCTCTTGCTCGGGGGGGGGGTCTCTCTGATGAGGCGGGGCCCCCAGGTGTACATTCAGTCTCAGTCATAGTTTTCATAGCATTTTCTTATGACGATCATGTTCGGAATGATCAGCTCATTTTTGCCTCATTCAGTCACAGCCCTCAGACTCAGTGCTGTTCTTCAAGGATCAGAATCGTTCAGTTTTCCTGAATGTATCTTAATTGTCATATGATTGACAGCCGTAATGCTGTATGAAGATGCATAGTGGTGAAGCAATTGCTCTAGAGAAACGCCAAAACCCGCATATCTTGGTTCTCACGAAGGCTGATCCTGGATGTCCTCTGAAAGTTCAGAAATGACGGAATGCTCTTGGAGTTTACAGCCCCATCTGACCGATTTTTTTGAAACAATGAGACATGGTCTGGTTAGCAAGTAGTTGCTAAAAGCAGAGTAGATTTATGGAGGGGGATGGGGTGGCTGGCATATTTGTGTGGATCTGAGGGCCAGCTGTGGTGGTCGAGTAGCTTTGTGGGGGCAGGTGGTCCTGGTAACACTTTGATGTTTTTTCGGTGGGAACGAGGCCCTTCTCACGTTTGCGTGGAAAGGCTGTGCAATCAAAGCCACGGCCGAGGTACACAAAACCAGCTTCAAGACTATGGCTCCAAATTTCACATAGAGCAGCTACAGTCTGGGGGAATCCCAGGCTACCCTTCCTTCTGCAACTCAGGTGGACCTTACTGGCGAACGTATTGCTAGAATGTATCAATATTTTTGCATTTAAGGCAGCATTATCAACTAAAACATCTATGCATCTGAACTGTTGCTGAGGTTTAACTGTTAGAGTACAACAAGAATTTCTCTCCAGGAATTAGGATGGCCACCTGTCCAGTATTGCAACCACGACACCCCCTACAGACCCTCTTAGTGGCTATTTCTTGAGCAGATTGGTTTGTTTTTTTGTTTGCTTACACCTTAATGTCTTGTCTTGTGAAAGCAGAGGGCTCTTGACCACACTCCGTCAGGTTAATGGAGACTGCGGACTCCTTAAAAAATTCTGCTGCTTTGTTTTGTCAGGCATTTGCGTATCATGACAAGTTAATTTCCCTGTGAGGCAGCATCAGCAGCCCAGCTGCCACCTTGACCGACCGGCCCCGGGTGTAATCTCGACCGTAGGACTACTGATGCTTCATCTGACGTGAAACAGAGTCTTCTGATGAATTTTTTTTACCTTTTTTATGATGACTTTTTCCACACTGGTGCCCCCCAGTGGAGAGTTTGTGTAAAGTCTGTGGGGTTTTTAAGGTTTGCAGTTTTATTGCGGCTGGCATGTCAGGGGGAGGTCATGGGAGCCGTGGCAGCTGACAGCTGTGTTTACTTTGACTGAGGGGAGTGTGTGTGGGCAGGGCTTTAATGGTAATGTCTAGTTTTTGGTGCTCTACCTGTGTAGGTCGTTCTGCTGCCTTTGGCTTAGGCACAGAAAAATGGGACACTGGTTATGTTATTGTGATTTGCTCATCAGTCTGCTTCTTGGCTGTGCCCACCCGTACTAACGGCGCCCGATCGATGGAGCTGGAAATGTCTGGCGGGTCGGATGCCTCATTATGGACCCTGTGATTCCGGCAGACAGCACTTACCATCGGCTCTAGAGATTGGAGCCATTACTGCAGGAGCAACATACACACACACACACACACACACACACACACATTTGTATTCATCATTCTCTTTCTTCTTTGTGGGGACCATCCATTAATTTCTGTGGGGGTAAACTGTACGATGTCAACAGTGACAACCTTAACCCCTACCCAGCCCTAACATTAACCATAAGTAAGCAAACAAAATACAAGACTTTTGACCCTTTTAGTTTTTTGATTGCAGTCACAAATTATTATAAAATTGAGTTTCCCTTGTGGGGACCACAAAATGGTCCCCGCAATGTTAAAATAACAGGTTTTTAACTTAGTGTAGGGACCAAATGTCCCCACAATGTGATATATACATAATTCTCTCTCTCTCTCTCAGCGCGTACACACACACACACACACACACACACACACACACACACACACATATGCATCTCTATTCCTGTCTTTGTGGTGAATTCCCATTAACTCACTCATTTAATGCAGATGTGGCATTTCTAAAGTGTTTTTAGAATAGACTTTTGTATCCTGCCTCAAATATTTAAAAGCCTCATTCCCTCTAGTTGTCCCATGAGCAAGTGAATTTGAAAAAGTCATTGTTAATAGATACATTTATATTCAGAAGTATTATTATAGTCACAAAACAAAGTCTGTTGAAATTTCTTGTCTGATGGCTATTGGCAAGGTGATGCCCCCCCAGCTCCATTGTGGTATGTTTGTGCTACATTTCCTGGTCTTTGCTGGACTCAACCCAACCCCATCCCCATACTCAGGCCCCCCTACTCTGAGACAGTGTAAAATTGGCTGGTTATACTTGGCAGGGGGGCAGAGGCGGAGGGTGCCTACAGATTTTTTAAGTCAGCTGCCCTCAGTCGATGGCTCCTATGTCACCCGTAGAACTTACCAGTCACACCCATACTAGTTCTCAATACAACTCAGGAACACTAGGAAATATGAGGCTGTCCGCAGTCGCCCTCCTTGATTTCTTCCAGCCAAACCATATCATTTTCCTACATTACAAAGGCAGGCATTTTCCTTGAGTCCCCTACCGGCTTTTGTGTATGCATTTAAAATGTAAATGTTGCTGATTTGAAATTGCCCATAGTGTGTTAGCATGTGTGTGCCTGTATTTATCCCATCTCGCCTGCTCCCTGCACCCTGTGCTGTGCTTCCTGGAACAGGCTTCAGGCTAACGCCGCAACCCTGGATGACAGATGGGTGCTAAATAATGAACATCATCACATAGGGCTTGCATGTGTGTGCACACATATCGGGTGATCAAAGCCCTGTTGCTGTGACAGCCTGATCCGTGATGCCCCTGTGCTGTCATCCTAGCAAGGCTGAGGACCTAGGCTTCCATCATCTGCCCTCAGAAATCTGAGCTACTGATCACAGTCAAATATGAAAACCGGACTCGTAAGCCGGGGCGAAATGGAGCATGCAGCCTCCCCCAACCGCCACGTTATGGAGCAGGGAAGAGCCTGTGGTTTGACAGTCAAATGACCCACTCAGCAAAACAGAGCCAAGAGGAGGGGCTGGCAGCGTGGAGGGGTGGTGTGGAAACGAGCCACCAATGGACTAGAGAGGAAGGGATGGATAGTGTTAGGCGTGTGATCCGGCTATCAATGAGCATGTGCGCAAGCCGGCGAGGCGTGGTCAGTCATCAGAGGGTACCGGACGTGACCAGAGGTACCGAGTGGCCAGGCGAGGCGAGGCAACCTGAGGGCGATGCTCTGGGCATGGGCACGCCGCTCTGCAAACTGTCAGGCAAGATCACCAGGCAGGTCAAGAGGAAGTCTTCAGGTGAGCCGCACCATGAAGGAAGGGGGGGCTGCGGAACGATGCGTCGTCATCATGAGGACAGGTTGGCAAATATAGAGTGTCAGGCTCATTGATGTTAAAGAGTTTGATATTGGGGGGGACACAACTTATTGTTTTAAGTTTGTCTTTTGGGGAATTGAATGAAGTCAAATTAAATATCAGAGGGTACAAGTTCCCCCTATCACCCCTGGTTCCTACACCCCTGGTCGGGCTCATTCTTTCCGTCGCTTCCAGTGGGACAGTGATTAGGTTATAGCCCTGTGCCACCTAATGCTAACTCTGCTGCTGCTCTGTAGCCTTTTGCTAACTTGCACTAGCAGTGCCGTCACTGTTTGTATAGCTTTGTGCTAACTTTGGCTAACTCTGCAGCCCTATGCTAACTCTTACTGCCGTTTCAAGTTGTCCTGGTGAGAAACTGGACTGTTGACGCAAAAGACAGATTCAAATCATTATAAATTAATAGAACTGAGAGAGGGAAAGAAACCGATTTCCCCTGACTCAGTGGCATCAGTGGACCGGTACGTTTACATTACAGAGATCGATCATCTCTCAGAATCATCTCTCCAGTTCACACCAGATTAGGGTTCAGTCTGAAACTTTCATAAACCTCAATGGGTAGCTTATTTATTTACAGTGGTATCTTTTTCGTTGCCATTGTTACGCACTTACTTTATGAATGATTCTGGACAGATGCCTGAGTTTGTTAAACGGTGGGCCTATAACAATGCGTAAGAATTAATTTAATTTACTTAATTTTATTCTTTAATGTAATGTAATGAAAAGAGCAGCCAGATAAAAGGATGAAGGGTTTCAGGGTTGGTCATGCATGATTATATTTGCATTTTTAGTACCATATTTGCATATCATTGCTATTTTTTGAACAACTTGGTCACATGACTCGAAGGCGACTATGTGGGCAGGAGTCAGCAGACTTTGACTCCTGAAGCTGTCAGATCAGGTTCATTCATTACGGAGGCTTCCCCCGCAGTAAAACATTTTCCTGTTCCGTGAATCACTTTGGATGCCAGGCCCGGCAATTTGAACCCTATGATAGATGCTTTCAGTCTGGCAGCGCAGTTTCTTAAAATAAGTATGCAGGAGTTTAAAACGCTGAATGGCTGTAAGCTGTGAATGGGGGCCAAGGATGAGACTTGACTGATCATCAGACAGGCTGATTGACAGATTAATTGAGTTACGCCTATGGTCACTCCTTTACAGAGATATACGTAGACCCTGAATCGTACACATTCGTTAAAATTCATTAGTTTTCACAAGTTTAGAACACTGACGTCCCATCCAGGGTTTACCCCAGCCTTGTGCCCTGCTATAGACTCCTGCGACTCTGACTATGATAAAATGGAAGGATTGATGGATGGATAGATGGATGTGTGGTTTGATTGATGGTAGTTCAGAGACCTTTCTGTGATGAACCAGTTCCTTGGCTCATTACCTGCAGCTTTGTAATGAAAAGAGCAAGGTGCTTAGCCAGACTGTCCTCTGGCAAAATACTCACTTTTTGAAAATGCACACGTTAGAATAACAGTCACACATCAGGAATGGAACGTAAGAATCCACCTGTGGGCGTGTCTGACTGTGAAGGTGTGTCTCAGGCATGCTGTCATTTTCACTCCTTTCAGTGAATAGTTGGTGACTCTACGGGATCTTCCTGTACCCAGCTGGGTATCTGACTTCCTCTATAAGCTTTCCCCTCCCCTCCTGCCCCCCTGTTCCCCACCCCCGCAGGCTGCAAATACACTTGCCACTCGCGCTGCCGTGACCGGGTGTCCCTGGACTGCCACCAGAACGGACTGGCCACTGATGCCCCTCTCAGCTCCGGTGCACCCGACCATCTCAACAACAACGTCCAGTTGCCCGTAAGTCTCATCAAACTGCTCCTTCTCTGTGTGAGTATGTGTGAAAGTGAACTTGTAAATGAATTCCGCACGCTGGCTCACACCAGGCATGCAGCTAACATGCAGGGGGGTCTGGGGTCCTGTAATTACATATCACAGCTCAGAAGTAAGTATACTGTCCTCTCTTGTGTGTATACTGTCTTTTTAAGAGTGGGAAATGTTATTCTTGCAGATCATCTTTTACACCACAAGGGGGAGTATGAGTAGAGTAAATGAGAGCAGGAATATTTGGTACGCTTCTTCTCCTCACAAGCGATATAACAGTAAGCCTCAATTTTTTAGCTTTGTTTATATGTGAAAGTTATATGGGGATTTTAAGCATTTATTTGAATCCTGCGAGATATAACAAAGGCTCCTTTTTAATTTAAGGGAATTTACAGAATGAGAAGCTGTGATTGCTGTTTTGATGCCTGGTATAGTTGTTAACTGTGAAATGAGTGGAGCTTTTTCTGTGCTCATGTGTTTGCTCATGCTTGTGTTCCTGGGGCTCAGAGGAATAGGTGGCTTTGAACAGAGAGTGGGTTTTATTTGCGACACATGCTGCCACGTCTGTGGTTATTACATGCATCAACTACGTCTCCCTTGCATCTGTGTGCTCTGCCTTTGATGAAGCCGCTCAGGGGCTCTTTAGTGCACCCTCAGGTAACCACACAGCTGTCAGCCCCACTCTGCTTAATAAAGACACACACACACACACACACACACACACACACACACATATATATATGTACACCAGCTTGCCCACATGGAGCCCCTGGCAGATGCATAATCATGATGTCTGTCAGCGTTCCTGAAGAGCTGCTTCGAGGAGATCACAGGCAAGGCAGGTCACAGGCTGTGCCTCTCAGTTTCACATACAAACTTATGCCACTTCAGGAAGTAAGCTAATGACCGTGACAGTTGAAGAGCAAATGGCAACACTTTATTTTATTTTAATACTTCGTAATAAAATAAATAATAGTTACTATAGAAGTACAAATCATGAACAAATATAGTCAATACTTGAGATAAAAGATACGTCGTGATGACGAATGATGAACAAACATGAGATCACTATTTTGCTTTGACTGTTATTCATGACTTATTCCTTCAATAGTTCCTTAGTAGATATTTCCGTTCACAAGGGTTTACAGAATTAAGATATAGTAACAAATATAGTAACTGCTTGAATTAAAACGTCACAATTAATTAATGATAAATTAACATGAGATCAGTATGTAACTAAGACTTAGTTTGTGGTTAATCAATACATAAGTAATAGCATAATTTTATATTATTTGTGCCCCATCAAGTAAAGTGTTACCAAGCAAATTTCAAATGTCTCTCAGTCCGCAGGATGCATTTTTCGAGAAAGTTTCTATTGTGAGTTTTGAAGATTCAACAAACGTCCTTTGTTGGATTACATGAGGACTGTGTGAATTTTGGTTCCCTTTACTGTAACATATGATGAGGAAGCCTGACTTTAGGTCATTGGCGGTCTCACCTCAAAAAGAACAGAAAAATGGACTTTGGAGTTTTAGGCACATAAAAATGATCAATCAAATAGAAAGACCTTGAAAACTGGGAAGAGAGTCTATTAGTCATTGTGGCCATAACTCACTAAGTGTTTATGGAAAATGGACAGATGGGTGGTTTGTCAGCCCTCTCATGCTGCCATCTGTCCCGAACCCGAACCCTAACCCGAA
>JAAGVU020000061.1:24681078-24774936 GCA_011763525.2 Mormyrus iriodes
TATATATATATAAAAAATATGAAAATTTATGGAAAGTTTATGGACACTATAAAATTCCACAATGAGCTTTGATCTTAGATGCACAACGTAAATATTCCGGCTTAGGCCCTTATGTGTGACATCATGAAACTGTTGGAATGCATTCCATTCCTAAGGGGTTTGTGTTGCCTTTGAGTGCTTCAGCAAGGACTGGATTAAGTGACAAACCCCACCTAAACCAGAACAATATCTATGAGCAGTGATCTTTGATCTAAACCCAACTCCTAGATGTAACCTCTCTGTGCTGGCTGGGTAAATAATAATGCGTACTCAGATACAGAGTTCAAAGAAAGCTTTGATAAATGTTAGATACTTTACAGGATTTTACTAGACAAACACCTGTAAACGAATATATGAAGTCCGCAGCTCAGCACTGCTGTAAGCTATATGGAAAACTTTTTAATATAGCACTAAGTGTTTTTCTCTGGTTCTGATTCTATTGTTCTGTAATGGAGGAGTACAGTACACTCTAGGGTATGGAAAATAGATCACTTTATATGATTATGATATATTGACGCTAATATTTTCCGGACACAATTTGTCAAGACTGTGATGTGAATCTAGACAGAAGAAACATACGTAAACTTCTCCACTTTGCTTTCCGTCCATGTTCACATTTAACATCTCTGGGGTCTACTACCATGAAAGAGAGCAGGGCAACCTCTTGGAAGCTGTGAGCACCCTTCAGATAGACTCTTTATCCACTGTCAGGCCGTACGAAAGTGCATCAGATACTGAACAGACAAAAATGGCTCTGTTTTCATTTCAGCTTTGACACTAAGTAAACCAAAGGTCTACGTGATTGAGGTGATTTTCAAAAGCACGAGAAATACTGCATGGTCTTGTTGATTTACATCTCAGCTCTGTAAACACTTATGATCATTTCCACTTATCTACTGAGTTTCCAGATGATCAGCATAAGAACTGATCCAGCATTGTTATGTACAATTTGCAGCGTATCAGTCCTGGCATTCACTGAGACCAGGTTTAATCTAAGCAGCCTGAAGTTCTTCAGTCATATGTTTATTTGGAGATAAAGAATCGGACAATAATGGAAGCTTGTTCCCTCCTGACTTTACGGACAGACGGCCTTTGAGAAATATGCTGGCGCTTAGCTCTGCAGATAAGCCTAGACAGGAAGACCCTCAATGCGAGACCGGGACTAAACAATGCATCATAGCTGAGATGCACGTGCTCCAACATGACTGTCTTCTGTGCCACAGTGTGATTCTGCACCAATGAGAAGAAGCTGCCCGCTGATTACTTCCTGTTTAGTCTTCAAATTCACCTGTGTGGCACAGTTTAATCAGTTATGAATAACATCTGAGCGGATAAGGTGGTATCCAGCTCTGTGATTACATTAGATGGTCGATCTGTGTCGTTCTATGTTATGCATCGACCCGGTGTGACTTCAGTGCTAATTTACAGTACCAGTCAAAAGTTTAGACACACCTCCCCATAAAAATGTAAACTTGTAGCATTCTATACATTTTAGAATAATTATAAAGACATCAAAACTATTTAAAAAAACATATGGAATTATGCAGTGACCAAAAAAGATATTAAACAAAACATAATAATAATAGTTCCCACATATATGCTGAGCACTCACTGGCCACTTTTCCATTACTCTCTGGTCAAGCTGCTCTAAAACCATCTCTGCTGGGTTCAGGTCAGGTGGCCAGGCCATGTGATATCACTCTGCTTTGTAGGTGGCTTGGCGTGTCCCAGATTTTGACAGGTACTGTATATCCACTCATAAATCATATGATTTCATATTCTATGAAATTTAAGAAAAGCACAACTGGTTTAAATGTTGTAATGTAAAATGATGTAAAACAATTGAAAAATTGCTTTGACTGTGAATATTGTTGACAGGACTCCATTGAATCATTTTACGCATTTCAAGGTCATGCTTCTTGTGTTACAAGTCAGAGCATTTCCTTTGATCTGCGTCTTTTTGTATACTCTGTGCCTCTATGAATAACGATGGCCTGGGGTTGACTGTGAGATCACACACTGCAAGTGTCTTCATAGGTCACTAACCATCATAAAACGACCCTTGGGCTTCAAAGAAATTCTGATTTTTAAATATTGAATACTGTTTATGAGGTTACATAAGGGGCAGTTTCAAATCTCAAGTGAAGAATTACTGTTGCACCATTATGGCATGCATGTAACTGAATATCTGTCACTATTATTAGGTGTAAAGCTGCAAGCTCAGTAGATTGCTTTGGATAAGAAAGGCACAGGGCAGCTCCTTTCTTCCAGCTGTATCTTAACATTATTTTCTTTAATTTTGCTCTACATTTTGCATTTGTGGTCTATAGATCTGGCACATTTGTACCATTCTGTGTACACAGTAAAACTTAATTTCTTTTTTATATATTTTAATGACTAATTCCTGTCTATATTTTCTAATTTGAAAACCAGTGACTATTTTTGTCCCTTTGTCTATTTACTGCTGTCACACCCAGATTTATCACTGGGAATTGATAAAGTATGTGTATATCCATCCGTCCGTCCGTCCATCCATCCATCCATCCATCATGAACTTAAATCACATTAAAGGTTTTTACTATTATCTTCATCCTCCGGTATATTAAATTCCGCTCTGTTTTTTTTATTAAGGGTTTATAGACTTTGAATTATTTTAGTCAACACGTACATGGTTGTATTACAGCTTTGTGGTTGTGATCAGAGAGTGAAATCATGGTTTCTGAATTATCGTCAAAAACTCCTCTTTAAAAACATACGTATATAGCATACAGTATATCGTCACGGACCGATGAAAACTGCCTAGGTCCAGTTTTTTGACAATTGTGACTTTTTACTATCGATGGAATACGCCCATTCTCCTCTGTCTGCTGATTAGCATTTGACATTTAATTGACCAATGAAAAGATCTTTTATGAGGTCATCCATTGAGCTAGTATTTATAGTATTAACATTTCTGTTCATGATGGTCATTTGTATGGATTACTTTGTCAGTAATTTTAATAACTTACAATTGATAGCTAGCTAGCATCATTGTTAATCCTGAATATAAAGGCAGATTAGTTTGAACCTGGTTGCCTGACTGACAACAATCCACTTGTTTAAGGTTTATTTTGTGTTTTCTGAGAAAAAGCATTTTTTCATGCTCCTGAAATAATGGAATTTTGGAGGTACGTGTTTTTCATTGGATGGCGACGATATATTCCCACTTGTGGAATTTACAATACAATTGAAATGCCATCTTCACACCCCTGCTCTCTCCCCACACAAAGCTTTAAATCATCTGTAGTCTGAGAATGTTGCCTGTTTGCATAATCTGGGTGGAGACCAGGGATTTCAACACATGGGATCTGAAGGTAGCTGAACTGGTTTGTGAAACATTTCATGGCCATTGAGGAAGATACTGGTATCTATTGACAGCGGTGGGTAGCAGACAGGGGTGCAGTAAAGGAGGGGAAAGTTAGGACGATTCTAAGCCCTAAAAACTCTGGAACATAATTGGATTTGTTTGGGTTGGGGGCCCAATATGACGTCCTTTCGTGGGACCCAAAATCTCTAGGCAAGGCAAGGCAAGTTTATTTATATAGCACAATTCAGACACAAGGCAATTCAAAGTGCTTTACTAAGGCAGAAGGAACACATTTAAACAAAAGACATTAAAATCACATTAAAAAATCTAGTGGCATTTCTAGTAGCAGGGTCCCCCTTAGCATGAGAATGTGACTAATGTCTCCTTTAGCCTGTGGCAAAGAGCCATGTAGAAAAGTCCCCAGCGTAACCTAACACCCTTTAATGGCTCTCGTTTCTCTTGGATGATTCTTGCTCATTGTTTGTAGCTGTTATTGAGTAGGATTAGGGTCAAGAGTGTGCTACAGCACGCACGTCAATATCAGATAACAGGCACACTGAAACTCGTTATAATGGGGAGTGGTGAAGAGGAACACTTTCATTTTATGTTACTGAATGGCCTTAAGCATCTTATCAGTCAAAATTGTGACAGAGAGCTCACCTGTGAGTGCTCGGTAGGCTGACCAGAGGCAAACACGTGCAGTTCACCACAGGGGAACTTAAGCAAATCCCAAGGCCTGTCTGGAGCCATGTGCTTACACTACCACACAGCATCTGCTTGCCAGTATTTGGTTTGTAGGGTTTGGCTGACCTCAGTGCTGGCAGACTATTTTTAAGGCTTGGTTTAAATGAAGCACTATCCTTCCGCCAAAAGCCCAGGAAAACCTTCTGTTTATTAAAGTGCTCTGCCCTTTCCCCCATCTGACTGCAGATGTTATACACATTTGACCTGGTGCCCCCAACAAATATATGGTGTTAAAACACTTTCCTCTCTGCGTGAGACGCCAAAGCTTGTTACAGGGATAAAGACAGCAAAGGGGATTTCATAGAAATGTGATAATAATGAGCTTCTGAAGGACAACAGCTGCGTAGTAAGCACGGTGTATGCTTTTGATTTAAGCGTCTTCAAGTCCAAGTATAGTAAACTGCTGTTTTTTTGTATATTCAAGATAAACTGAGAAGATAGATATTTATTTTTCCCGCTTTGATTAGTGAAGAATTTCGACTACATTTTTGGTCATGATGTTTATTCGCTTAGACAAAGGTGCTATGGCTTACAAAGGTTTCTATCAGCAGAACAGATAACAAGGAACATGGTGTTCCAACGTCATTTACCCTGTTAGCCAAAAGTCATCCACAAGTAGTGAGGATCCGCAACCCCTAGATAATTACAAAGTTTCCGCCTAAAGGCTTGTTGCAATAGAAAAAAACAACCGGCAGTCCCAGCCTTGTAATTTGGATTGGCTGGTGGATTTTTCATACTCATTAACCAAGACAAAGTAACCGTAACTTGTCTTTTTGTGGCCTGGTTTTCAAAAAAAACGATCGTTTTACTAAAATGTACAGAATTTAGCAAAAACTTTTAGGAAGGATTTTACAGATTTTTTTGGTTCTTTACGATGAATAACGATGCTGGGTTATAGATTGCTGCAAATGAGTGTGTTAGTGAGTGAAGCAATACCCTGTAACGCTGATGATGTCTAGGTAGGTGGAAGTAGTATTTGCATGTCGAAGAGGTGTAATTCACCTTTATTCATATTTACTTGTATTCTAAAATTAGAATTTCACGGTCCATCCCCATCATTTCCGTACTTTCTGTCCACATGTACAAAATAACCAAGCTTTCAATTCTTTTTTTCCTAGAAGTTTTAAGGCAATTAAAAAAAAGAAAATGTATGTTATGCCTATATAAACTTGCGTACATGTATAGAACCATTTATAAAAATATATTATTCAATGTTAAGTTAAATATGTATTATTGCTTGCACATGTATGTGATCAGCAAGAGCTTGATGCATTTTGCAGGTAAAAGTTCTACAATTAACAGTACGGACCGTCATTTTCTTCATAGAGACAGAACGGCTCTGGAGCGACGTGTGTGGGGAGGAAAATCTTTCAAGCATATTTTCACCATCCCTTTATTCTTACTTATCACTAGGCAAATGCAGGAACTTTTATCTTTCCTCAAAACATGCGGTGACGTAGGCGTTCTGCGTAACTAAAATTAAATATCAGACACCAGCGTGGCCTCTTTTCAGACTTGCTCAAAACCTAGCCTTGCAGTTAATTCCTTCTGCATTACCACACTGCTAGCAAGTCACACGCGTAATTACCGATCGTACAGATACTCATCTGAAGCGCGATTGGATCGCTAAGCGATGACCTCACCGTGTCCCCGAGCTCGTTCTGCGCGCGTGGGTGTGTCCTCCGGGCGCTCGAGCGGTGCAGTGAGGCTCGGTCTTGCCTGGACCTTGCTGAGTTTGTTTGGAAGCGGTTGTATTTTTAAGGTACTTTTACAGAAATCGAGTGGCAGGGGTTTAGAGTTGATTCACTGTATAAGTCAAGACGTTCGAAAAAGAAAGTTTATACCGGCCTCCAATACCTGGTTGCAAAAGTAGGGAAGTTAAGACTTTTTACCGGCTTGTGTGATAGGACTCGTGGTAGACTTAAGTCGACTGCCTTATCAGAGACGCTCCGTGCTAGTAGCTAACAAGCTAACTAGGTTTGTGAAGTGCCTGGAGGCGTTGGGATCGAGAGGGGGTTCATTCGTCGCCCTGTCGCTGTTGTTCGACAGGTATTTTTTTTAAAGCTATAACTTTATTTTTAATATGGCAAGTTGCGGGTTTCTCTGTTAAAGTTCAAAATAAGTGTTTTTCCTCAAATGACGTGGACGAGCACGATGAGCAGTGGATACAGTAGTTTGGAAGATGACTCCGAGGAGTTTTTTTTCACAGCCAGAACTTCGTTTTTTAAGAAGCCTCATGGGAAACCGACTGATTGCAAGGTAAATAAATGCGTTTTATGTTATTACATCACTAGGTATTATAGTGTCATGCTAAAAGAGATTTTCTGTCTTAAAGTTGCACTGACGTTTCTTATGAGCAGATTTTTTTTAGACTAAACCCGACTTTACCCCGCCATTTATATAGGTAATTCATATTACGATGGGTAACTTCCAAATATTCGTGTCCTTATTTTGCCCTATTATTAAAACGAGCTATTCATTTTTTATAGTAATATTCATTTTAGTTTAATTGTGGTAATGTTAAATATTTGCAATTTATCTTAATTTAGTGGCGAAAATAACTGCTTTTCAAAAACGCACGAAGTAAACTGGCACACACCCTTGTCTCGTACGGTTTGTCAGGTCTATTCACGGAACTTCTGCAATCTTTAATAGAAACACCTGTTTTATGGTCTTGCAGGAAACAATGTTTCAATTATTTCTAATATAATTTCAGAATCACAGACTTGTGCAAACATGATAGTGTATATCACAAATGCCTTAGGGTATATCTGCCAGTAATGTGCAGTCTAACGAGTTTAACTGTGCTTTCCGTGTATATAAATACAGCGGTTGTTGGGTGTGTATTTGTGTGTTTATTTCCTGGCTGTTCTCGTTAAAATTATCGTCTGTGGCTAAAGCCGTCAATTGAAGTAGGCAAGAGTATGCCCCTGGATGTGATTTACTTCTAAGTGTGTCGCTCACTGTCAGATAGGGCCTTTTTCATGTCGTGCGTTAATTTGTCCCAAAATCTGAAATATCTTAGATATTTTGTGTATAATGTTGCTAAATACATATTTTAGTTTTAACAGTAGCTGTCATCTACTTAATGTAAAAGGACGACTGTACGCACTGAAAGAACTGTACCTTGGCCGTTATACGTGCGCATATCTACGTATGTTGTTATGATGCATACAGCTGTGTTCACCACATGGTAGAGGTGGCATATGGGGGTTGCCAGGGGATTTATGCTGAAGAAGCATTCATGGCCTCGCTCCCACGCTTTTGACCTGTGTTAGTCAATGGTTCTCATGGTTGGTGAAGTATCAGCATGGGGCAGGAGTTCGTTTTTGTCAGTGCACTTCTGTACTTTAATTACAAATTTGCCTCAAAACAGCAGAACTTGTATAAGAGTTTCACAGCTGGAAACTGTGTAGCATTGATCTTAATAAAGACACATCCTTTTCCCTTTAACCTTCAGGTGCATGGGTCTACATTTTAACTAACTGGTTAACATAACCAAAGTGCTTTGCTTTAGTTATTCTGTCATTTTAGGTTATTTGGCTATTTTTTTTTTTACATTTTCCTCTGAAATGTAACATTAGCATCTGGATTTTTGACTGGGCTTTCGTTGATGCTTATTTCTGGTGGTCTAGTGCTCTTGTTCAGTCAGGAAGTCCAGGCTATGACTCAGCCTTTACTTAGGGGGTTCCCCTGACCCAGCACCAAACAGGCATTAAAAACCACTGCTGTTATTTTTTGTTTTTCACAGTGTATGGCATTGCACAAGAATCTTTTCTTTCTTTCTCCACTTTAATGTGAAACTTTTGCTTACATGACTGACTAAACTTAATCCTCTCTTTGTTAAATTAAAACCTCTATATTAGGTGCTTGTACATTGATATTCATAAATTTTATTCGGTTTTCAATGGAGTGCTGTTTTTCAGGAGCTCTGTGGGAGGTGAATTCCAAGTATTGGTTGCAGAGTGTATCATGTTTAAGGTTACTGTTGTTGGGTTGGGTCCTCAAGTTTTAGTTTAGATGGACTGTGTCAATACAATTATTTTCTAATGGGAAGTGTAGGAACTTTATTTGTTGTGTCCATCTTTCAAGTGAAAATTGTGAATATGATTAAAAGCAGAACAGCGGTCATTTCTGTGAGAGTCTGTAACTGTTGTTACATAGGCCTTGGTCATACTGTCTGGTGCAGTCTGGCATTGGCAGGGAACCCCTCAGTGGTATTATCAGTGTTTTGGCACAGTGAGGGTATTTCCTGCTCTGCATGGAGGACTTCCTGTTTCTGTCTTCTGCAAAGTTTGGGAAAACACTGGCTTTCCTTCTGCTACAGTAAAATTCTGATAATGTGTAAATCAGAACATTAACCAGGTTGTTACTCTATATAATAGTTTTCCAAAACCAATTGCTCAAGTACTTAGTACTGTTATGAGACCCCTTTCCCCTTTGGACCAGTCTGAGCAGTATCACTGGATGAATACAGTTAATCTCTTCCTGCCAGGTAGAGGCACAGTACCACAACACCTGGCTTTTACACTCTCATGGACAGTCTGACCATTTATACCCCACCAGTGCCCTGGCCTATTATTGGAGGTTTTGGATGTTTGTTCGTTACATCTAACATTCAATCCCTAATTAGTCTGGATTTACAGTTGCTTGGATGTAATCTTTCAATTTGACTTGTAAATAATCAGCACCTGTTGACCAGTGTTCTATGACTGCAGCCATTTTGAAACCAGAAGAATGCCTTTACTATTTGTCTTATGAATATGAAAATCTTCTGTTCATTCTTTTTTCTTTTTGTTTAAGATGGGTTAATTTTCTACTCTTCTATTTGTGATGGATTAGGGAGTTAAGAGTGCAGTGTTATGAGAGAAGGTTAGCCAGAGCACTTATATTTTTCTAAGCCTCCTTTACACAAGGCCTTGGTCAAAACTGTCTAGGAATAAGTGGCATGGAGATGGGGGGTGTTAGAGCTAATTTTATGAGCATACTTTTTAGTTCTTGTCTTCTTGAGATCTTCCTATTCCTGGGGAAAGTTAAACTAGCACAATCAACAGGAACCAAAAGTGTCGATATGCCCTGTGTTCTGCCTAAGATGCAGAACACTTAGGATTAGAGGATATGTTCTGTTAAGTGGTTGGATATTTTAAAAGTACGGTACTGATTTGTGTTGGCATGAATATGTGGACAGATGGTTAGTGAAAGAGATTGTTTAAACAGCGGTGTTATTCCATTTGATTTTAAGACTGCTTTACTGGGAGGTCTTCATCTTAATTTGGTGTAATCCTATGCTCGCCAGCCTGTGTTTTTTTGTGAGCCTTTTGCTGTTGATCCAAGGAAACTGATGTAGCATGGAGGTACAGGAAAAGGCTGAGGCTGGCATTGGGGCCTGAGCTTTCAAGATGAATTCCTGAGGATCACCCATGTTTACATTTGTAACAACCAAGAGACTGAAGGCCACATGAAAGAATTCATGGCCACACCAGGCCTCACTGTTCAGGGCTGGTTTCCTTCTCTTTGCAGGGTAAGATGAAAACTTCAGCAGAAAGTCCTCCGCTGGACCAGCTGATTGAGCACAATCTCAGTATGCGCCAGGTCTCCTCTGGACAATGCGTTCAGTAATCCCTGGGCTGGTCAATTGGTCCTCATGTTCATCAAAGCTTAGTGCTTTATGTAGAATGTTGGCTTCCTAGTGCTGGAGGCCACAGCCCCTTAGGCTATTCTTTGTCTAAGTATTGCCTCTGTTCAGACAATAGAATTTCTAGACTTGCGCAACCAAAAGAATTTCGTAGGAATAATTTTTTCCACTGTTCCAACAGGCTGCACCTACTATTGTTTCCAGCAGTGCTTTCATTTTGTTTATTGTTGATGCTTTCCGATAAATGAAAGTCAGATTATCAGCACCATATTGATGTCTGGAGTCTCAGAGCAGATAAAGGTGTGTTTGCTATATTTACAGGTCGGGGAGAATCCTTTTCATGTCTGAAAACTGGAAAGACATACTGGAAGCAAAAAAAAGAAAATATTTTAACTTAGTAATGCACCTGTTTACCACTGTGTATTGACCCAATCTGTATGGCAGACCCTTGAGGATTTGTTTTAAACTTTATTTTAAACTTAGGGTGACAATTTGTCTCTCCACCTCTATTCCAGTATGTGAATTGTCAGATGAGGGTTTATGACTTATTTTAAGTGTGATATTTATCATTTATGGTGTCTTTACATGTATGTAAAGCAAGGCAGAGTACATTACACACACAGCTTTCTGTGTTGACCTTGGATTTTATGATCTTCTTTTGAGGAACCTGAGCGTCGTATTCCAGCATCTTAAAGTTCAGCTCCAGTTATGAAGACCTGTCATTATATGTGGTGTCTGTCAGAGGTGGTTTCTAGGCAGAGATAAATGGGCATTTTTTTTTGTCTCGTGCCTGGATGACCAACATTAGGTCTCACTAGTGCCACATCGCACAACGATCACTCTCAACCATGTAGACAAGGAACACCTGGCCTGTAAGAAGTGTAATTACAATTAAAATGACACCCCCCCCAAAAAAAAAAAAAACATTCCCCTGAATTGTGGGCTGTGAGAGGGTGAGGTATGACCTCCCCAGATGTTTTTGGTTACCTTTCGCTTATCAGCTGGTTTTATGTATGCTGGAGTAAAGCAGGTGAGGTGACATTCTATGTTACATAGCAAAAACCTGAAAAGCTGGGACAACAAACCAAAACGCACTCCACGCAGATTTGTCCACCCCGGTGAAGTCAGCTTTCTCAAATAAGTTTTTAGGTTAATGAAATGTAAATAAAATAAAAGAGCTAAAATAAAAAACAATTAATCATGGTCACCAGATGGATTTTATGATTTAAAAAGCAAGATTGGCCCACCATTGAGTGAGAATAATGGGTAATGTCAGGAGGAACAAATCCAGATCAACCTGTTGAGTTGCTGATTGTTCACCGGGCAGAGCACTGAATGGATTTTATCTGCCGTACAACAGCCTTATAGCAAAACGGATATCCGTAGACATAAGCACACTTGTTTCTGCAGGTGTGTTTAGTATGTCGATTTAAGCTGATGTGTGGATGGTTATTTATTTATTGCATTTTGTTGTCTTTGTGATAATGCTGTTGAGTGATAACTGTTTAAGTAGCATTGTGTTTGTAGATATTTCAGAAGCAATGCTGACTTGGCACTTAAGCCTTCATTGAACCTTATCTCTTCCTATTTTTCACAGGAACACATCAAGCGCAGAGCACCAGCATTTCTTTTTTTTTTTTTTTTGTTGTGGCTCCTAATCTCCATGAACACTCCTCATAACGTATAGTTTTTGAAACTAATGTATTGGTAGTTTTGCAAGCCCAAAAAGGATCTTAGTTAAAGCCATTTTCCTCCAGGGAGTGTGGGTTGTAAGGTTATTTGGAGTGGCATACATGGCCCTTTTTGATCAACTGATACTAGTGAAATTTTCTAGCTGTGACAAAGGTAGTCTCTCGTTTAAATTTATGGTAGCATTTGTTCTTTTCCAACTATCCTGTTGGCTGAATATCAGCAGATAATTTGAAAGAACCTGCTTAGACCCTTGTGGGTTCACTTGCTCTTGCTCACACAGAGGTTAACAGTAGTGCTTGTTTACCAAACGCTTCTGTTGCCACCTGTAGCATGTGACTAGAGATTTACAGTGACTGGCACAAATAAGTAAAGCTTTTGATAATATGCTTTTATGCTGTTTTTTTTGTGCTGTTAATATGCACATATGTAATAGCATCTTTTACAAAGACTCACTTGTCAGCACCTTCATTTATTTTTGTCATTATTCTCAGAACAGAATGGTGGGGCATTTGAGCAAATGTCATTGACCACATAATGCATCTGAACAGTGGCATAAAGTCATGTCCTCGTCTGTTTGCGTTTGAAAGACTCTGATACGAACTTTCGTTTTAAGAAACACATATCATTCATGCTTTTATGAATAAAGTTTTATCGGTTAGCATTAAATTTGTAGGTATTTTTTTTCGATTGTTCATCACTGCATTCTTATTGACGCTCCAAAAGATACCCAGGCATAGTGGGCATCTTTTACATTGTCCATGGCAAACGTGATTTATGTTTCCTGAAAGGAAGGTCCTCTGTAACTTTTTAATTATCAGTGCAAGTGGAAATGCTAACCGGAATATACCGGTTTGATTTAGTGTGCAGCTTTTCTTTATTACACTTTGTGATCTGTGTTCTTATTTTAGAATAATTGGACTAATGGATCACATTACTTTAAGCTTACTGTGAGTGAGTCAGCTGCTCAGATGCTTTGGTTAATCTAGTTTCTTTACAATCCTGTCTACAGACAATTTCATAAGGTTTTCAGAGTCTGTACATTATAATCATTTGACTTTATCCCCATTGGGCCGTTATAGGTCAAATGAACAAAAGTGCATGACAGTGAGACACTGAATGTCTGAGACATCAGAGGGTTAAGATAATGTACTCTAGGGTTTCTTCTATCGACCTGTGTTTTCCCCTGTTGTAATCTGTGGATCGGTTCTGGTTCCCTCCAGTTCTATGGTTTTATGTGGTGCTGAGAACCGTGGCCTTCTTACTGGAAATAATTGCAGTAAGACCTGCAGGTTGAAAGTGCAGAATAAACACACAGTCTGACAGGCCAACAGAGGAGTGTTTAGCTGTATACATTACTGCTGAAATGTCAACCTTACAGAACTGGGATGCAATCTTGTGGCGTGTCTGTGGGCAAGGGCCAAGGCAAGGAATAAGATGTTTCATTTATGCAAGATTGGGTCTCTGGGGTGGTTAGGATGGTTGTAATTGAGGACGTGTATTGGTATTGTTGGCTCATGCTTGAGTTGGTGATAACTTGTGTCATTTCTTTGGCCCCATTACATTGGAGCTTTTCATTTCTCTGTGTGTGACTCTGGTCTCTCTTGACTCCTATGTAACCTTTACAGGAGCTCTTGTATAAATTAGTGTGACTAAAGTCATGCTGGATTTTGAAACATAGTATCTGTGATTGTGTGGTAATGAAACTAGTTCATTTGGTTATAGTAAGGCGTGACTGAATTGTGCAGGAAGCACCATTTTTTTTTTGTTTTGAAAAGGCTGTTTTTAAGCATTTGTATCCAACTTGTAACTTCAGTAGGTACCAGACAACCATGATTAAACTGAACACATTGAATGTGACAAAATGGAGATTTGTTAGATGCATATAACTTCTGCCTCTCACAGATGTCAGGAAATGATTAGCACTACATAAATATGTGTAATTGTCCTTCAGATGCACCAAATTGCTTTTCTATATCTGTACATTTCTCTCTGCTCTGTTTAGAACATTTGGATGAATTGAGATTATAGTGTTATCTGCAGTCTCTAGGTAAGACTTGCAGAAGAGGATCTCAGGAAATTATATTAGGTTCAACTTTGTCATTGCATAAAGTACAAGTATTCAGATGACAAAATGCAATTTGGTATCTAATTCGAAAGTGCAAAAGTGGTAGAAACAATATATACATGTGTGATAAATACAGCATCTCTGATTGCAGTAAACAAAGAATGAGAGATTCTGTACAGTGAATCTATAGCGGCAGTATTAAGAGTTCATTCGGGAGATGGCTGTGGGGAAGAAGCTGTTCCTCAGCCTACTGTTATGGGAACTGTTATGGGGTAGTGGCTTCTGTACCTCCTTCCGGAATGGAGTAGTGTAAACAGCCTAAGAAAGGCATGGCATACAGTACTTGTAATAAAGATGCTTATAAGGCTCCCTCTGCTACTTAACATTACGTCCCCTTATGTCCGGGGTGGGCAACCTGATCCATGGAGGGCCAATGTGGGTGCCAGTTTTTGGGATGACCTATCAATCAGCCAATAACAGTGGGTCCCCAGGACTGGAGTTGAGAACCACTGCTTTATTATTGGCTGAGTGAGAGGTAATCCCAGAAACCTGCACCCACGCTGGCCCTCCATGGACTCGAATGTCCACCTCTGTTCTGTGTAGTACCGAAAGAGCACACTACCCAAAGATTGTGCAGGAGTCCTCCAAGACATTTTGGCTTACAAGATGGGAGATATAGAGTGGGATGAATTGTCAGAACAAGTTTTGATGAAAAGCACTCTTGGTTTTGAGAATGCTGCCACGATTGGCTTTGTGTTCTGTGGTGCTACTTGACCCCCCCCTCCTCATTTTTCTTAATGCTTCCTTCATTAGTCACCCTGGGCACTTTGCAGGCATTTACAAGGTTCTAGCAGCAGCCCGTAGACAGTTCCCTCTATCTACAGTACTCATCTCTTTTCCTGGGCTGTGTTTTCTTTGTGTGTTTTTTGAATGTTATGTGTTGGCGTGTTTGTTCCTCGGCGGCAGTCTTGTTTCGTTCCCTTTTTGGTGAAACTGGAAAGGCTTGCTTCTGATATATACTCACTTCTGAACAGGAAGTTAAATCGTGCAAGTTTAGCAAGTGCTGATGGGTTGTCTAGTCTTCCTTACAGATCAGTCAAATGGACTGCTCAGGTACCTGTTATTTTGGTTGTTTCTTTATGTAGTTGAGCACATTGGGTCAGCTCAATAAATACTAGCAATGAAGGAAAGGTGTGGTCACGAGGAGCTTCCTGTTCCCGCAGGAGAGGAAGTTTTGGGGGATGTTACAGTTAAGGTACATTTCAGCAGAATGTGTTGCACTCTAAACACAGCTGTACATAGACTGTGGCAATGCAGAGCTATCAAAGAGTTTTCAAAGGTTCATGATTATCTCATCAAAATTTTGGTTTAGTTTTGAGAATGTTTTGTCTGCCACAGATTATGTTGCAGTACAGGCTGGTGGAAACTTGCTTTTACGTGAGTGGTGATACGATTTTATCAGACTTGTCCTAGTCAAATATTGTGTATTCTGTATTGTCATCCTTCCATCAAATACCCTTCATTTCACAATTGGAAGACCCAAACTGCTGTATTTCTGTAATCTCTGAATCTCTAGACCAAGGCACCAGCTTCGTAAATGCTTCAGTACACACAAATGTGAACTCTTTAACCCTCCTAGCTATATAGTTTGGCATAGCGGAGTAACAATTAAGTTTTCAGACCCTATGTCTTAACTTTTTGCACAGGGTTATAAAACAGGGTGGAGTCAAAGTGATGGACCCTAAGAAAATAAACACGCATGCCCGTTTACACAGGCTCCCTGGTTCCTTGCTAACTGTGTAATGCATGTCTGCCCTGGAGGTTAAGGAGAACAAACGAAAAGAGGCATTACCTCATGTCCATGTTTGTGTTCTGTCACGCACGGCCTGCTCTGGTTTCATTGTTAACCCCCTCCTCCCATAGCCATCTTTCACATGACTTATGAATTAGCCACTCAACACATTTTATTGAGTGACCTTCAAGGCTAACATTTGGAAGCTCTATCTATTTGCAAGCCTTGGTAGTAAACAAAATGTAGACTAAATCCTTGTAACAGTAACCGTACACATGTTCGTCCTGTACCATTTGGTACACACAATGATGCAAATAAAAACATTAATGAACGGAACCTAAATTCACAAGTAGATGTAAACATTATGCTAATTGTGGTTGTGAGTTGGTTATGGCTAATGCGGGGTGCAGTCAGTCATAATCTGTGATTTGGGAACATTTTGATTTCTCAATAAATTTACAGCAGCACTGGACAGAGAGTAGTTGATAAGACCAAAACTGTTGGTTCTGTTATGACAAACTTTGATATGTTGCTGGAAACATCCAACATGCTAACGCATTCAAGATATCATCATCTGAGTGTGTACAACTGGACCAAGGGAGAAACAGCCTCTGCAAGTTAGTCTCCCCATGGCATTTGATGTGCTTCTGCCAGGAAATTTAGACCAGGCTACAAAAAAATAAACACCACTATAGCTATAATTTTCACCTTTATGATTATGATTTTTTTTTATTTATTTTGCATACTTTATACAATGTGCCACTGATCATTTGATTCTTGTGGTCTTCTGTGACTGCTGCTTTTAACCTATTCTGACTATCCCCTCCCCAACAACTTAATTTTGGAGATTCCTGCAATATTTTTGCTTTTATATATCCAACCAATCAGTGTCTGTTTGGCACTGATACACAATTAGTTAGGTCATTTTTTGGTAGCGTTACTTTCACTCCCGAAGACATAAGTAGGAAATTCCATTCCAAAAAGTCATGTGAAGACTTACTTATTTCCTGCAATGGTGTTATGTGCTTGCACTGATGTATTCCCGGTAAAACCTTTTGAAATGATTTGAGAATACACCTGTCCTCTGCTAATCCCCTAATGAGTCATGGAGGGAAATGAGCCTGGGAAAGTCAGCTCAAGTTCGGCTGAGGTGTTCGGTCTATGTAGTCACACCTGCTGTTCTGGACAGAATTTGGACATTTGCAAGTGTCAAAGTGCCTTTTACCCAAGGTCACCATTTTAAATTAGGAATGGAATAACATAATGGAAGTGATACACAACTTTTTTACACTAACTTCTTTGGGCGTTATAGAAACAAGATACACTTTTTCAATTTTATATACAGCATTGCAGTTTGCAACCACTTTATCCATGTGAAAGGGGGTAAAAAAGTTTCTGACTTGGGCTTTCAATGGGACATGCTTTATTGCTCTATTGCCACATTTTTAAATCTCAGGTAGTTGTTGCATAGTGTAGCCGACTTGCAGTGTGGCCTTTGAACATACCATAATCCTTTGGAGGTATTCCTTCATCTGCTTGTGCTTAGGGGAAAATGTTCCCTTTTAGGTCTTCTTGCAGAGTAGAGCTTTGGGAAAAAAAAAAATCAGAATATTTGAGTAGTTTTGAGCGAGACTTTCTGAGCAGCACTCCACTCACATCTGTTATTGTTAGCCTTTGCTGTAGCTAAGTCTCAATCTTGTGTTTGACTGCAGCCACTCTGGTATCTCATCCAGGACCATGCTTTGCCATATATGGGGGGGAGTTGCCTCTTACCCAGCCTCTGTGGCCCTCTGTGTGTTTTGGGCTCCCACTCCTCTGGCAAAGGCAGGGGATGTGACTGTGTAAAGAATGGTGAGATGGGGGTGGGGGAATTGGGGCCAACGCTGGGAGTAAAACCAGTACCTTGCTCTTTAAAGTTTGTTCTGCAAAATAGTTTGCTCTGCTGCTGTGCGTTTCCGTGGAGGGCAGGAATTTGGCTGCCTGTTGCCTTTTTTTTTTTTCTGAAAATGCTGCAGTGTTTCTCCTTGTCACCTCTGTGGGTTCTGTGGCTTATCTGGTTGGTGTATGTCTCATGCCACCATATGTGACACTGGATGCTACGTTCGTCCTTCTGCACGTTTGTGCCTGGTGTATATGTATGTGTCTGTTTCGTTTGTTTTGTTGGCTTTATAATATACACCATCAAATTTAGCATCCTAATAAATGGGTAAAGATGTACAAGTTTCTGGATGGAATGGTGACTTTAAAATTAAACAGTATGGCAACAATTTAAGCCCTATTTCATTGTGGTATTGGCTCTGTGTGTGAGTGGCCTCTCTTTTAACCTGAAGTATGTTGTTTTATGAAGTCACCTGATCTATTCCATTAACAGCGTCTCCTTTTCTTGCATGACTACAGGATGTTGAAAAGGAGAGGGAGCTGCGTACTCAGCTCAGCAAGGAGGAGATTGGAAGGAAAATTGAGCTGTACAACTCCTCAGTGAGAGACCATCTCAAAATGACCCTGGTGAGTACCATTAGCCTGCTGACAGGTGCACTCATGCACAGGGGTTATGAGCATGCTGACAGCCTGCCACCATACTCACTTTGATGCTCTTTCAAACTTCTGCTGACTGTTGTATTCACATGGGGGTGTGTGTGTGCGCATCCCCTTGTCTTTTAGGAGCTGGTTGTATTATCTCGCCAATGTTCATTTCGGTTTGCCACCCTTGAAAAACTCATAGCGGGAACAATGCTTGGGACCTTGGATTTTACATTCAATCTCTTAGTTTTAGATTAGGTAATAATGCGCAACCATGCCTCTTGTGTATTTTGTTAGAAGATGGAATCTGCTTTGCTGCTGTTAGGTTGCTTGTGCTGTATTTTGAGAGAGTTAGTCACCTTGACTGCAGTCCTAAACCAGTATCTGTGAACAGTGTTCTGAGTGGTGATATTTCCTATTGACTTCAATAATTCTTTTACCTTAGCAACTCGTATGTTTACATTTTAATTTATGCAGCATTGTTTTTGTTATTTATCACATTGGATGCATTGGCACCAGTCTTTCTGGCTTGAGTTAGAAACAGTGCTCTTTAGAAATTTGATCCCACATCGTCCTGTTTGTTCTGCAGAATCCAAATGGTGTGTACACTGGATTCATCAAGGTCCAGCTGGAGTTGAGGAGGCCCATTACTGTGCGTGGCGGAAGAGTCGCCGGTCTTGGTAGGGGCCCCGGGCAAGAGGAGGCCTTCTATCTGCCCAGAGGTGCTGTAAACACGCTCCACATCAGCAGCGTGAACACGGCACGCGAAGTCATCGAGGCCTTGCTGCATAAATTCACAGTGGCTGACAATCCAGCCAAGTTTGCCTTGTTCAAGCGCTGTCGCCGTGAGGACCAAGGTGAGCTATGTTAAGGAGCAGGGATAGGGTGGGAGCCGCATGTCACAGCACTGCTCATCAGCAAGTTTCATCCCCCTCCTCTGTGCCTCACAGCCGCACTGACATACTACTGAGCTGTTTATACCTCCATCCTAGGTCTCAGCAGAACTCATTTCTCAAGTGTGTATCTTTGCACACGTGCTCTCGCAGCACTCATCAACAGTTGCCGTCTGCCTGTTGAAAGACAACACTTGCAGATTCCAGTTGCAATTCTCCCCCCCCCCTCAGCCCCAACAGTCATATAAGCTGGCAGCTGTTGAGCTGTTTCGCTCTTAGAAACACAGCTGATTTTATAGGAGAAGGCTGCTTGGGCTGTGGGTATCTAATTAAGTCTTTATATCTGAAACAGAACTCCAAACAATGTACACTGCTGTGTGATCCCCTCATAGAAAATGGAAGTCATGCAGTGGGAACATACACTGTTAATTATCATAAAGGGTAGAACAGGGAGGAGACTGAGCAGCAAGCAGTCAGGGGAGTAGCTGCTTGGTTGCAGCTGTGCTAAAGCATCTCTGTGTAACAAGAGACTCTCCTTCAGAGGGGGGTGCATCTTGGAAGCAGGGCAGTCTTCTGTGTCAGTGGGGGATAGTGTAAGCCCCCTAATAAAGTAGGTGTCTAGACAACTCAGAAGATTCTGGGGAAATTTTATTGCAATGCGGCACTTGCTGGTTGAGTTTCTGCTGACTTGTTTCACCGCAACATGAAAAAAATCCCCCCAAGACTTAGAGCATATTCACCACATTGTTCTTCATATGTTGAAAAAGTCCTTTCAAAGGACACAAAAAAATACTAACGTTGGGTGGGCATTTCTAAAGAGGGTTCATTATGACTCGAAGGAGGTAGAGGAAAAATACAGGCACAGATGTTACGGCGTGACGGCGGCATTCAAGGCCGTCGGGGTTCCTGGCTCAGTTTAGGGTGTGCTGTCTGTGCTCAGACTTTCCAGCTAAAGCTTAGTATCTCTAGTGAGCTTTAGAGGTGGGTATTGCTACCCCAACAGCAGAGGGCAGAGTGTCTTTCTGAGATCCTCAGGTCTTTAGTTGCCACTATTTTTCACATTTTGAAGTCGAGCAACAACAGTCATTTGGCTGTGACCCAGTGTTATGGTATCTCTGGCTTTTTTCCATGCTGCAGTGTCACGTGATCTGAATGACATTGTTTTGCAATAGTTACAATCTTATCTGTTTAGTGACCTTGATTTAAGCATTCATATAAACTGTATGCGTCTATAAACTTCTGTTTTGTGACTGGGGGGAACAGTATTTGCATGTGTAGATTAACTTAATGTGCGTGGCTTACAGTCTACGTGTGCAAGCTGGCAGAAGAGGAGCACCCCCTTTTCCTTCGCTTAGTGGCGGGACCTAATGTGGACGCTCTGAGTTTTGTCCTGCAGGAACAGCCCACCGGCGAGGTTATAGTAAGGCTCCAGTTTTTATTGTATACTTGATGACTCTATTGTGTGTGTACTTTAGTGAATCTTGAATCATAATAGAACATGTGATTTGTATCTGGAACCATCAGTGGTTAAGCCATAGATGTCACTGTCTCTCCAGTGGGATGCCTTCTCTATCCCAGAGCTACACAACTTCCTGCGCATCCTGGACAAAGAGGAGGAGGAGCAGCTCCAGCTGCTCACCAGGCGCTATGTCACCTACAGGCAGAAGCTAGAGGAAGCTCTGAGGATAGCAGGGAACCCTGGGTAGACTGACCGTCCCAGGGGGGTGAAGGGGGCAGGATGTGGCCTGACTGGACTGCATATGAGTCACTGACGGGGCACATAGGGCTAAGGTTTGCTGCTGCTGCTGCATGCAGATGTTTGCAGCATACAAGGTGAACACAAGAGGGCAGTGTTGCTGTGGAGCCTGGTTAAGCTACTTGGAAGAACTGTTTTTGGAAATCCACAGTGCTTAGAGGCCGTCTACTTTAACATGACTTGAACCTTCCCATAGTGCACCTTGGCTGCAAATCTTTCTTCAGCCACGTCGTCTGTTTATTGTTTATCTTTTTGTGCAACTTTGTTCTGTAATTTTATTTTTAAGTGAATGATTTGAAATACTGTTTTATTTAATTAGTGAAGCAATGGTTTGTAAATATTTTTTATTTTTTTTATTTATGTGGTTGAGGCTTTATTCGTTTTATCTTAAATGCAAGCAATGCTTGGCATCTATTTTGAAATTATTCCTCATCAAAGCTGATGTTGAAAATGGGCACAAAAAATGAATAAACTGGGTCAGCAGCTTTGTTTATAGTATTGAATCCTGGGGTTTTAAAGAAGGGGAACTGAGTCTGCTGCCGCTGTTCTGCCTGCAAAGAACAGAATGTTTTGAAATGAACAAGACCCTGTAGAGTGAGTTCATATCTCCAAGGGAAAAAGCGAAAGAGAATAGGAGAAATGTTTGGTTTAAGTCCACAGTTTATTGGCATCAGAGTTTTGTATTGGACTGAAATCCAGTGATGTGATGGCATGATAGTGAGAGGAAAAAAGTAAGTGGAGATCTGAGTGCTCACCTTAGGATGTCAGGCCTGAAGGTGACAGCATCTGGAAAAGGACTGGCTTGCTGATAAGTGCTGGGAGTGTTTGAGGTGCACTGGACCTGGGCTTGACAAGCTGTTGTATGAACAACTGGGATCATGGGATGTTGATGAGTGGGTGAAGGAGGAAGTTTGGGGTGTGCAGTGCGATATAATGGAAGTTGAAATTAGTCTAGTTGGTTAGTGTATTTTGGCGGTGGTCTTGGCTCCATATTCTAGCACTGAAAGCCTTCCAGTGTCATTACATGGCCATGACATAATGGTACTGTGATATGTAAGTGTGGTAGGTGTGAACGGAATGCATGTGATAACGACAGGGTGTTCTATTGAGTGATTTGTGTTTGGAGCACACCGACTGATGCAGGTGACAATCGGATGGATAGAGAGGTTGCCAGAACTGTACTGTTAGGATTGGACTTCTAGGTCTTGATTTTGATGGGTATGTGGAAGTACTGGTTGGTATACTGCTTTGATTCAAGGTTTGTCCTGTGCCTCACTGTCTCCCTCTTAACCTCACCAAACTCTTTTACAGTATTACAGAGAAAATGTCCATATTCCCCCCAGACCATCATTACATCAGGAAGATGTAGTGTTTTGATAAACTCCTACACAGGAACCAGAAAAACTGCACTTTTGGATTTGACAATCACACCAACTAAAATAGTTGTTCTGTGTATTATATGTACGAGTTGCAAAATACAAAAACAAACACTACCACATTAAAATTAAATAGCTGTGTGCCTGTGTGTTCTACATCACTTTTTTTGTTCCTTTGTACCACATGATGATTTTCTGATTGGTACTGCATTGCAATGTAAATCTGTAAGCAGTGGCTGCTTTACTACTTTTTTGCTTTTGTGGACATCTAGTGGACACCTGCTGTAACTACATTTTCAAATTTAAAATTTTGTTTTCAGGCTGTGCAGGGCTAAAAATGGGCTGTTTCTTTTCTGTTTTTGTTTTTTTTTTGTATAGGATAACGCACAGTACAACCAAAGAATATAAAATGACTAATTTATAAGGTTAAGTTTTGCCTGGTGCAAGCAGTTAATTTTACTAAATTTGGATTAAAACACTCAAGTTGGCCTCCTGCAATATTCTTCCCATCATACCAAATAATTTTAATTAGAATTGTAGGTAGTAATATGTGTAATATATTGGATGGGATTATAGTCTGAATTTTATAATATATAATTATCACATTAAGCTGTTATGTTCGAGTAATTGCTAAGAATCTATTTTTATTTAAAAGCAGGTTGTAGGTTAAAACCACTGCACTTGCTGTACAGTCAGTGCAGTTTACAGCTTTTGATTTAAATGAGCTATTTTAATATAGACAAGAGGCTTGTACTAGGGCACTTTACCTCTGTTCAGGGAATGTTATATAATATGTAATCCATGTTGGTGGTAAATTTACACTGTCTCTGATTTAAAGAAGACTAAGTTTTAAACTTGATGGTTATTTCAGCAGTTTGAGTTTAGGCAAGTAAAAATTATACTGTGAAGGTTACTGTCATTAAGGACAGTGGTATCACTATGGTTGCAAAATAGTCTAGCCGTTAGCATACCATTGAAGAAACAATGTACATTGCATGCGTTATGTTTACCAATGTGTATCTTGTAGGGCTAATTAGCAACTCTTAGGCCAGTATTCTTCAGATGAAATTAATATACAAAGTATGTTTTGACGCTTTGTTTGCCAAAATTCTGCAGCTCTCTTCATGCTGTGCACTACGGCTGATTGTAAGGCAGGCCAGTGAGTTTCTCATTAGTCCCACACTGTGCGTGAGGAGGTTACCGTTTTCTCGTTCTCTTCTTGCTGTTGGCCTTTGTCCTGGGTGTTCGTTTGAGTGGATGGCCCGTCAGTGGAAACCTGTCTTAGGTCCAGCTGATGGTGCAAGGCCAAGCGGACCTTCCTCCACCCAAGCCGAAACCAGAATCTGAGAGTAGATTATGCTGATCTATTTATATGGATGCAGATTTATTTTTCTAGGTAACTGATGATTTTGTTACCAAATATGGCTTTTTTGTGAAAAGTCCTGGATTCCTCTAATAAAGTCAATTTAAAAGTCTGTGTCAGTCATTGTTTGTGGTTAAGCAAATGTAAGCGCTTCATTTAGACAGCAAATTGAATTGAAACTGAGTGAACAGCGTTCAGTTGTCAAAGCATAATGTTATGAACTAAATGATGATGTGATTTCCTTTTTGCTTCTCTGCGTTCAAAGGCCAATCCTCACAGGGAAAGCTGCATTACCCAGGCTGGCATATAACTGCTTGGCTCTGTAGTCAGAGCGACAATGGGGAACTCCTGGAAAGCGGCCATGGGCCATGAGCGGCATCTCCCTTGGACATTGGGCATGCCCACCTAGCAGGAGCTGCCTACCCTCAAGTACCTACAACACAAGCATCAGTGTTAAAGAAAAACCAGTCATTTTAAAAAGCCTTTACTGAGCAAAACAGGCAAGTGAGACCAATAGTTACCCAGTAACAAAACCACCACTGTTGTAAATGAGGGGAATAAACACTGACAAAAGTTATAGCATCTTAACATTCAAAAGTGCATCAGTGAAGTAACTGTGGCTTATGTACAGAAATGATCATAAATAATGGCTATACCTTAACCAACTCTGATTCCATATTGTCAGTGCTTTCCCTTGCTGTAATTCCTACCATCTTGAGCGTCAATAAGGAACAAGTTTGCACAGTGAGCTCCATGTCCAACTGTAATGAAACCGACCCAGTAGTTTTAGACCACAGGATAATTTACGTCTTACAGTCCCAAAATTGACCTATATGATCAATATCAAAAGGAGAGGTGGCAGACCTGGGGTGTGTGGGGGAGGGGGGAAGCACATGCAGCATGCCCACTGTTCCTCCCCTATCTGGAATAAATGCTATACCCCTGGGAAATCAACTGTTTTGACCATTAAATTCTTTACATTCACAGTTTATTCCTGGAATCCCTCAGCAATGGGAACGTGCATCCAGAAACATCCACCTTCAGCACTGCCGTAAAGCAGATGCGGCCTAACTCCTCCTGCCATGTTCTCACAGAAAAGCTTATAAGTGGTGGTGTTTGAGAGGGCAGATGAGGGAAAATGAGGGGGTTCCACACATGAGCACTATTTTTAAACTGGAGTTGCACACTGGAACGCAGTTTCATATTACCATACAAAACTACCATCACTATTCTCTCTCTGCCTTTCAACCAAAGTATAGATTAAACCACATGTGAAATATCTGCTACCGTTATATTTTGGTAAGAAAAAAAAAAGTTATTTTACAAAATAATTCCCTATAGGTAAAATAGTCAAAAAAACAATAGATCAATGGTCAACATTTAAACTTACCCATAAACAGATAAATCCACAAATGCAAAGATTTAGTGTTACCATGGCAACTTATTAGTAACCATTACATTTTCTCCACAGCTGTGTAGTGCGTCATCTATTCTCCCCATCTGCTATACAATTCAAAGAAAGAGAGACTATTAAAATTCTACAAAACAGTGCTGTTATACCCCTAAATAAAAACATTGATAAATCAATGCTTCTCTCTCTCTCTCTCTTTTTGGGACAGCTTTGGTGGGCTTTGGAAGCGAAAGAAGAAAAAAAAATAAAAATAAAAAAAAATCGCACAAAGGCAACCCAGTTGTCTAAAATAGCTGAATTGACAGAGCTTGCCTGACTAACGGACTCCCATTGCCTCCAGACTTTAGCCTTCGTGGGTGAGTGAGAGGCTGCACAGGGCTCCACAAGACACAGGGCAACAGGAGAGGCTGGCTGGGCTGTTCTCCTTCCTCCTCCTCCACTTCCTCTTACTTCAATGTCTGGCGCAGTCTACTGATGCGTGGGCCATGGCTGGCAAACATCAGCCGTGGGTCGAACTTGTACCTGGAACCAGAAGAGAGGATGCCATGTCTAGCATTTTGGCAGGGATCACCGTTCCACTGCTCTGTAAAGCTAAACTCGTGGTGATTCTTCTGAAGTCAAGTCTGGCCTCAGTTCAAGTTCTGCATTCACCTCCCCAAAGTGCGTACTCAGTAAAGGACCCCTGCCCTTCCTCATTTCTTAAACTGACCCTGAATCGTAGACGCCTGGCATACGGCAGGAGGCCCCTGAGCAGGATTGCAGCATCATCAGCCGGTGGTTCATCTTCTCCAGAATCTCCTGGTCAATGCTCTTGGCGATGTTACTCAGCTGGAATGGGTCGGCCGTCAGGTTGTACACCTCCACAAACACCTGAATGGTGGCACGTGTGTTAATAAAGACATCTTGTTCTTCCAGACCCCAGTATGTTCTCATCAGCAACAACCAGCTGCCATCTAACAGCAACTGCAGGGTATATTGGAGCATAAGATATTGATAAATGAAGTACAAAAATACACAGTGGCTCTACAGCTGTATTTTACTGCAGAAAAAGCGATGGTGTTGCGATGCTTGCCTCGTTGTCATCAAACTCGCAGTACTGCAGGTTGGCAGAGGGGGAGACAGTTCGCACACAGGCGTAAGTGTTGTTGTAAGAATCCTCGCACACACAGTCTGGGAAGCACTCCTAAGGGGGGGGGGTTATTACAATGTCAGCATTCTTCATAGATGCGATGAAGGGGAAAACCAAGCCCCCCTTTGCCCAAACCCCAACTTACAGAGACTCCGGGACCAAGAAGCGGACAGGCAGGATCCGACACATTGCTCCCCTCACCCTCGTATTCCACGAGGAAATCCGTCCTCCAGGTGATGTTCTGCCCTTGACCGTTCTGCCATGGCAGGGCAATGTGGGATTTCCATTTATTCATTTCACCCATAATTCAGTACACGTAAATGATGGATAAAAATGGAACACTGTATACCCTACTCTGTCCATCCCCATTTTTGGGGCACGTACCAAGAGGGGTAGAAAAGACATGCCATCCATCTGGGTTTGGTTGACACTGTACCCCGCGATGTCCAGTATGGTTGGCCCCAGGTCCACATTGGCCACCAGCATCTGATGATGATAGATTGACACAATGGCAATACGTGGAGGGCGTTCAACTAAACAGGTGATTGGCGTATAGAGCATTACATTTCATTTTTGTGTACTTCACCTGGCAGGTCTGATTGGGCTTGATGTTTGGGCCTCTGACCAGCAGGGGCACTCTGATATCAAACTCATACAGCTGTCGCTTGTCCACTGGCAGTGAGTACTGGCCTGTGGGCAGCAGAGTAACAATAAATGGGGAGATTGTTCATGTTCTTCCCATCATAAACCTTTGAAAATGGGGTTCTGAATCTGCAGTGACGGACAGTCGGAAGTGCTTACAGATCCCCTCTCCAGGAGTTTAGAAATTATACTATGAAATATAACTTTATTCAACCTCCAAAATGACTGAGGATAATAAAGCTCTTAGTATAAATTCAGCCTTTGTATCAAAATTTGTTTGTATTTTGCAATATAGGATCTTTGTTCTATTTAGAGTAGAGTAAAGTATATATAATTTTAAGCTTAAAATGTGAAAATACTTTATTGCAATTGTGTGAGCTTCAGCACAGACCTGTATGGTAGCCATTGTCTGAGGTGAATATGATGTAAGTGTTCCCCAGGTCACCGTGCATCTCTAGCTTCTTCACCACTTTCTCTACCAGGTCATCAACGGACAGTAGAGTCTGCCACCTGGTGGAGAGAGGGTATAACATCAGATTTACAAAGCTGCGTCTCACAGCACAGTACCACTGATGCAGAAGCGTTGAGGCCGGGTCACCTTTTCCGAAAGGCCTCATCCAGGAACTGCAGAGAGGAATTTGTCATGGGTGTCTTCGCTTGTCTGATCAGCCAATGTTTATCCTGAAGAAAAATAGCAACTCTTGTGAATGAAAATTGTCCCCCCCCCCTTCAGACAGACTCTGACATCCTCACAGCCTACCTTGCCGTGCACATTGAAGTTGGGGTCCCGTGGGGCCTTAACACTGGGGAAGCTGCTCTCGTATTGTGGGGCAGCAGTCCAGGGAGAGTGTGGGGCAGGTGTGGAGATCATCATGAAGAAAGGCTTATAGTTTGACTTGTACTGGAGGAACTCCAGAGAAGCATTAGCCTGAAAGGGCACAGTCCAAACAGGACATTCTGGTAAAAGACAGCCCTTTAAGTAAGGTGACTATGTAGGACTATAAAAGAACTGCCCACCACAGAAGGACAACGCTGCCCAGACTGCATTTGGGCTCGTGAGAGTTTCTTACACAGAGACATAACCAATCAGACTGTAGTGGAGGTGAGTCTAAGCAACTAGAGGAGGTAGGATCAGCCAATCAGATGTCTTGGTCCCGCCTCATCTAGTTGCTTGGACCAACCTCCTCTATAGTCTGATTGCTTGTCTCCCAGAACCAATCATTTTTTGTTCTGTCCTCAGAATATTTTTACGCAAGTTAAACTCCCATGAGCTGCATTTGGTCAGGACTGAGATCCATAATGGGCTACGCATATTCAGGATGCCTGACCCGTTGACCATAAAGCCATGAGTATTAACCCCCAGCACTTACCAACACATCAGTCAGGTAGTCTTCACTGTAGTTATGCCCATGCTTCTGTGGCCTGCCATTCACCGACAGAGTGTAGTTGTAGTACTTAGAGTTTTTCTCCTGAAAAGACAATATAGATGAGTGGCATGTTGACAATTAACAGACATTACACAGCGGTGTCTATAATGCAGGCAGGGGTGGACACACAGACCATAATCTACTGTTCACACTAAGAACCACAGATGATAAGTCGATTTGAGGGGAGACCACAGATTTGAGTGACACTACAGGCAGTCTTAATTTCCACAATTAGTTCTGTTTTTAAAAATCAATTCTGAGACCTGGAGGAAATATGGAAACTGCTCTCAACATGTAAAAGAGTGATGTGGCTTCCAGGACTGTGAGGTAAAAATGGAAATGCATCACTGGTCTAGGTAGCACAAGGTTATCCGATCATCTTAACGGACCCCTAAGTATTGGCATCAAGAATCTAGAAATATCACTTGAAAAAACATATAGGAATGTTTTCCTGTGACTGAAATATCAAAATTGAAATATAAGGTTTTTATTTGTCAAAAACAACTATAAAAAAAGAGATATATTATTGCTAATACAGTGACGGTTCCTTTCAAATCTTTGGTTTCCATGCCAGAAAAACCAAATCTATTTTTAAGTTTAAAGTTACGTGCTTATTTGACCTTTGTCCACACTCCTCCAAGGAAGGGAAAGTTTTTACCTTTTATGGAAAGCTATGATATCAGCTTTGTCTGCTCTGTATTTAATCATCAGATTTTATGCAGGTAGAGGAAGGCGGTTGCTTAATGTTATACTTCATCTACTCTTGTGCAGTAATTAGTTCAAAAGGTTAACGTAAGATATAGTCATCTTTTCTCAAACATGAACAGGATTTTAGCATTACCAGAATGTTACCAAAACATATTAATATCAAAACAAAAATCTGAACTGAATTAAAATTACTGAACAAAAGCTGCAAGCTGAATTATTACCAGCGAATGCTATTTGCAAGACATACTATTAAAACTCATATTGTCATGAAAGTCAAAAAAGCTCTGGGTGATTAACATCAGCGTACCGTAGGTTTACTGTAAGTCTCTCGCGCCTCAATAACAACACACAGGGGTGAGGATGCTCTGTGTAGATAATGGTGAAGTCATGGATACGAGTGACAGGAGCACCTACCAGGGCAAACCAGTAATCCCAGCCTGGTGGCACATGTTCCACACCACCAGCTTCTGACGTCCCATACTGCACCAGGTCGACAGACACGGGACATTAGCACAGTCCACCGGACACTCGAAGTATTTCTTAAATGTTGGGCACACGTTGCTAAAAGGAGGTAATTAACTGGGGATGTTAATCAATCAATAACAGATAGGGGAACAAACATACAGCCTACTAGCTATTTGCATTGATGAACACAATTGCAAGCAACAGAAAGACTGCAGCGGAAAGCAAACATTCAATAAATGCAACCGCTGTAATCATGTGACAATTCCTGTTTTTAATCATTACAGACTGCTGTGCATAAACCAAGCACCTTGCACTTCTCATGAATGATACCATTCTGCAGTCTTATTTCACTTTATATTTCTCATTTTCCTTTTTAGAATCGAAATTTAAAATTTCTCAGCATCGCTCTTAAGTGGTTTAGTACTTTTAACTGTAGCTCACATTAAAACATCTCATATCCCCCCTTCAGGGGTCAGATTGGTTCAGCAGAGACCGATGAATCCAAATTTAGTGTGTCAGTTTAGTGACTGTGTTCAAAAGGCCATTTTCTGACCGCATCCCTCGGACTAGTCCCTACCTCATTCAGGTACTTCCCAGCAAAGAAGGTCTGATACCCAGCGTACTTCTGCAGGATGGCTGGGAACACCGCTGGCTCTTGGCTCTTCTGCCAGGCCCGGCTGCTGCAGTTGCCCTCCAGGGTATTGTTGATCACATGGTGATTGTGAGGGTACTTCCCAGTTAAGATGCTGGCACGGCTGGGACAGCAGAGAGGGCTGGCTACGAACTGGAGCAGGGTGAAGAGAAGGGGGTGACCCAGGGGATCCAGTACAGATCCTCCAGAATTTATCATAAGTTAGAACGTTACTGTATTTAGTGTCGCCAGACGGCTGGGCTACCCACCCTGCCAGCTCCTGTGAATGTGCTAGTTTTGGATACAGAGGCCCATAGGTGGAATTTAGGCACTTTGGAGGGGTTTTCTTACAACTGCTATTTTTGTGTCAGTTAAAAATAGACTGTAAATTAGCTGAAAGCTACCAAGCACTTACTGTACATACACATTTTGGAGACCTAATGCAAAAAAGTCACCTGCTTTTATTTTTTAAGGGATTTTTTCCTGAGTAGTCAGTTTTAATTTTGGTTATCACATTCTGAGAAAAATTGGCAGACAGTTTGGATGGGTCAGCTAATAACAAAGGAGTCAAAACATTTAAAATTAACATTTGTTTTCAAAAGAATTTATTTTAAGATTAAAGAATTCAATCAACAATCAGCAGCAAAGGATTTCTTTCAATCCTACCAATATTAATTGGCAAATGTTCATCAATGCACTGTAGTCAGTACAGTTTGAAACTTAATTTTTAAAGGATACTAATCTTCCCCATGATGAAATGTGAACTTACAGCATTGGTAAAGGATATTCCTGCATCCCCAATCAACTTTTTCAGCTTATTGAGTGGAATCTGCAAGGAAGGGGGTGCAACATTAAATGGGTTAAAATACATTCATGGTAGTTTGCTTTGAAAGTTAAACATACCTGGATAGTGTGGTGATATGCCGTATTAGCTGAATTATGCAAAAACGTGACCGTCAGCTAGAAAGACAGCGTGCTCACTCTGCATGTCCAGGTTAAATAGCGAAAAATCTATGTAATGGAAGTGGTAGGCCTTACGCGGAAAAAAGCAAATTAAACACCGACAGAACAGTGTTTTCCCACAGTTTCAAGCAGGGGACACGTTTACGGTACTTTAAGCAATGACAATTCTCTAAAGATTCGCCAGCATTTCTTAGAGAATCTGCCTATTATAGAAATGTTAGGCCTTTTTCTTTGCTAAAGTTGGATTAGGTCGTCTTGCAGCTGAATTCAGAAATGTTAAGGTAAAAATTAGATAATACAATACACCATAGGATCTTTATTTTGTATATAGCAAACTGTTATGTAATTCTGTTGTATTTGATCAGAAACGACAAACAAAAACGCAGAGACATAATCAAAAATACCAAGTATAACTAATCTTACCATGCCACCGATTGCAACATCCAAGTCATCAGTCAAGATCAAAACTATATTCGGTCTTCGAGACTTTGCAAGAACTACCGTGCTACTGAACAATAAAGTGACGCAGATCAGGATACAGTTCAACAGTCGAAAATGTCTGATAAGACTCATCTTCGCAGCAAATTACCGGACGACCAAGTCTTGTCGGGAAAAAAAAATTGTCCCCAAAGGTATACTAGATTGAAATGTTGTGGAAAACAGATGCCTTTAAATAAGAACAGGACCGAAAACACCCCAGGACTGCACACAGCGCTTCACTGATGTCATGTGTTGCTTGACAGCGGAAGAGCCGGTCAGCTGACAGCACTGGGTTCGCAGCAGCTGTGAATGTGCTCGACGTAGTTTCCTCTGATTGGTGAATTATTGTGTCAATTAAGCAACCTGACGTCTCATACCGCCCCTTCGGCCGTAAATGTACGTTCATAAACGCATTTTATTACGTTTGATTCAGCATGAGTATGTCGTTCTTTGGCAAGGTTTAGGTCTCATTGTGTTTGGTATTTTCTGTGCAATATGCCGGTAATAAGAACTATTTATTTAAAAATTCACATTTATGAGCATACAAATGCATTCTTGTTTATGTATTTAATATCATTTACTTTAATATCTTTGCAATAAGCTGTTTTCAAGTAATATAAACCGCTTGAATCAATGTGCAGAGTATCACAATACTTGTGCAAAAACCAAATATAAATATCGGGGGCGGGAGTGCATATCTTGAATGCGGTGAAAATGGATTAAATTGTATTCAGAACCGAAATCTGATACCATTTAATTCAGAACATTCTGTTCATCACACAGTCTGTTTCCATATCTTATTAAAAATAAAATCCGAGGAATTACATATCAATAAACATATTCTGCATGTACTTGCTGAATAATCTATTTAAATGGCTCATGGATTGATGGTAAACTGTTTATTTTTTTGATCAATTTAAGCTGTTTTAACTTGATATTACTAATGTTGAATTTAAATGTTAAAGAAGAATCCCACAAATGTTTTAAGTTTAATTTTGTTGTCAAAATTTCTCACCCTAGCACTGCGTGCGATGCATACACTAAAATTATTGTAAAAGAGGTAGTTTTTGCAACTCAAAATACTTAAAAACATCTGCAGAAAACTGAGCTAAATAAAATTGTTGCATGGAATCTACGTTGACCTATGCGCGGATACTGCCACGTTTTATGAAGATTGCTGCACCTGTCGGCGGTGGCGTCTAACTTGCGGAAAAGTTTCAACTCAGACTGTACTATTCACCCCCAGGAGGGGAGTGCACCTAGCCAGCGGAGTTCGGGGAAGGGAAGGAAAAGAAGGGAAGGGAAGCTTTAAGCAAGAGAGCCCAACCTCGCGGAGGAGTGGAATGGAATGCACCAGGATGTGGACCTGCTCGGCGCGGCTCGCTGGCTCTTGGGGTTCTCGCTTTACCTGTACGGGTATTATTATGCTGTAAACACTCATGGGGTCTTATGCTGGCCCGGAAACGACACTAAAGAGCGCTCGTCTCAAGTTAAGGCCGAGAACATACCGGAGAAATGGCGTCTCAGGTAGAGGTAGGGGAGGGCGAACTTTTGGAAATTGACATATGCGAAGGTGAGACCCTTCCCGAGGAGGAGAGCGGCGTTTTTGTGAACCTGGGCACGTCCTACTCGGATGGGCTCCCTTTCTTTGGCCAGTGGGCAGTTTCAGGCCACAGCGGTCAGCCCGGGGAAAGTGCCTTGGAGAGAAGCGCCGACGAGGTCACCGCGGAGCCGGCGAGCCAGGGTCCTGCAAACGCCAGGACTCCTGGCGGCTCCGTCAGCTCGTGTCCCGGGAATGGCGAAGCCCTGGAGGATGAGCCCCGATGCCTGTCCAGAGCATCTATTTTGGACTACCTTTTGGTGGAGCTTTATGACACGTACGATGGCTGCAATAAGAGGAGCGCGGACAGCATGGACAGCTCGACCGAAGCCTCCAGCTCGGACGCCTTCTTGGGAAGAAGTAACTCCGGCTCCACTTTCCTCCAGGAGCTACAGGAGAAGCACACAAGGCGGTATCAGATGAATTATCTGGCCCAAAAAGGTGCGGTCAAATTGTTTGTTTAACCCACATTTATTTTTCTTTTAAGCGATGATATGGAATTTTTTTGCAGAATGGATTTGCAACATGCAATTGATTTACTGCTTTGGTATAAGTGTGTGATAAGGCATGCAAAGTGAAAACTGCCGCTTAGATACCAGTCTTCAAAACCAGCCCTGTTTGTATATTCTACATAATTTATCCAGTGGCAATGACAATATACAGTATTAACTTTGAGAAGAATCCCAAGGTCAGGAAATGTATGTGGACTGTTATTTTACCCAAAATGATGTGCTTTTGAATTTTTTTCGCTCCGGTTCCCCTGCAGACCCCGAGGAGCTGAAGTGGATTATCCATGAGGTGAAGTATCGCATCGGGATTCAGTCCGCCAAGTTAGTCCGCCAGCTGAAGAGGAAGGACCGACTTCATAACAAGGTGCAGAAGAAATGCGACATTGTGACCGCCTGCTTGCAAGCTGTGTCTCCAAAAAGACGTAAGAGCATGGTTTAATCGTTCTTCGCTGTGCTGTTCGGCCCTGTTACTCTTCTAGTGATACGGACAGTGATTAACACCTGTTAGTATGTTATGTTAATGGGCGGAGCATGTAAGTTACACATTCACTGTGTTAAGTGTGGGTGTAGTGTGGACACTGGAAGGTCTAGGTGTGCTGGGGGATCCTCACTGCCATCTCTGGGAGAAGTCCTGTGTGTGAATTCATTTTGGAGTAAAACTGAATATGTCTGTTTTAAAATGTTACAAGAGAGTGTGATGAGCAGGTGATGGACATGCACTTGAGAATAGTCTTAGGTGTCATCTTGTAGTGAAACCAGATATGATTGCTTCATTATGATGGTAATGGTCATTGCCTCACTTGTAATCATGTGTATCAGGATGTAGTATAGTGTGCGTCAATGTTTCTGGTGACGAGTCAAGTTGGGACAAATGTTGGTGTTTTTAGCCTGTTCTTTACTTGATGGGCTCCCAGAAACATAACTGGCACCTCCATGTTGTAATTCATTCGGAGTGTATCTCTGGTTGCCCATCTCTCCAGATTTAGTCACATTAAAGATGTCTAATTTCTCTGGTCCTGTTGTGCAATCCTTGGGAAGCAGTGAAAATGGGACAGAGTGTCAAAATATAAAGTGCAACTGTAAATATTTTTGATTAATCTGAAACTGGACATTAGTGAAATATTCTCCAACATTGCCCAGTTACTGTAATGCAGCATATTTATGTAAATGTGTTTATTGGTGTATACATTGTGTTGACTGATTTGTTTGAGGCTTTTTGCATCAACATTTCCTAGCCAGCAGTACCAGTTAAAGTTCATATAGACTCTTCTCTGACTTATTTTTTCCTTGATGTAACTTTAACATGCAATGCAAACAGTTTCACCTCTTGCCAGTGGAACTCCAGTAAAATATCTGACTGTACATGTTAGTCCAGGAGTTCATTTAACTATTAGCATGACAAAATGAATGTGCTGGGATATATCTCTTATTTTTTAAAGAGTGCTCAGACTAGTCATATAGTGGGGAAAAATTTCAATTTTTATGAAAATCTGGAAAGAAAATATTTCCTTAAAACACAATTTAAATGTCACCATATTGAGCCATGGCATCCTGGCTTTGGTGTTACAGATCTTATGGTCAGTCATTCCATTCTGTGCTTTGATTATTCATGTTTTTTTTTTAATTCGCATGCAGCCTGGTATCAGGAAACAAACAGGTATGATATTCACAGCACCAAACCCTGAGAAAGCATGTCATTGTGAATGCTAATTGTTCAGTGTTATGGTTTTTCATTATATGTGAAAGTGGGTGTTCTTGGCCCAGTGATTTTTGTTCTTTGATGATAATGGGGAAAGATTTACACCCGCATGTAATTAGATATGCATTAAATTAGATCTCATATCCATATTTCCTCTGTCATGTATCTTTTGCCTTGCCTCTATGAATATTTATGGGAAAAATATTAAATACCGTGGCAGGAATATAAGGAGTTTATATAATGCTCTTTCTCGGAAACTAATTTATGAATTTCTGGACATTAAGGAGGTTTTCTTGTAGTATTTTCCGTTTTAGTCCAGTGTGATTCATCATGCTTCTTTTTTTAAGCAATACAAAGTATTTTTTCTGGCTTGGTTGAAACCAGAAATGTTTCGACACATTAAAGTTTAAAAACAAAAAGCTGAAAATTCGCAAGTTTGCCATTACCTGTCTTTATAATAATAGTGGCAATTCGTGCGTTTGGCAGGTCAGTAAGACGAGCCTTGTAGTCTCAGTATTTTAGATACTAGTATAACTCCTGGCAAAATGTTTGGAAGATTTTGCCCGCTTCCGCAGCCGCCGTGGTCGGAGGTGTGGAGCCGTGACGCCCTGCGTGTGGGTGTGAGCCGGGTCCCGCTGCAGCAGTTGCATTGCAGACTGCGGATGGTCCGCTGGGAGCACGAATGAGCTCGTCGCTGTTACTGCATTGGATGTATATATGGGTTTTATAACGCAGGATGCAGAATGCTGCTTTTGTGGGGCACTCGTAGCTTAAATACGTTATTCAGCGACCGTAAATAATTTTATGTTGCGTAGAGATGAGCGAGGAGCGAACCGCGGATTCAGTTGCTGAGATGCATGGAGGAGTCGACCAAGTGATTGCTGCCACCTTTTTATAGAACAATTAATATCTGTTCGTGCCAGTGTGCAGGGGGATACCGGAGAATATTCGGAACTGTTGCCAAACTGAAGAATAACCGATAGAAATTCGGCTTTTTTGGTCAGGCACTTTCATTTGATTTTGATTTCATCGCGCTGGATTTTTCTCAATGAAGCAGGACAGGCTCGCCGCCTCTAAAAGGTCTCAGATCTGTTTGAAGCGGCAGACCACCGGAGGAGTCGGTAACATTATCAGCAATGTCCTGAAGAAGCGCAGCTGCATCTCCAGGAGCGCTCCTCGCCTGCTCTGCACCTTGGAGCCAGGTTATGTATACGCGGTGCCACCATGCCTCTTAGATTGCTGATAACGTATAATGACCCTTTATTCAGACAGGGGACAAGTGCCTCACCTCCATAACCAGGCTGACATTTAATATTCTGAATCAATTTATATAGTTGATGTTGGTTATGTGTTGAGCCTCCGGGGTTGTTTTTAATTTAAGTGTGCTGAAATTGTTTTTTGTAGTCCCCTTTGTCACCGTGGTTTACCACTTCACGGCTGTGGACTTTAAATACTCTATGTAATATTGACTGTACTCCATGTGATGTACTCTATATAATATTAACAGGCAGCCGTGTGTATTTATGCGTCGTTTAGCGCTATTTTATTCTAATCATTTTCAGGAAGTAGGAGGACTCCCAGGGTTGTACTCGTTTAATCCCTCTTATCCTAAATATTCAAAGAGAAATGAAAGGGCATGCAGGAAACATGGTGGAAGACATAGCCGGGTGTTCCATGAGTCGGTCGGACGAGGCGTCATGACGTATGCGGGCGCAGGTTATTATAGTTGTTTAAATGTTAAACAGTTTCAGATGTAATTTGTGAGGGCTGAATTTGTTAAATCGTGTTATCCCAGTGGGTCAGGGCAGCTATCGCTGCCACTGAGAGCTCAGCAATGGCCGCTGCTGCAGAAGCCGGTGCTTTGTTATTACCGAATGAGTATCTTCTAGGGCTCGTTACTGAAATCTTGGCAGATGATTATAAAGGTGCATTCGTGATGTTTTAATTTTTTGGTATTTGATCTGGCCTCCCGGTACGTGCAACACAGACTTTGTTGTCATGGAGCGGAAGTACGAAATCAGCACCACGCAGCGCGGAACAGCGGTTTAAAATTTTGTATCGGCGAATATGAATCATTCTCTTATTATTTTATAATAATATTTTATTATAGTAACTCGTCGTAAAAATAACTTCCTTTTATCGGTTGTCCGTTGTTTTGTTTGGAAAATACACCCGCTACCTGGTTGTGTTTCAATAGGCAATGATGGGGGAGGGGGGGGCGTCCTCTCATAAAAGAGCATGACGTAATCGCTTCCCAGTAAAGATGATGCCTTGGGGCGAGTAAAGAGTAGCGGTTCTAATGTTCATTCCTGGTCTTCCTAACCTTGTTTGACATTTCAAACGAACCTGGAGAATTGAACGTGTTTCCCATCGTTTTGGTTGCTTTTTGCTTTCGATGACTTAAAGTCAAGGTTACAAGGGCTTCTAAATTTGAAACTGGGTGGGTGGATGAGCCAAACCATAATCTCTTCAGATGTTTTCTAATTTGTATTTTTTTTTTCACTTGATTCATCAGGGGTGGACACAAGACTGAAGTTTACCCTTGAACCATCCCTGGGTAAAAATGGCTTCCAGCAGGTGGGTGGTTGTAAACAGTGCACTTACACCCTATGTCTGTGAAGCTGTAAGACCTGCAAGCTTTTATATGCCATATTGTGTTTGAAATTGAAAAGCAATATAACTGATATGAGTGAAGCAGGTGGTTGATGACATGACAGTCCAGAGTGTCATGTGACTTCTGCCTTGCAGTGGTTTGATGCCCTTAAGGCTGTGGCCAGGCTCCCCACTGGCATCCCCAAGGAGTGGAGAAAAAGGGTATGTCACCTACCCATCCCCCCCCTTTGCTTTCAAGTGTAATTTTTTTATTTTATTTTTTATTTTTCTTTACTTATAATTGCAATTTAATACCAAATTGAATTCTTAGTTTCTTTGTCAATTCTCAAAATTCAGGTGAACTAGTAAACTAGTGTAGTAATGAAATGTGAATCTTATGTTCAGCTTTATATATATTTTTTTTTCCTCCAGGTGTGGCTGACCTTGGCTGACCAGTACCTCCACAGCATCTCCATCGACTGGGAGAAGACCCTGAGGTTTGCCTTTAATGACCGCAGTAACCCAGATGACGACTCGCTGGGCATCCAGATTGTCAAGGCAAGGAATGGGGCTGTGAGACCTCCTTTATATAATCAGTGGGTGGCCTAGAAAAGACACCTGTCTAATGAACGATTTTTATAAGTGGTTTAACATTTCTTGGCCTATTCCAATCATATAGGCTATTAAATTTTGTGAAATTCAAATTTTACTCACGTGTGTGTAGTAAATCATTGATTCTTCAACAAATCTCCACAGTAATAGTTTAATTCTTAATTTATTAATAAAAAATCGCCCAGAATTCAGTAGCTTTGCTTGTAGAACAATAGGTCTCATTCATTTGCTGCTTTTTAAGCAGTTTAAGACCTCCCACTAGCCTTCCTAGGCCTGTCCATAAGTCCCATTTTTATTTACCAGACCGAATTTTATCCTCCTAGATGGATAATTACAGTAGATTCTCGACGCCAGCCGAAAGAGTGTGTGTAGTGGAGGATATCAGTATCAGGATGTTTGCTCATGCCGCTCTGTCAACACTGAGCACGTAATGGAAAAAAGTAAAGGGCTGTGCTGTGTCTGCCATGCATGCACTTATCCAGAGACTGCCAAATCATTGAGTGAGCAAGAAACAGTCCAGCCTTCTGTCTTGGGTCTTCCGCTTTGCCTCTGCATCTCTGGCTATTGTTCCATAGTGTCAGTTATTGTCCTGTCCATCAGGAGAGTGGATGCATGGATTAATTGGCTTTATACCAGAAGCAGACTTGCATTATTTGAAGTGGACTTTTTGCTTTATCAGGACCTGCACAGGACAGGATGCAGTTCATATTGTGGCCAAGAGGGGGAGCAGGACAGAGTTGTACTGAAGCGAGTGCTGCTGGCCTATGCACGTTGGAACAAGACTGTTGGTTATTGCCAAGGGTTCAATGTACTGGCGGCTCTTATTCTTGAGGTCACCGAAGGAAATGAAGGGGATGCGTTGAAGGTAAAATTTGACCGTAACTCAAGGCATTTTGATCTGTGTTGTATGCAAGACTTAAGGCATGAGCAGTGAGCATGTTTTTATTTCCACCTCTGCAGGTGATGATCTACCTGATAGACAAGGTGCTTCCTGACAGCTACTTTGCCAACAACCTCCGTGCGCTGTCCGTGGACATGGCGGTCTTCCGGGACTTACTGAGGCTGAAGTTGCCGGAGCTCTCTCAGCACTTGCACTACCTCCAGAAGGCAGCCAACCGCAAGGGTGGAGGTGTGTAACCCTTGGTCTCTCTTTTCAGCTGTGTCTCAAGTAAAGTATCATAGCCTGAAGCTCAATACAGCAGCTTACGGCTGCGGCAAGACCGGTCTTGTTAACTTGCCTCCCAAGAACGTCCTTGGGGTGCAATGAATCATGGGATCAGTTTCGTGTGGCGAGGATGCATCCGATGCATCCTTGATATATCGGACGGGGCAAGAACGACATCCAGGGATTTTTACCATCCTCTGTACTTCTGTTCTTAGTATTGGAACTGGTCTTTGGCAATGGAAGATACACAAGAGCACCCGTATGATCAAGTACACATTTGGAGAAACACCCTTTGTGTTCTCCCTCCACAACCTTTCACCCACGACCTTTGCCCTATGACCTTTCCCCTCCGCTTTCCCGCACAGGCAGCTACGAGCCACCGCTGACCAACGTCTTCACCATGCAGTGGTTCCTCACTCTTTTTGCCACCTGCCTGCCCCACCATACCGTGCTGAAAATCTGGGACTCGGTCTTCTTCGAGGGTTCGGAGGTTCTGCTGCGTGTGGCACTGGCCATCTGGGTGAAGCTGGGCGAGTGAGTACGTTTACGTCTGTCTTGTGGCAGCCGGAACGGGCAGTCAGCACAGCAGCACACAGACCTGATTGTGCCATACGGTGCTTGTTTGATTCCCGGTGAGAGGATAATCTCTCTATGGTTAAGTGACCATGTAACCTGTATCTGCTGGGCTCAGGAGATGGCTGAAAACAGCTCAGGCTGTTCTCTGGCATTCCTGGAGTGTTCCTGTGTCCAGTGTGATCCAAGACGGGGTAAAGTTCTCTATTCTGATATTGCTCATATTCTGTTAGTCACAAAGGAGGAGACTGGGAAACGTCTTCCTACAATGCTGTCAAATCATGAAAGGATTTGAAGGATATTCTATACAAGACTCATACAGACAGATGGATGTTCTTTCTTCAGTCACATGCTCATTACCATGGGAACACTGCTCTCTAATGGGATATGCGAGCCGCTTCTTGTCTGTGTGACTGCAACGCCGTACAGGAAGTGGTTCGACGTTGGTTCTGATATTCAGCCCTGTGAAGCCATACAGTCATGATTCCCTCTCCCCTCTGCTAGGCGCATCGAGTACTGTCAGAGTGCAGATGAATTCTACAGCACTATGGGCTGCCTGACCCAGGAAATGCTTGAGAACAACCTGGTCGATTCCAACGAGCTCATGCAGGTGGGCGTTGAGCAGGGCCCACACCTGGGCTTATGGATGGGTTTGAGTCTCTCAAATCCTCACACAGTGGCTAATGCAGAATAATACACATTCCTGTCACATTTGGTGACATTTATGAAGGGTGTGGGTAATATTATGGGGTGAGTCATTTAGGAATAAATATCCTCTGTGGAATAAACTGATTTTAGTTTTCTTAGTGTTCTCAAGGTCCAATGCAATTTAGATGCAGTAAGTACTGGTCATGTGCCCATGTAAAGAGCAGTCCTGCTTCACGGACTTAACCAGGTCATATGAATTATTTTGGAAATGCCCAAGTGGGCATGCAGTCATCTCCTACTGGTCATGTGATCACTTTGTGGTTTGGCGCCTTTCAGGCTTAACTTAACAAGGCGTGAAACAAGCTCTTATTTAATAATAATTTTTTTTTTGTGGACAGACTGTGTACTCCATGGCTGCATTCCCGTTCCCCCAGCTGGCGGAGCTGCGTGAGAAGTACACCTACAATATCACGCCTTTCCCTGCTCCCATTAAGGCCAGCGGCAGGTGGGTCTTCCGGAAGGATCCAGGCCTGTCTCTTAACATGCACCATGCACTGGGATCCCTTAGGGCCAGGTTCCCCACTTCTGGTGTGTTTGAGCAAGGAATTCTGCAAACTCTGTTGCAAACTAGGGAATTGGGGAACCCTGAGTTAGGGCCTGGAGATATCTGATTCCTCTGGTCAGTGCGCTAGGATGGGTCCTGTTGATGTACTCTTGAGTGAGGTAGCTGTGCTGGAGCAGCCCGTGTTGATGTCTATTTAATAGTTATAAATAAAATGAGGTACAGTAGCAGTGGGTAAGGAGCTAAACTTGTGCCTTTGAGAGTGTAGTTACTGAGGTTACTGGTTGCTTACAACAGAATTGTTACAGAAAGGTACTATAAATTAGTGACTAAGAACTGTCATCCCTACAAGCTGCTTAAGATGGTCTGGCTGGCTCAATATTGCCTGTGATTTTGTATTATGTGAGGATGGCTGTCACGTCAAATATGGGCTGTCCTTTACCTGGCTTTACGCAGACGTGGTGGACAAGGCCATCTGTGCATTTTGCAGTTGGACGAATGCAGGTTGCAGCATAATGTGTGCGTGCAAATCTATCACTATCTGTGGGAGGCTGGTATGCCGTGGTGCCCACAACATAGCTTTGGGTTAAATATTAGGCCTATCCTTGCATCTTTCTCTGCACAGAGTTTGCAAATTGTATGTAAATAAAAATGAGGTCACGGATCATAAATGGTCCCCTGTTACCAGCAGACACTTACATGAGGAACAACCCTGACTGTTAGGGACAGTTTCATCTTTGGCTGGCTGTGCTCAGTAAATAATGTTACTATATCTAACATTTCTTACCCTTACATCCAGTCGTGTTTGGGTGTGTGCTTGACTGAGGTCAAATGTAACTATAGAAGAACTTGTGTGTAACTGCTTGTTTGAGATGAGTCTGCAGAATCTTTTGGACCTGATGTTCACAGCTGCCACCTCTTTACAGGATCGAGTTTGGACTTGTGGAAGTTCTGGGAGCACATGAGTTCATTCAGCTTCTGTACTCTAATCATCAAAGTGCCTGCAGGCGGTGGTGCATTTGGCTGTTTGTAGTAACGCTAATGACTGGCGCCATTTGAGTTTGGGCTCTAGGAAGGGAGTTTTTCCTCTGGAAGAGGTGTGACTCAGACTGCTGTTCTGGCTGCGTGGTGCTCGAATGTCCTTCCACATTTTACTGGCTCCATCATTAATGCCTGAACTGGAGGCTGAGTACCACAGGAGTGTGATGAAGGGCTTTAGGGTTTGTGCTACTGATTGGTTCCCGTGGGAGCCTGATGTCGGGGGTTGGAGGGGTTGTGCATTGCGATAAGCTGCCTCTCCGTACTGACACTTCCCCTGACTCCACCCCTCTTCTGCATGCAGCCAGGGGGGCCACGTGCAGGACAGTGACGACGAGGCTGATGTCGACGATGAGGATTCCCTGGCCAGCATTCTGGGCTGCCTGGGACCTTTTGGTGGCCTCCTGGCTCCAGAACTGCAGAAGTACCAGAAACACCTGAAAGGTATGGCCATCCCCACCTCGCTCCTCCTCGCTTTTCTTGCACGCGCCCTGCTACACAGCTCCTGGTTGTATTCCTTCCCCAGCCTTGTGAGGGCAATGCACAGAGTGTTGCCCTTTTGTGAATTCTACTGCTGCCCCTGTCTCCAGCCCACTTCCTCTGAAGTTGTGGACCCTCCCAGCTGTACTTCCTGCTCTCTCATCCGCCTTTCCTGTCAAAACAGGAAGTGCCTTTTGCAAAGAACCATTGACATCTACTGCTGATGTGAGCATGCAGTCATGAGAGGTGGAAATTTCAGGTCCAGAAAGTAAAAATCCAGACCAAGATTTTGTTTCTATCAGCCAATTGAGCATAAAGAGTCAAGTCACAGAGTGCTCAAATGTTTGGAACAAAATCTTGGTCTGGATTTTAACTCTCTGGACCTTGAATTATCCACCTCTGCCAGTCATGATAATATTGAAATACTGAAAAGATGAACAGGTTCTCAAAGGACAAAATCAGGTATTTCCCTGAAATGCTGGCTAAGGTGATTTGATAGCTTCACTGTGCGTCTTTTTGAAATGACACGAGGACAAAGATGAGAAATGGGTGACTTCGCCGTTGGCAGTAGACTCTCTACCTTCCTGCTTTTAGGACGTAATGTTAGGGGCTGATTCTCTAAGGGAGGATGCATGGTACTGATGTTGGTGTTTACTTACTGCAATGCCGGATCTTTGTGCCCGTGGAGACGACCAAATGACTGATGGAGCTGCTTTCACCCACGTCTCATTCAAATGAGTGGTGTCAGGTCAGGGTCTGTTCTAAATGGAGGAAGGAACCAGGCTACAGGTGTGCTATTCCTGGGACGTGATGGCTGGGGAGTAAACTGACCTTCTGGATTTGTACCCTCCCGCTTCCGCAGACCAGCAGGGGGAGCTGAGCCAGCCCAGCCGGAACATTGCCGAACTGAGCCCAGGGGCGGTGGGAGCGGGGCGGGCGGAGCACCAGGCTGCCATCAACAGCATGATGCTGGAGCGCATGAGCACAGACATCAGCGCCCTGAAGAAGCAGTACTCCCGCATCAAGAAGAGACAGCAGCAGGCCGGCCTGCTCTACATCCGCGGAGGTACTGGCAGCCAGGGTCCAGGGGCCCTCCTCAGAGCTGTCACCAGGGCCCGTGACGGACGGTACACGTGGTTTTGTCCAGCTCTTGAGTTGTTGTTTCCCCTCCAGGTTCCAACGCGCCCACAGAAACTGGGGTTTCTTCTGATCCCCAGAGTCAGCCAAGTCTGGGTACTATTCGTTGGCGTACACCAGTTGGGCTTAGTGGGGCACTAGAGGGCGCTGTTCTCTTCCTGCTTTTGGTTCAGATTCTGTTTGGTTTGGAGCTGCTTCCTATTGGCTGGAAATCACATGGGCAAACAGGGGTGTAAAGCTTAACCAGATCACTCTTTATTTTTAATTTCTTTTTTTTAACGGGTGAATCACAGTTTCCGTTGGATTCTTGGCTTATCGTCATCTTTTCTATTACCGCTATAGCTTGTAGCTCTTCTTTATTAAATCCCACTGCTTGCGCCATGTGGTTTAATGGCTTTTTCTCACTGGTTGCAGATAAATGTCCGGCCACCAGCCTGCTGGCCTCTCAGGTCCACCTGTCGCCTGTGGTCAACCACCTGCTCCTGGGGAAGCAGCCAAAAGGGCCAAGGGGCTCCAGAAATGGCCTCGTCCCGGGGCCCCTCCCCCAGGCACATTCCAGCCCGGTCCGGAACGGAAGCCCGCGAGGTCGGGCACACTCGCCATGGCGCGCCCACGTCCGTGCACACCGACAGAATGTGGCACGCGCCCGCGCTCAGCTGGACTTCGCGAATATGCCGGAGCCAGCGGACGACGGGACGGTGGAAGCGGAATGCAATGGAGAAGTGGAGACCATTAAGCAGGAGCCAGACCAGGAGGGTGAAGGGAAGCCCCCTGAGGTGGTCCTGCCAGCCCCCCAGGCTGAACCGGAGCAGGAGCTGGAGCAGGTTGAGCAGAAGCTGGCCTCCCTGGAGCTGAAATGGGAACCAGAGCCGTGTGCTCCACCGGAGACTGAAACGGTTCCAGACTTGGACACCCCCGTCCCAGTTCTGCCGCCCCCACCCCAGCCTGGCCGCCGAAAGGAGTCAGACTCCTCCTCCAGCTCTGAGACCAGTGGGAGCAGGAATGGGAGCTCACTGCAGCACAGTCCCTCCATCACTATGCCGAGTCCCCGCACCCCGCCGACGGCATTCTCACCTTTCCCCAGCGTCAAGCCGCTCCGCAAGTCTGCCGCAGCCCGGAACCTGGGCTTATACGGCCCCACCGCACGTACCCCGACCGTTCATCTGCCCCACATGAGCAAGAGTGTGAGACACGTGGCCAGCAGCGCCACCAAAAGACGATGATGGGGAATGAAGTCAGGCCGCTGTGAGACTGCAGCCCCTCCCCCACCAGTCTCTATTTTGGGGGGTGATGGGGGTACAGGCCTTATTTCCCAGGTTTCAGTATTCAGAATAAGGTTCATGCTGCCGCAAGCGAATGATGGCTGAGCTGAAACTCCCCTGGAGAAGGCGACAGGCATCATCTAGCACTTAAAAATACCTACTGTCTGATTTAAATTATTTATACGGTTTATGTTTTGTAAGAACCTGCATCGATTTGAAGTACAGTGTCCGTCTTGCCTTGGGGTGGCGATGTGGGGCAGTTGTGTGCGGAGTGTGAGTGTCATATCCAGAAACAGGTGTTACGTTCCCCTTTAGTGCGGTCAGTGTCTCTCTCCTTTAGTCAGTTCAGCCCTCGCTTGGGAAAAGCACAGCACAATTGGCAGGTTCAGCAGTCACTCATTGCTCCGTGGTGTATGGACATGTGAATGCTATACATGTGCCTTAAGGAACCAACATAAGGGGCAGCATTTATTGTGGGGGGGGGGGGGATGGTGACCATTTCCCTTTTGGAGCCTCCAGGGAAAAGGTCATTGCAAGGGCTCAGCGTCACAAAGGAGCTCAGTGGGCAGGTGGTTACTGGGTCCTGCGTTTTCAGCACCATAAGGGGTCCCGCTATCCATCCATATCAGTGAGACTTTGAGCTTCTAATCCTGCTGTTCATACTGTTTGCTTTCTTTCACGTCTGTACGTTTTATTCAGCCACTTTCATAGACTGTTGATGGCCACGTCGTGTGTGTTGTGTGGTGTGGAGTAATAAGTAACACAGTGTATATTATTTAAGTGAAAATGGGGAATATGGCGTCTGAAGCCCTTTTCCAGTGTCTGGTCCTGAAATCGACTCCTCTGTCTTCAGTGTTCATTATTATAGATGCGTCATGCAAGGCACAGTCTGCAGCCCCGAAATGGTCAGTGCGTTACACTGAAAAGCTATCGTCCTTGTTGCATTGCTGGGTACGACTTGAATCTTTTGCAGTTCAGATGAGCGTGATCTTGTGTGAGACACTCCTAATGAATTACTTGTTGCATTGCGTCAAAGTAGTTGGATCTTCTAGTTTTAAAATGTATAATGAATGTGGGGGTGTTCTTAAGCATGTACTGATCTTCCAGAAGTTGAATTGCACAACGTGGTTGTTGATGTCTGTAAAGAATGCCTGATCTGTAGCTACAAGGACTGAATGCAGGTTTAGAACTTTGATCTAAGAAGTTCTTCAGGAGATGTTGGTGATACTGGGGATAACTGACTGAAGGTTATGATGGAAAAAAATTGGCTCATGCTTGTCTCAGAGTCCTAAATAAAAGTGTTAAGAAGCAAACATGTTGTTTTGATATATTTTAGTAACATTTGACACAATCCAACCAAGACCAATATGCTGCCCCAGCCTTGCCTCTTAGAATCATCCTCACGCCATCGTGTTCTGTGTCCATGACTCTCTCGAGCATGCATTATTCATGTACCGTGTAGTCCTAAAAAGGTAAGCAGCTTCAGCATTTAAAGTAGAATGGCTTGTGAAGTAAATTATCTAGCGCTAAGCTGAACAGGACCCATGCTACTTTTTTCCATGCTTAAATTATGTGCTTTGATTTTGTGTAATTTCCAGTTTTGTCCACCAGGGGGAAGCAAAGGCCCTTAAGGTCCCACAGTAGATTTATGCAAACGGACTCAAAATTCGCTCAAATTCAAAGACATTACACACAGTGCAAACGGTAAATGTTTACTGTATACACATTTTGAAATGAAAACGCGTCGAGACAGAAAATTTACACAGTGAGGAATATTAGAAACATCAAAATGACCAATAGTAGACTAAATTATACCCAAGTGAATCAAATAATATGAAATATTCCGGGGTCTTCAGGCAACCGCATTAAATATAAATTGCAGAAGCTGGAAAATACTTTGCCAGGAAGATGGCTGGCGACTTGACGGCCCCTGCCCTCCTCTGCCCCTCCTTGACAGGCCAGTCCTTGACCTGGCATGTGTCTGACCAGGTGAGTATCTGACCTGTCAGAACAGGGCTCCTGTTCAGTTGTCTTATTGGTCCTGGCCTCTTCTCTGACTTCTCCTGTTCAGTCTGCTCATCTGGCAAACCACCTCATTTGGTTTACTCTCTACTGAACAGCCTTTAGCCAACTCGCTGCTCACCACATCCTTGTTATGTCTTTCTGTCTCTGTCCTGACACTTTCCAATATTACCCAGTTTCCTCTACAATTCTTTCCTGTCTCGCCCCCGAACAATTTCTTCCATGGGTCCCTGCTCCTTTGTGCAACTGGAGCCCATGACCTGTCTTGCCTCTTCCTCCACTTTTGTGGAGCTAATTTTGATTGGAAAAAGTTGACAGAAGGAGCCTGGATGAATATGGCTCTCTTAGGTTCAGGAATATTTAATCGGTTTTTAACCGATTTCAAGTTCGATAATCACGCGTTTTGTGATTATTGTTGTGGTTAGTAGTTTTTCAGATGCTGAGCTGCTCTTGTTTGAGGGCATACTCTCACTCGGCCTGGTTACCTGGTACCGTGCCCGAGCACAATTGCCCCCTCTTCCCGTTCCCCTGCTGGGCTGCGCTCACATTGCGCTTAACCATCCTGGCCTGAGCGCACTGGCCTGAGCGCGCTTTTGTCATTACTGTGCGACTTCTTTTGTGTTGATGAAAACATAGGAAAGAAAGCGTCATCACACAGCAGAATGGAATTTGATTATCGTCCTTATTTTCAAGTCATTTTGGGCGTGATGACACATATCAAGTATGCAACGCACCGCTTTACCGCTCTATCTATGTTCCTACCCTCATGATCCCTCTATGGTCATGAGCTCTGGGTAGTGACTGAAAGAATGAGATTGCGGATTCAAAAGGCAGAAATGAGTTTCCTCTGCAGGGTGTCTGGGCTCAGCCTTAGAGATCGTGTGAGGAGCTCAGACATTCAGCAGGGGCTCAAAGGACAGCCACTACTCCTCTGCATTCAAAGCAGCCACTTGAGGTAGTTCCAGCATCTGTCTAGGATGCCTCCTGGAGTCCTCTCTGGGGAGGTGTTTTGGGTATGACCCTGGGGCAGACCCAGGACACATTGGAGAGATTATATCTCTTAGCTGGCCTGGGAACGCCTTGGTATTCCCCTGGTGGAGTTGGAGGAGGTGGCTGGTGAGAGGGTGGTCTGGGTATCCCTGCTTAGACTGCTGCCCTGGCAACCCGACCCCAGATAAGCAGCAGATAATGGATAGATGGATGGATGCAACGCAGTCATTTTTATTTGTGTGTGCCGTACCAATAAGAAGAGTCCCACATTTTATCATATATCTCAGAGTTTGTGCACACTAGTGTTGCACGGGATTCCAGTATTAAAAAGGTACCGTGGTACTGCATTTTTGAAAGTTGTTTGGTTTTACATTTCTTTAGTACTGGTACTAATTACACTATTACTGACAACGCTATATATTGCTAACCGTCGAATCAGAACCATGGATTCAATATGTCTGAACTACTGCTGGAACTCAGTTGTATGTTACGTCAGAATTGTACGCATCCTACTATATAGAATACAAAAATGTCATGTAGTTAAATATGATCTCCCTAGCTTCAAGCAAGAGTGGACTAACTTCTCTAGGGGTCCTAGCCTGAAATGGGTAAGGAGCCCCCGTAGTGGGCCATTGGAGATATTTTTGATGAGAGGGGGATTATAAACAATGGAATACCAATAATATTCTAATCAAACTGCAGAGTTCAAGCGGTGAAACTTGGCAATTGGTGGGGGCGGGAATGCTGTCGTGGGGGGGGTGGTATCACACCGGAGGATTGATTTAAGAATTTTATCCGCTCCATCTTTTGCTAAGTTTATTTTTGAATTTTGGCATAAACCCATTTAATTGTGTTCTCTCCATGTCGGTCCGCTCTAGTGAGACAGTATCAGACATGGGAGATGTAAAGTTGTATCGTTATGCCATTTTCTTGTTACTTTGTGCCAGTTTGCTTGGCAGTGAACAACTGGGAGACTCCAATGGTAAGAGAGAGCCGGGTAGTGCGAGTCTCAAAGTAGAACAGTCCATTACAGCCGTGACGGGGGCAGCTTTGTCTATCCTGAAAACTGTCACTAAAAATGCGAATAACATACATGTCGCTATCATTTAAAGGATCATATTATGTTATATCCTTAAATGTGAATTCTGGAAATTCTGTCTTCATGGGGCCCCTAATTTTCTGGGACCCCAGGTCGGCTGCCTACCCTTGCCTTATGGTAAGTCTGTCCCTGGCTTCAAGTCAGTGTTTTATGTAATGTTATAAAATTCCCTGGATTGCCAAGACCACAAGTACGATCTTTGTGTTCTTGGTATTTAGAAACACCCTTGGAACTGGTCTTCGGCAATGGAAGGTGATGTGAAACAGATACACGAGACCATAAGTACAGTCAAGTACACATATTGAGAAATACACTAAACTACGTCTGTACTGTGCCCGAGTCTGACTAATCGTGCACTGGCCCTCTTCTCTAAGTGGGCCAGGGCGCGGTATAGAGCAATCACGCTAGTCAAACAAACTGGACTTTGGGGATCGAACATGCTTGGGCACAGTACAGATCGGCTTGTGCAAGTACACACTTATATGAATTTATTTTGCAGTCTGCCTCATATTTACGCCCCTCTCTAATGTCCCCCCCCCCCCGCTTTCAGATGCATTTTGTAGTCCATGATGTGATGGATATTAATACATCACTGAGAGATGACAAATTTGTCTTTCCGGGGGGTGTTTTGAACCAAGGAAGATCTGAGCAGTCTACTGCAAGTTTTGCATATTCAGAGTTAACACAATAGCGCTGGATTAAGTAATTGGCACAATCAGTGTTAAGTGGTACGGTAAGGTGATTATCAATTTGGTAATTTTGCACAAGGTTTCTATAGATGGCTGTGTACTTCAGACAACATCTGGACAAAATGAAATGGAACATTTATATTTAAATTTAATAAATGGGGAAAAATGGCACCACCGAAAAAGAACCGTGTAAAACACTGAACTATTTTGATCTGCCAGTCAACACATTGGCTGCTAGGGAGATGAAGGCTGCCTCACTGAGGGTGTAGTGTTACCAGACTGTGGCTGGGGTATCAGTATCATTTCATCTCCTGTCCCTTACTATACACCTTCTTTATCACTTGATCCCATTTCTTACCGCTGACCATTTGAATGAGTCTTGAATGAGTCTAGCTGGAAACCGCTGAAAAGTGCGTAGAACGTATACAAAGAGTTTGAAAATCCAGGCCTTGAAAGCATATTTTCCCAAGTTGCAGAAAACAGTTCGTTAGGGTGTTAAGCTTAATGGTGTATGATTCTCGGGCCTTGGGTGCCTGCTATGTGGATGCTTGATTGACTGGTGCTCCTAGGTATGACCACCTGCTTCTCTTTGAAGCACTGGGATGCCAGTGGTCTTTCAGTCACCCCCTTAACTGAGCTCTGTTATAGTGAGGTGCACGGCAGCCAAGAGTCAGTATGTACCACTTAGTTTAGGCAAGCCTCACTCACTATTCTCAGCTATGTTGATGAGGTGGGTACAAGGGAAGTTGCTGTGTCTCAGGAAAATAAGTGTACATTTCACTGGTTATGAAAATGTCTAAGTTTGGGTGATAGGTTAATTAAATGTCATGGATTATTTGTTGTTGAAAATGTTTATAGGTTCAAGATGAGGTTATTGACACTTTTAACTCTTCTGCATGACACTCCTCAGGAGTTAGACAGACGTTCCTTGTGGCTGATGTCCAGATCCCCCCCCCCACTCCCACCCACCCACTTGGGAATCCTGAGAACAACGGTACAAGCAGATTAGTGCCCAACAGAATCTAGCTGTCCACTTCGAACGTGTAGCCCAAAGACTCCCAAGCAGAGCACGAAAACGTCTCCAGGAGAAGCCAGTGTAGAGGAATGCAGGCCACGGGAGGGTGTGCTATGCTTCTAGCTAATTGAAGTTTGGAGAAAATAGAAAAGAATGTTGACAAATTATGCAGAATGATCCATGTACAAATAATGTTTTACGTAACCTCAGTGGGAAATTGATAAAGCGCGCTGGCAAAATGTTGTTCCGATAAGAAACACTAGGTGGCGAAATACAGCTTAGTGTTTTGTTTTTCTTCCTATGGCACCTTGTGAAATTTAAAATCTGAAATGAGCTGCAATACTTACACTCAGCTATGAAATGAGGTGTTTTTGTTTTTTAAGTTTCTGCTCTCTAGTTATGAGTAAAAGGAATAAAAAATCCCCCCCTGGGATCAAAAATGTATATATTAGAAAGAACCCGAAAAACAAGAACAGGTTCAAACATTTTGGAAACTTCTCCTCTGAACTTCAGCCTACACAGGTCTGCTGGTCTAAGCAGTTCGGAAGGTTTCAATGACTCTCAGCACCGCTGCTATTACATCAGATTAGGAAAAACGTTTTGGAAGTTAGTGTGCGCGTGCCCTGTTAGTGTAACAACATACAAGGTAAAACCTTGTTTAGCTTTTTGTGTAAACACATTCGCACCACCTGCCCACAAATAAAAGGAACACGACCTCTCTGCCCATGTTCGCTACGCCCCAGCATTTCAAGGGCATCTTACTGACTTCTCCATCACAGCGTCTGTATTCCCATCCTGGTGAAGATGTCCCGCTACAATTAATCTCCATAATTATGCCCCCATATGCAACAAACAGAAATGACCAAAGTATACAGTTTCCTCATACCACTTTAGCAACTCAGCATATGGTATATTTAACTGGATGATGGATGTGTGTGTTCTGCAATCATCAGTGTCTAGGTTTTTGAAAAGTACTGTCCATGCTAATGCAGGTACCGGGAATGGTGCTGACAGCTGCAGAGCAGGAATGTTTCTCTGGATCATTAGCCTTCGACTTCTGTTTTTTGTTTGAAAGGAATTAAGCTTTCAAATCTATATATTTTGTGTGAATGAGAACGATATCTGATGTCTGTGGGCCATGGTGGTGTTACACTCATGAAAATGCTTGTCCAACATCATATTTAATTTGGACTGGATAAAAGCCAGAATGTACCAGAGGTATGTAAGGGGTTCACTTGTCACTGCGGACAAGTGAAGGCCACAGCCTTACAGGGGAACGTTGTGGCACCATCAGCCAGGTTAGAGAAAACCCGCCTGGGTCTGCAAAAGGTCCTTACCATAGTTGGACATGTCTGTAGTGTCTTTTTACCTTATGAATTCTGGAAAATAAGAGGACATGTTTCTACAGTAAGTTTTTTAGTCTGAGAATAGTTTATAGCCTTGGGCTTCTTTAGTAACATCTTTTGCATGTTATTCCTGCTTCAGTTTTAAGTTCAAGGGGTTATGCACAGTCTCAGCTTGAGCTGGGCGATAAAATGATGATGATGATGATTTCCCTCGATGTCGATATAACGAATTTTTGATAAAAATTTGATATCATTTAAGACCTAACAGGGTTCTGGCGACGCGTTTTGCATCCCAATGAAATGATGTCCCTCTGTGACTGCTTGTCAGGACTGGCAATGGAGCATGAGCGAGTAAAGCTCAGTCCATGAGAAATCCTGACAGTAATAATCCACAGAGAATTCAGAAACGCTGGGAAGACAGCGAGCGGCAGCGTTTTGCCAGTGCTGACTAAAATAACCTGTTCAACTTCTACCTCAAATTTGTGAAATGTGAAGTTCTGCTTGGCAAGTGTTTGTCATGTTCTGACAATGAATAATGGTTTAAAATCACAATTCTTCAACTTACACTCAGGAGCAGAAATCAGACTTTAAACTGGAAAGAAATTATGCGTTGGCACGTATTGTGATAATTATCAGTATTGACTGATACGAAAATTCTTATCGTGATGACATGGGCCGTATCACCCAACCCCAGTCTCAGCATTCTCAGTTCAAATAACCCATTCACCCATCCGTATACCCTGGACCCACTTAATTCTGTGAAAGTGCAGTGCTCTGAAGCCTCCACAGTGACGCGTTAGGTCTAAAACCAGATAACAGTCCATTAACCAACACATGGAGATACAGACAAAGGGAGATCCTGGACTAAAGAATGTAACTGCAGGACGCAGAAGGGATGCCTGATGGAAATGACCCATCCGTCCATCTTCAAACAACTTATCTTGGTCAAGGTTGGACAGAAATGGAAATAATGGGGGGTAAATTTAATTTCTGTTTAGTTTTGATTTCAGAATTGAATTAGCTGAATGTGAAATTGCACATTTATTACATTTTGGAAGAACATCATCATTAAGGTGAAAAGGCTTGAAAAAGAGCCACAACATGCTAATGTACAATAAATTTATTGAACAATGTAAAGCGCAATATTAAAGTATCCACGTGTCATAGTACAATGACATCCTGCCTGCTCCCCTGCCTGTAACGTCTCTCCAGCTGCCAGTGATTCTGCATTCACACCCAGGCAAAACAAATCGGAACGTATAAATCAGGAGTTCATTAATCTAACTTCCTCTGCTCGCCCAGTGTGGATGGGCTCCCCCTTTGGGTCTGGTTCCTCCCAAGGTTTCTTCCTACTAGGGAATTTTTCCTTGCCACTGCTGACCCCGGCTTGCGCTCTGGGGCTTGGGGGAGGGATAAAGTAAAGCGCTTGGAGACAATGTAACGTTGTGAAAATGTTCTATATGAATCAAATCGAAGCGAAATGAAAAAATGGCCAACACAACCTGCATAATAATTTTTAAAAATCACTTTAATAAGTCCATTTCATGGTATACTATATCCAGGCTAGTTGTTTGATAAGTAAATCTGTATTCTCATTCATTACTTACATACAATATAGTCACCTGTAGTTTAGCCGGGCAATTTAATTAAAGTTAGTATATCTATCCTATGACCCATGTAAGATTTAAACTTTCCAACTGCTTATCCAGTGTAAGGCCTGGTGTATGTGAACCTTTGCCTGGTGATACAGAGTGTGACGAGGGGCTATACCCCGAACAGAACACCAGTCCACTGCAGGGCAGTGACACACAAGCACATATGAGCCCTGGAGGTGTGACATCCATCCAGTCACCCATTTTCTGTAACCACTTATCCTAGTCAGGGTCACGGGGGGTCAGGACACTATCCCGGAGGCTATGGGTGCAAGGCGGGGAACAACCCAGGATGGGGTGCCAACCCATCGTAATGTAGCACAATATCCAGCTTATAAATAGCCCTGGTACGAGTCTGTTTTGCCGTTGAGAATTCGAATAGAAGTAGAAAATGGCAGACACATTATACAGTGCATTTCAGTAACAGGGAGCGATTCTGAAAGCAGCCAGAGACAATGTATGCTGTGGATAGCCCAGAGCAGAGACAGCTCCAGAACCCACGCAAGCTCCAGGGCTGGCTAAGATCTTTCCTTCCCAGTCAGCCCCACAGCTAATCCCTCCGTCCTGGCCGGCAGTCAGTGACGACTTATGTTTGAGCCTAAGGTCCCTGATTAAAAAAAAGAACCTGCAGAGGAATTCAGTTTGGCAGACAGTATTGTGTTAAGTCAACATATTACTCCACAATAGTTTCACATTATGTTCCTGCTTCTGCATAAGTGAGCTGCAGGTTATTTGACCCCAAAGCAGAGCATTTCGTTCAAACCTGCAACAGAAGTAACTTGTTGCTTTGTATGGGAGGTGAGCTCTGAATTCACATTTTCTTTCATATACAGGTAATCCCCGGGTTAAGAACATCCCACTTATGGACAACTTATGAACGAACTGCAATAAAGCCTATTATATAAAAAATTCAGGTTAGATATAACAGATGCATGCACAGCTTCCTATGAAGTTCCTGAAAACATTGTGTGGCTTCAGCGGTTTAAGGTACAGTGCAATGCCATGCAGTTACTTTTACTATTACTGCACAATCATTAATAGCAACAATAATAATAATAATAATAATATAATAATTCATAATAATAATTAATAATAATATAATAATGCGATGTACTGTATTTTTCTTTTTGACTTGCCTACAAATTCAGCTTAAAGACAGACGTAGGGACTGGAGCTCGTCTATAACCTGGGGACGGCCTGTAGTGTTTATATCCATGCTCTTCAACTTGCTAGCCTTTATCATAAAGCCTAAAGCAGACTCAGTCACATGACCTGCACAAACGGGATCTGCACAAATTTTCAGAGACACAGGATTCTGGGTCTCCCCAGCCACTCCTCTCACAGCAGGTCCTCATCAACCAGTAGGAACTGATCTCCTGGTTAGCACTATGAAGTGAGCGCCCGCTAACATCTCGTCCCTGTTCCCTGTGCCGGTTGGTTTTAATGGGCTCCGGCATGGGGAGGTACAGTGGTGGGGCAGCTGGCCCTTGGAGGAGATATTAGCTTCCTGTTCCAAATCAATTAGAAAGTCCTTATTAACAATAAGCAAGGGGAAGTCTCTGGGTAGCAGACAGTTCCTCTTATTGGCTCATCAGCGCAGGACAGGAGAAAGCAGAAGGAACTCCCTTACCTTGCTGTCAGGCTCACTGCAAATAATTCTTCGGCCCAGGACAAAATTACTACAACTGGGTCCACATGACACATAACCCCTCCCACCAAGGCCCTCTCTTGGTCCCCAAGACAACCTCTCCAGTTCTCACCTTGAGATATCAGACCTGCTTATAGCCACTGGGCCACTTGAATGAACAAGGGTGTCACTGTACCACCACACTGACTGCTTGGCCAAGTCAAGACATGTCAACAAGACACGGCACGGTAAAAGTATGGGCAGGCATGATTATCACGCTCTTTTGCCATTAACACAATGATTGTACCACACAAAAGACCTGGTGCACATGTACGTATTACAGTATAGTTAAATATTAAAAAGAAATTGCCAGTTATGCTTTGGGTCTTTCACCCCAGGAACAGGGTTCTTTTTAATGTCAGACATTGTTCTAGGGGTGATACAGGTCTGGACAACACCGAATGCTTTCGACTGGATCTTGAGGACTAAGTGATTATGTCGTACTTGCGCGCCGATGTTTACCTGGAGATTACTTAACAGCACGCTGAAGCAAAACAAAAATCCTGCAGAGCTCCTAGGACGAATTTCGGCCCACTTTTTACGAGAGAAAAGAAATTAAACGATTAAAGAGTTTTTATCATTCTTGGAGGGAGAACATAGCCATTTTAGCGGAGAGAGAGGAAGGCATCCAGAGAACGACAGCAGCGGGTGGGATTACCATAAGAGGAAACGTGTGTCTTTTCCGACTCAATTGCATATGACCTGTCAGAGTATTTACATATAATTTTGTGGAGTGAAGCTGGTCCTGGACAGGCAGGTATTCAGAGAGAAATAATAGTAAATAGTAAATAGAGAGAAAGCCCATTGATTTCAGCTTCATTTGCTGAAACTCTACAGGGGCTAAACAGCATCAAGCTAGTCCTCCGTGTTCACGTCTCATACAAGCATCCTAACCACATTACCTTGCCCATGCTGCTGACCAGGCTCGCCCAGCATGCACAGCAAAACCTGCGATGTTTCAAAACTTGGCCATATAGGGAAAAAATAATTAAAAATCCCAACAGATGCTGATGCATTTTGCCCAAAAATAAACAGCTATAGTTAACGCTTACAACCTTACTGTCATTTTTCAGGCAGCCCTGTCATCAGTAAATTGTGTAAAAGAAAGACCTGTCTAGAGAAATTAAATGATATTTTCCTCTGTAAAACATGTAAACTCTGTAGTCTTGAGAAGGAACACTTTCATTCAAGGACTTTATGACCTAGACAAACAAACAAAGTAATAATTAAATCTAGGTGGACAAACTGATTAATGCCATAAATTATAGCTGTGGCAGTGATGCATTGTGGTTTAGCAGACAGGAGATAAAGGGACATTCAAGGACTACAGTGTGATGTTCAATGTAAGGATGGAGATCACATCTTTCTATTTGGATGTTTAGATTAACAGAGGTGGTAAATGATTTTGCTCTATTAAAAGACAGGATGTGTAAGAGTATGGATCTAGTTTAACCCCCGTGTTATTTTGGGGTCGCAGTGACCCCAGTCCATTTTCAAAATGAGGTTAAATTCTATAGATTCTAGAATTTAGAACGGAAGAAGTAAAATACACAAGGTTTAAGCTGCTGCCTCAGAGTAATGTTTCTGTATTTTTAGGCACTGAGTACAAGAATTTTAAATAATTTTGCAATGGCATGCAATGAAAATTACTCAAGCAGCCCACATAGGGCTGGAAAGCATCGCTCAAACGCACGGCCCAATGACACATTTTTGTCCCAGAGTTGGAAATCAGCTACACAAAAAAACATAGTCTTTCAGCCTGAAATTCATTTAATTTTATTAAATGTATTTATTTAATGTATACATACACAATGTGGCATTATGGTGGACTTTATAATGCTGTTGTAAACACTGATTGCACATAACACACTTCGGCTGAAAAGCATTATGCCACTTTTTGATCAAAAGGTTGCAGGATGAGGTGTGAGATTGGGACAAAAACAGTGAATGTCATGTGCCAAGCCTGTGGGACAGGGGTATCCTGTGAGGGTTAGGAAGCCCCAGGTAAATGCTTCCCCTGGAACCATGGATGACCACAAAGGTTCCTATGCCCATTACTATACTGTTGTGCTCGCATTAGAGTTTTTAAAATGACGCTTCACGCAAAATGGTTTAATTAGACGGGGAAATGTTCAGGATCAATAGGAATATAGGAAATAGGAAAATTTACACAATTCATTGCAACTCATTACACCAACATTGATTTATTTAGAAGATAAACATGGCTCCCCTTCTTCATAATTCTTCAGAAGGTCCCTTGGGTCGTCTCAAAGAAAACAGACATGTACTACGTGGCCAGACGCCAATCATAACAACAGCGGCTGCCCAGTAGAATGGGAGACTCTCTGGGCATCTAAAATCCCAGGGGAAATGTACATCCTACAGTTTCTCACAAGCTCATAGCAATGAACTTCGCATTCATTAATGACACTTGGCTATTTATCTCAAAACTGGCTCTTGGGAGCCTGTCACCTCTTCATTTATCTAAGCACCGCAAAAGGACCCACAAGAGGCCTATCAAAACGAGGGCTCACAATGTCTAGAACTTCTTTCTACCATTTTTCTATAGATACCTACAGCTATTAGAGACTCTTAGGGGGATAGATTTGTATCACATTGAAGAAAGAACCACCTTCACAGTTGCATACGTCTGTGGCTCTTTTAATATTTCATTATGACTTTTCATCTACGTATTCAAGAATTGGCGATATACAGAGGTCTTTTTAATGACACCTGTGAGCACCATGCTTGAAAATACATACATTAAGGAGCATGACATGACAACTCCTGATTCAGTTCATAATTTTATGTAATTGCTTGGCAGAGCATTACAGTTTTCACATGCTGGTCAAATGCAGAGGCACTCCAGACACTTGAAAACAAACTACTGATCCCAAGAGAGAGGTTTCACGATGGTAAACAGAATAAAATACCATGTGTGTCTGTGCAGACAAGTTTTATTTGGTTTGGACCAGCGATCGTGATGTGAAAGTTATGGGTGGCTTCCAATCTTTGAGTGTTCCTCACTGTTCCTCGGCAACACAGCAGAAAGACTGATTCACGTTAAGCCCAAAGAAAGAGGGAAAACATCTGTTATTCCGATAAAACTCGGAGTGTACGAGGCAGGAGGGATACACGATGAGTCTCGGCTGAAGGAAACCTCGCTAGAGGATGACGGGCTACTGCGAGATCATGCATTCAAATGAGTGTTTCCATCCCAACTCTCACCGAGACACGGCCTTATTGAACCTACCTGAAAAAAAATATGAAAATAGATATAATTCATGCTGTTACTGAGAGATCAAAAGAATAGGTGAATAGCAGCAGGTGTGGAGCCCCCAGTTGCTTAGAAAGATAATGACAACATCAGTGTTATTATCTGCCACCCTGACCCCTCTGACACTGCCCTCCTGCCATCCAATCCCTGTGACCACCCCTACCGGGCACCATAATCCTTCTGACCACCTCTATCGTCTACCCTGACCCCTGTGACCACCCCTACCGGGCACCCTGATGCCTCAGACCACCTCCTCCCAGCCGCCCTGATCCCTCTGCCACCTCCCATCTGGCTTCTCTCCCTCCCCTGTATTTATAAGCATAGACCCAGTAGTGCTGCACAGGCTTCTCAATCCTCTGACCTCCAGAATCCTTCTGCATTGTCACCGATTTGTCCGTGAACTAGTCTTCTCTCATTCGACGCAAACCGCATGTTGGCATCGTACATTATGTGTTGAAGAACATTGCGGATCAGCCCTGAATGTTAACTGCAACCCACTGCGCATTCTATTGTCAATCACTTTGAGATATTCGAGCCTACTAATATCCAGGTAACGTGCTTAATCGGAGGAGAAATAGGCTCCAGCTACACCTTGGGGACAGTGGTTGCACCTTAAAAAAAAGCACAGTAATAACGCTGCCAAAGAAAGTTAAGGACACACTTAATGTCTCCTGGATGTGGTGCATGACACAGGCAGTGCTGTACAACAGTACAGTGTCTATCTTTCTCAATTAGCAACTGGCTACTTGAAGAAATTGCATGCCAATGCTCTATATGCTACAGATGGGTACAGATATACTAGGCATGATTAAGATTTGAGGAGTTCAAGGCCTATTATTATATTATGCAAATATAATATCCAGACCAGGATAAGTGGTTGGAAGATGGATGAATTCTTTAAAGTTTGCACAAAGTTTTTGAATAAGACGTTGAACTTACTGTTGTTTGCATACCCAAACAGGCCATTTTAAGGGTGTCTAACTAATGACTCAGGCCTTCCTCCTCGTCCCCTGCTGTTGCTTCAGCATCATACGCTTGGAGTTTGTACCACTGCCAGAATCAGTTGGATCAGATCCCTGACATTGACAGGGACAGTCCACGTTCCACGTGTTCATGGAAAAAATAGCACATGTTATTTTTTTTTTAATAAATTTTTTTTTTCTGCGGTAAGCCTGTGGGAAAGAATTTGTGTGCTATTTCCAGTTTTGTCATTGCTTGTCCTAAATGCCTCTTATGATTGCTTCTCTATTGCCTTCACAGCTTTCCAATACATGACCCCAGTGCATATACTTTCACAGAGAGTGGCCATGCGTATGCACGCGAATTACAGCTAATGTTCAATCGTTCACGGCAAATCAGCTTTCGGTTTTCTGCCACTGTTGGACCAAAGGGACTGGACATGGCCGCTTCCCCAGAAGGACCAGATTACCAGAATAACACCAGCTGGAAGCAGCACTACATCTTAAATCTTCTGCCTCTGGTGGATCATGATGGCTATAGCGATGTCATGCAATGTTTTGGTAGCGGGGAATCTCTGTGGCCAGGAATCAAAAACTGTGATTTGTTCGAATGCTACGGATTACTTGTTACTGCAGAGCCTAAATTTAAAGAGGCAGAGGGTGTGTCAGAAATTTCATACTTACACAGTATGTACAGAACCTTGTCAGAAGCCTACTATTCGACCGTTGCGGTAATGTACTATATGTATGCAAGACAACCGTAGGCATGCTGTCAGCTTATGTAACTTGGTATTTTTTTTCTACTAAAATTTGTATAGAGACAGCACTTCCTACATCACCTTGAAAAAATTTCTGAGCAAGCAATGCTTTTCATCTCTGGTCGCAGCTTCAGTGACCTTGTGGAATAGCGTAGTGTCCATCAGTTGCACACTTTAAAATTTCACCGAACGTAGTATGTCTTCCGGGCAGCTGTAAGGGGGGGCGGTGAGTCAGGATGATTTCAAAGGCCTCTGAATGACAGGGGGCCTAAAAAAATTGGTGAATAATTGAATTGATGTGGGGTGGAGGCCCAATATGGTATACTTTCATTGGGCCCAAAGTCTCTGTTGGTGCCCCTGCATTGAGGTACCATTTGCCTACTCTCTCATCCATACTGGGGATTCGTATATCATACTGCTTACTTGGCATACTATATTTTTGCCTACTACATAGCAAACAAGTATGCAATTTCAGATGCTCTCTGAGTCTTTGGGCTGTGTTCCCTCTGGAAGTTATTCATGTACTTTATGGCAGAGTGAAAGGAGTTGATCTACAGTACAGGCAAGTTTCTACAACATAGCCACTGGATGACACTCTGCATTGGAGGAATGCAATAATACAAGAAAACAGCAGAAAAACTATCAAGACCTGCAATGTAGAAATGCATCAATTAGTGTCAGGACTGAATAAGAAAGAAACTGAATGAATAGATGGGCAAATATTTACTGCCAATGATGTACAAAGAGGAATATGATTGATATGACTGTTAATTAATGGTTCTAAGGCCAAGGCGAAGGCATACCAATTATCAGGAAATGCAGTGCTTTTCAATGGAAATGTACCAGGTGGTTGCCAATACAAATTCAGAAAATATTTACTGGGTATGCTGTTGCCCTTTTGGAAACTAGAGTAAAACAGAAACCTGCATTTGTTTGTGAAATTCCACAAAACTTTTTTTAACCTGAACATATGCTAATTCCCAGAAAACCCATTTAAACAGGAATAACCCAGTCTATGTCCATCGACGTGTTCTTTACCAGCACAATTGTTCCATGCATGTACATGCAAGATTCCCATTTAATTCTTCACCAAAAAAACACTAAACCAATTAGTCAGTAACCACAAACTTCAGTTTCCGTTTTTAAAAATATGAACTCATCTTATTGATGAAATCTATTGTAGTGATTTACTAAAAAGGTCTCTTGCACAAATCTTATATGTTCCAAATCAGTGATTTTGGATATGACAGGAGACCATGTAGATTTATTTCCAAGTAAACATGAGGGTGTGTTATCGCGCAGGCTTTTAATTAAATGTGACAGAAACAAGCCCAGTGCTTCTCCTAGGAGAAGGACATCCCATTGCCTTGATGAATTTGCTAGATGCAGTGTAACAAGCTGAAGCCCAGAGCCTGGATTTTAGTTACTCTCCATCTGCATTGCTCTAACTCTCTCCATTAAGGGATCCATGTGAGTGTAGTTGGCTGCATCCACTGATAACATGTAGAGGTCAGTGATATACGTATACGTCCTTGATGGGTGTTGAAGAGGATACTGATCATTAGCCGTCTTCTCTGAGACACTGAGTCTGGAGTGCCATTCTTATCTGCAAAGGGCTAGTGTGCATGCAAGTTTTTGGGATAACCTTTAGGTCAGCTGTTCAAACCCAGGTGTGAGGACTCTTCAGCCAATCAGTCCTCTACTTGCAGCAAAAACCCACTTAAACAACGACCCTTTCTGGATAAGATTGAGCCCTGCTCTAAATGATGGTCACTGTAACGAAGATCCGTTGAAGCAGCCGTTATATCTTTAGTTTATCACTATCTGAATGACCTTTACCCTGTTTCGACTGCTTCTCTGGGGGGGTGGGGGTGGAGGCGGGGGCAGAATTAACATCATGATCCTCCATTTCTCTCCAAGGAATCCCCGATGATCCCTGATGGCTTGTGCCTTCTCTCAGATTCTCTTAACCCTGGCCAAACGACATCGGTCCAGTCAGCACAGAGTCCCAAGAACAGAAGATGCCCTGATAAATTATTTGCACCCTTCAGCCCCTTTCCGAAATGCAGCAGGCAAGTAAGTGCATCTCTCCTTTTATATTTAATAGGGGCGGCTCATTGGGGAGGGCGGAAAAAGGCAGCAGAAACTGCAGAGGCTCGTCTCGGACGATGGAGCTGTCAAAGCTCCTCAAGGTTCTGCTGGTGTCTCATGCCACTCAAGACAACGACCTTGTCTGACTGGCTGATGGGTACCAGAAGGTTGGTGTGGAAGGAAGGTGGGGGAGGTGGCCCAGTCCAGAGATCCTGTCGGGAATAAGCCAATGAACTGCTGCAGTTGAAGTCTGACACGCTGAGAGCAGGGGCTGCAGGAAAAAGTATGGATGGAATATGGTGCTGCATTTAAAGAACAGGAGAAATGTTTCGCTGTATCGCATGAAGAGGCTCTTCGATGGACTGTTATACAAAGTGGGTCATGATAGTTAGTTTATTGCTCATAGCATTTTGAATGTCTTTGACACTTTGAGTGTCTGTATTCCCACTAAGACAACAAAAAACTGACGCTCTTAAAATGACATTTATAAGCATTTCCTGAAGGGTACTCAGCTGTAGACATTGACTGGGTTCATTTCATGCACACTAGGCCACTATGAGCATCCTGGTTTGACAGTTCGGAGTAAAGTCTCTGGCCCGAATTATGTAAATGGGGGATGCCAGAATATAGAATGAGCTTCATGAATAGAAAACAAACGCTCTGCCCTGTTGCTACTAATAAAAAGCATTCAAATCTTTAAATTAAATACGCCGACCGCAAACTCAAACAGCAGCGTTAAGCATTATAATGAGACGTTTGAGAGAGGCGTTTAATTTTACAAGTAGTAGGTAGTAAAAGACTGAAGCTGATTACATCAGAAAGTGGAAAGTTCTAAGCGCCTGCACTGGTTTCAGCATGCATACTTTAAATCCCTTTTCACATGTCGCCCAATCCAAATGCTTGTATTGCTTCAAATTAAACCTCTCAGAGGCCACTGCTGTGGGTTTTGCAGCATTCAGGCCGGTGCCATGTGCTCACGGAAAGTTCAGAGCCGGGGGGGCTGATATGCGTGGCTGTCTGGGTACAGTGCTTATTACTGTATGCCGACGGGCCCAAAAACCATGATTCTGCTTCTTTTGTAGTGGGGGGAAGCGTAACTGAGAAGGGATGGGGGCAAAGGCATGGGGAAGCCAAACACTGGGCTTTCTGTGGCATTCACCACAGTCCAGTGACACGGGGGGGCCGCCCAATCTCCCATCGAAATTATCGGTGAGCACCAAAGCGTGTAACATGCAAGCACACAATGCACCCAGCCTACTTGGAATTCCCACAATGCCACATGTCTTTGTATTGCAAACTGCAGGTACCCAGTGGAACACAGTCACAATGGGGCACATGATCTGTAATCAGTAGATGGAGCTCCTTCTGGAATTCTCCACGCAGCCAATTGTTAGCATGCCGGGCAAAATTCAGGTGAGAGGAAAATAAGGTTGAGGGCAAAAAAAGCAACAAATTGTTAGAAAGAGAGAGGAAGGGAGGCAAAGGGGTACGCTGGTGACTGGGCAGGACAATAAGCCTGTCAGCCTGTTTGTTGACTGGAGCTGCACAGATCAGTGGCCGTCCATTGAGGTCTAATGGACTAGACGGCCCCATCTCTGAGAGTCTAATGCAAATAACGTAAGCAATACCAGCGACCAGCGGGGGTCCGGGGATACAGCCCCCCTCTTGTTCCGACCTGGGCAAGTGTAAGGAGAGGAAGGGTCGTGGGCAAAAGTGAGCCGGGGAACACTATCCTATCCTGTACTGCTCACTGACAACGAAGTATGTGTGTGTGTGTGTGTGTGTGTGTGGGGGGGGGCGGTCGAGAAAAAGTGAGCCTTTTGCTACTAGCTACCACAAACCCAGGGGATATTTGTGTTGCGTGGCATCATTAAGAAAAAACGAAATCAAGGTTATCTGAGGAAGCAAGTAAAAAAAGAATCATCTGGATCAAAAGTTTGTTTAATTTTTTATTAATTGTGACAGGAAACTGGCCATTCTCAGTGGCAGAACACTGCTGAAGTTCTATTTACAGGGCCAGTCTGGGGATTATTCACTTATGATAATTTCAATTCATTGGCTGTATTGAAACAATTAAAAATCAGGGTGAAACTGTACTGTATAACATACAAGGGAAAGCATGGTGCTCGGAATAACAAGGGCTGGTCAGGAATAAAATGGCCAGGTTATATAGGTGTGTAAGAGCAGCTGAAGATTGTCCTAGAGATCACGAACAAAAACCTCCTGTAAAAACCAACAGACTGGAGGTCAAAGGTCAACGTGGGCATATGACTGCAATATTGAGCGTCCGCTTTTAACCACACAACGAAGAGAAAAGGGGCATATGAGGGATAACATTCATTAACTGACGACAGCGAGCAATTCTGCACCTAGTATTTCAATATGATTTCATCCCGAGTCTGTCCACATCTGAGACGTTCATTCATCATTCTTTGTGAAAACTCGAAGGTGTTGCCCTTTTGTCCACATACTGTGACTCATCTATACCCTCGGGAATTGCTCTTGGTGTCACTGTTTGCACTCACGCTCACCACATCTAAAGTATTACTTACCAAGTTTTTCTTTATTTAAAAAAAAAACAAACACGTCATCTCAAATGACGTATTCGAGAAATGCCGTTCTGTGCCTTTAAACGGTTTCGCCATTTGTCTAGTTTTTAAGTGTTTCAACGAGGCATTGCATTTCAGCCAACTCCTTAAAAGTCAAGGTTGATTTCCTACAAGTAGAATCTGTGAGTTTTCTATCTTTTTGTCTCTATAAAGGAAAATGATCTCCACAGTCGAAACTGGTTCCCATCATTCAGAATGTTTCATAACTTGACGATGATTGGCTTGTGAACCTGAACCGTTGACCCATGAGCTCTAAATAAAGATGTAGACTTTCAGATTTATTTAAAGATTCAAAACAAAATGGATATCAGAGGCAGACACGCACGACGAGAAGAGCTGAGCGTTTTCCAGCATATGGGCTTGATGCAGCCATCAGACCTTTCTGCCACCTTAAGACGCTCCCACAGGATCTCTCACTATCACAGCCAAAACATTGCCTTCGCAAGCAGCAGACTTTTATTTGCCCACCATCGCTCCACAGAAGGCTGCTGACTAGGCACATTCAAGGCACTGCACATTCATTTGGACTTTAATAATAAACCTGCGGTCGGCTAAAATTCTCCAAACTCTCACGTATTTTACCACCCATGCCCAAGTGCGTTTATAAGGAAGCCGCAATGATCCCCAGCCATCAGACCCTCATGTGCAGAAGAGAAAATACGTCAAATCTTATTTGCGTGTTTCAACAACTTCAGGGAAAACCACACTGCAAATCAGCTCATGCAATTAACAAACTATGCAAACTTAAATACAAACTTAAAACTGCTGTTTCGTTATAGGAACCTGGGGTTCAGACTAAGAATGGCTTAGAAAGGCTTTTCATTATGCACTTAGTTTAACGCCTCGTTTTTTTTAACCCGGTTTGATATCTCCCCTGGAAGATCTTCACTTGTTACACTGCAGTTGTTCTGCCTTTCAGTTCCCTGTGATAAATGACAGCATCAAAGGAACATGGGGAGCGCCCTTGTGCTAGAATAAGCACAGAGTAAAACCTGCGCCCTGGAATGTTTGCGTATCTCTGAAAAGGAAAGATTAACACCAATTAAAATCATCTAGCTGAACTTGTTAAAGTCAGTCAGAGGTTTCATTCTCAGCACAAAACGCAGCAGCAGTTGTGCAGGCCTCGGGACACACAGCGAGACAGTACAGTGAAGTTTGATGGAACATCCATCACGCTGATAAAATGCTGTGTATTTCTGACATGTAAATTAATATGTGAATTTTGAGCATTTGTCTATATTCAACCCTAGAGGTTACATAAAAAGATATGCAAATTGATTATTGATACTAAGCTTTTCTGGGCTCCAAGGGAGTTTATTTGCCAGTATGACTGTAAATGTCACATCCATAATGTGGGAACTGCCTGACTAGTTAACAAAGAGGAGTTCACCGTTTGTGGTTATATATGCTCTATACACCATATACTCCGTTTGATCAGCTAGCATTAGGACACCGCCACGCTGTGTGCATTCTGAGATCTCGGTGTAGTCAGGAGGATAGAGGTTGCTGGCACAGGGGATGCATTCCAGTCTCGCCGCTGTGCCATCCCGCCACTAACATCTCAGTTAACACAAGACCGCGGAAGAAAGGGGAGGGCCAAACCACTCCGATCCCCGGCGTTTTGCGCAGGCATGGAGGGGGCCGAGCTTGACTGGGCGTGCAGGAAGCAGGCCAACACCTGCTGGCCACCATCCGCCCACTCCCCGCCCCCACAGGAGTTCCCGAGCTCATGGAAATAGCCGTGGCCCAAGGCAAGGAGCGGGGGAGAGTGAGCCGTGTTAAAGAATGTAGCCGCCACAGGTAGAGGTCATCTAAAGAAGAGTGCTCAGGCGAGGGGATATAATACTCGTGGAAACCTGGGGAAAGAAACAGAGAGAGAGGGAGTTCAGCACACCGTGTTACAGCAGGACGGCGGGGCGTGTAGGGGGAGGGGATGGCCACAGCTAAGGTTAAAATGCCCCCATCCCAAAACAGTTAATGCAAAGTGGCAGTGTACCTGGGGGACAGATTAACTGACATATTGGATTTCAAGGGCCAGGGGAATGTCTACAACCCCCAAGGCCCAAATCTACTTAAAAATTCTTTTAGGTTAGCTCACCATACATTACTAAGGTGACGGCGAGTTAGCATTTCGCCACACGAGGTGCAGGCAGTACGCCTGCACAGTCCTGAATTAGTCTTAAGTTGTCCCTAGACAGGAATTTTTTGTGAATTGGCCGGCTGCAGTCAAAACTCTGAGCAATCCATCATTTTGGTTTGTTTGCTGCCAAAGCTTCAGTTAAGCTGCGCCAAATCTGTGGTTCCACAAACAGGGGCAAGTCTTTTGCAAAACTCACTTTTCATTCATGGCAGAGCCCGCCTCGACATCGGTTGTGCAGAGATGTTATTGCCATGGCAAGTCATTGTCATTGACGGGAGAAATGAGACGTTGAAAATCATCAAGAGTGACATTTCTGTGTGATGTCAGTCACTGACCAGCTTAATCCTCTCTTCATCAGTTACATCACCAGTTCCCAGTGCATAAACCCAGCTAAAGGGCTGAGACTCGATCCCACACGCAGGCTCTCGTAGCCTCCTTCTCCCTTTTATTCCTTGCCATGTTTTCATAGCTTTGTGAAAAAACTGGAAACAATAACACACTAGCTGAAGAGGGTCTTTTCATCACTGTGATGGGTCTGGATGAAAGATACCAGCACATCCCTGAACCACCAGTCAAAACACGTCATCCAGATAACAGGAATTTTCAACAGTTGGGCTCCTCTTTGACACACCTATTTGCTTAACTGAGAGCAACTGGTTTGCAGTATTTTGGGCTTCCAGCTTACCATTAGTAGATATTTGTTTTTAATTTTTCATCGAGAGCATGGTGTGGCAGGGGCGGGGGGGGGGGGGGGTGCAATTTAATCACACGGTCTTTTCTGATTGGCTGTTTGCAGAATCTTTCCCCACTGTACATGTGCCCTCTGTGGCTGGGAAAGTTAACAGATCAGTAAACCATGACACCAACAATTAGCAACACATGGAGACCATCTTGCGAGAACTCTTGATCCAGTGGGGAAGTACCACACTTTCCACACACATGTCCATTATGGTCAAATAGACTAGAAGTTAATTTAAAAAAGTACTAAACAATCAGGATGTCTAAGAAGCTCAATTAGGGTCAACCAGGTAGAATCCAGAACCCCCTTCTCCCATATCCACCACCAGCTTTTTGGCAGAAGTGTCCCATGTAAACTCAAAGTGTGCAGGACAGGAATGTGCCACCCTGATGTACTTGATCTGCTTCACTGGGGTGGCATCTGTTATTCCGAGAAACACTTGCCAGCTCAGCCTGGACAGGATGTCCGTATAATGAGATTTCTGAAGTGCATTTCACACACGAGATCGGGACAGGTTGTCAGGGACATCCGCTGGACGGTAAGGGCGAGTGACAATTATTAAGCATGTCATAGCCGCTGATATCAGGAGAGGAACACGGGATGCATGGTGGGGGACTCCCTAGACGGGATGCCAGTCCGTTGCAGTGCTGTTACAACTAATCACACACTACAGGGAATATAACACAGCACAACAATACAACACAATACACACAAATATTCAGGAATCAGACTTTAAGCCATGTTGGGATGAGGTCACAGCACTGAGCCACTCAGTCACCATTAGCTGCTACCCTTCCAGGGTTACCCTTTTAGCCCCATTTTAGCTGACATCCTTCTAGGGTTAATGAGTTCTCGTACTTACATATGACCTTCAGGTAAAATGTAAATGATGAAAGATATTCCCAAATGCTGCAGAATTTGTAATTCTGAGGTTGCAGGTTTTCGTTACACATATGGGCAAAGTAGCCGAAACACGACATAGTTTAAAAATAAATTATTTTGTTCTTTTTAAATCTGTCGTCTTTGGATGGCTGAAGAATGAGGGCCCACTGGTGGCAAAGCCTGCTAGCATAGAGCATTAGTGGCTTAGCCGGTTAAAGAGGTTTGCATCTGGCTGTGGGGCATGACAGCGGATACCCCATTAGGACATCATTAACTGAAACAGAGGTTCGATACTTTGAGCGGCTGGCGAGGCTGGTGGAGACCTTCTGGACCTTCTTAGGTCTTTTGACTAATTGCAGCTTAGCTAGCAGGTTAAGCCTGTCACTTAGGTGGAATAAGGTAAATACTGCAGGGCTCATAAACAAGACTATTACAGGAAAAACATGAAGATGAGGGAGAAGAAACTCAAAAGTTACTGAGAAATCACTAAAACACAAAGGAATATGACAAAACATAAAAACAAAACTTCTACATGGGCCAATAGCCTTCCTCCTTTGCTTCCTCAATATTAAACAACCCCTAGCTTTCCAGTCACCCATCTGACCCTATACATTTAAAGCCAGCTGGATTTCATGAACTGGTTTGCTTTCACGCACAGGACTGGCTATGGATCGCCATGTCAATGCAAAGTTTCACCCAAAACTACATGCAGCCCTAAGCAGATACAGCACCTCTCTCCTGTAAAAACTGGGTTTCGCTGGTTTCATACGCAGCCTCAGTAATCATCTGTCCCAAATTTCCACTGGAAAATGCCGTGATAATAAAGATAATGCCTGTGGTTCGAACAGCTGGCCAGGTAATTGCCTACACTCCCACATGGAACCCCAGTCAAGAGCTTTATCCTTGTTTGCTTTCTAAAATCCAGTAACCCCACACACAGTTACCAGCAGCATATGATATGATTTATGACATCGTGTATGCTTACCCACATAAGAGATGCCATGAATAATTTAAGCCGTGGCAGGGTAGGCAGGGTAGGCAGGGTAGGCGAGGTACCAGGAACTCTGCATGCCTGAATGACACGATGCTAGGACTCCTATGAACAGTGAATCACCATCCTAATTGGTGCCGTCGGCCTGCCTCCCAGTGATGGGCTTTGTGCAGAGTGACTTGAATGTCTTTCAACACTCTTTGGTGCCTCAAAGTCACCCACTCGCCATGAAGCGATTGTGACTCTAGGAGGCCTATGTTGAGATGCACGATAGGGTCAATCAGGCTGGAGATGAGGTAGAACCTGCAGCAAAGGGTTATGGGTGTAGGTACTTCACATCGAATACCCGTGCAGGTGTCTCCATCAGCGATTCAGAGGGTGTTTTCCTGCAGCCTTCAGCTGCCACTCTGTGCTTTACCCCACAAAGATTGATTAAACCACATGGTACATCTGGTTACACTTGGACACATTGTACATTTTGCAAATACAGATTTACTGACTAATCTGTACTAATTCGTGCTATTTCTCATACCTAAAGTTATATTATTTCAATTTTTTTATTCATTGCCTGAATATTTGTCTTATCTTAGTTGACTTTATTGTGCAGCACTTTGGTTGACACCTGCTGTCTTTTAAATATGCTATATAAATAAAGATGACGACTTTTTTTTTTTAAGTATTTCTCGGAGTTTATGTTATACGTTGATTCCGAATGTATGCACGAATACTGCCACGACAAATTCCTCGTAGAAGCAGGTGTACCGGGCCAATAAAGTCAATTCTGATTCTGGTTATAATTTCAGTGGCTGCTTGAAAGGTTCTACGCATTCTACTGAAACGTATACAGGAAGGTCGCACCCCGTAAAGCTGCAGAGATCACACAAACAGCGCTGTAAGCTCATGCCCCCCCCCTCGTCTCAGACTATCCCCTCTTCCATTTGGGCTGTTGTTGTTTGTGCTTGTGTGTCCTGCACGTCTCATCTGCTCTCGATTCCCTGCCGAAACACCCGATCTACAGCTGTGTTTGCATAGAGTCTATTGTGGAGCTCGAAGTCGTCCGCTCCACTTGTCCTGCCAAAGAGGGTACTGGGGTGCGTGCGGGAGTGCCGGTGACGCACAATTCAAGCTTTGAAGCCCACGGAAGCCCACCCAACCTGAAGTGAGCCCAGAAACGCAGAGCCTAACGTCACGCGGGGACCCCAGCCTTCTTATGGAAACAGATCAAATCAATGTGTCTCGCATTCCTGGGGAATGTATGCATTTCCTATACTTTATGGATGGGCCCTCCTGGACATGCGGGGGAAGGGAAGCTCCCTTAAATGTACAGCGCTTTATCATGTTCCAAGGCAAAAACTGACAGCAAAGGGATGTCGCAGGATATACAGAGGAAGCAAGGTGTGTGAACTGCAGCTGTTTTTGTTTTATTCGGTTTTCCTCAGAGTCACAGGAAGACAACGACCTGCTGTTGGGGGTAAGACTTTCACTTCTCCTATACGTTTACCCTTCTTTGAAGAACCGTACAATCCTTGTGGTGTCATCTTGAGAAAAACGTATACAAAGTGCCATCATTCACTAGTGTCAGATATTTTCCAAATTTTTTCCCTCTACAACAAGACCCTTACTACAGAATTTCCTGCAAGAAAGATTCCCGTGGCCTCAATGAGCCAGCTCTGAGAATTTTTCTCCTCAATGAGAGTGAACTGGTTTGAAAGACAAGCAAAAAAATGGCAGCAAAGTCAAAGCACAAGGGACCTCGTTTTGGTTACAATGGTAACGAAGCTGACTTTGACTTGCCAAAGTCGGCATGTGACGTTGCCACTGCCTAAGTTTGAAATAAATTTTGCTTTTTTAAAACACAAAAGTTGATTTATTTCGGATTTTGCTTTTGTTATTGTTGATCACTTTATGTCCTTCCCTTAAATGTGCAATTGAACTCCAGCTGGATTGAGTGCTGGACTGAGTGCAGCAGTATCCCATAATCACTGCACCCGGGGGTTTTTTGTGCCAAGAAGCAGCCAGATCAGGTAAATTGAACCTTGTTCCTTGAATTACCCCCAGTCTCCGGCTTCCCAGGTCACTGGGTTTCGCCCTTGGCCCGTCTGCCTGCCGTCTGGCATTCAGCGATGGGACAAAGAGTACAAGGGGGGCCCTGTGTGCACAGCAGAGGAGGGGTGGGGGTGGCACAGGTCCCTTCCTGCAAGTCCCCGTTCCTCTTCCCAGCCTGGCACTTGTGTCACGTTGTGGTGGGGGCTGGTTGTATCTGCTTCTCAAACTCGGGCTGGCTGACAGTCCACTGGAGGGGGGGTTCTAATGACCACTAACAACAGTGACATGTTTATAAACACAAATGTAAATGGCCGTCTAAGGAAGGCTCATTCACCACCACAGGTACAACCCCCCCTGTGTTCCCTTCAGTAGGATGTGACAAATTTCCTGTTTCTCCAGCATGACCTGACTAAATTAACTGGTTTGGCAAAGACACGCTTCCCTCCAGGGTGATGCGGGGGGTGAGGGCTATCAGTAAAACATGTTTGCATCTATCTTTGGGGCCACAAGTTGGCAAGCGTGGTAAAGCATACCACAGTAGGGTAGAACACGTGACACTAACATGTGAAATTGTGTGTGAAAGCGCGTTTCTGTCTGCAACGTATCTTTTTTGTGTACGTGAGCACATGTCCACATGCGTGTGGGCGTGTGTACACAATGGGACAGATAAGTTGCGTGTGTTAATGCACATGGGATGCCAACGCGCCGGACACGCTTAGCAGTAATCTGAACCAGCCACCGCCCACCACTGCGGCCCCTCGGTGAGTCCGTCGTGGTTGATCTCTACCACCGGGTCACAGACCCTCTGTGGGTGGAGGCTGGACGGGGGCCAGGCCACTGCCCCTTTCCCAGGGGGGGCTAATATACTCCGAGTGGGAGCACAGCAAGGGCTACACGCAAAGCATGTGTGGGTCTAAACCAGTGCATTAAACACGCTAGCAGTGCTTAACCAAACACATGCATAGGAGGAAAACAACAAAGCAGACTATGGAATTAATGTAACGTGATGCAAAAACGTTGGTGGCATTATGGACGAGATACATGGTTTTCATGGGTTAAAATTCAAGGAGAGAAACCTCCATCGTAGGCTTGAGATTTAGTGAATGTTCAGGGGTGTCCAACATCACAAAGGGGTTTAAAAGGGTGCGGCTAAAAACGATGCACGTCCCTTTAAAGTAGGGCCAGCCGCTGATCAGATACGATTCCGATCTTCCTTAGCAAATGCTAGGCGCTTAGTGTAGAGACAAGGGATCCTCTTTTAACTTGAAGACAAAAAAAACAGATTCACCTTTCACCGTTGTCCTTCCAGACAAGTTATCCAAAGAGCTCGGCCTTTGAATAACGAACTGAATGGTGGAACTGCACGCTACAGTTCCTCATTTTCAACATATTCCTGTTTATATTTACTTATTTAGCCGGCATTTTTATCTGAAGTAACATAATTGCAAAAGCAATTGGGGCAAACAAGGAGAAAGCAACTGGGGTTAAGAGCCTTGCTCAAGGAACCAACTGTGAATCCGCTCTACTGACCCTGAGATTCAAACCGGCAGCCGTCCAATGACAAACACAGCTTCCTAACCCACAGAGCCACACTCCGTCTAACTTATATACGGGAAGTTACCTTGGAAGATTGCTGACAGTGAAGTTTATCCTCTTTCAGTGAGTTCAGTAAAAGCAATGAAAAAAAGAACGAAGCCAAATGTGAAATGGTGACACACCATCGGCAGGAGCAGTGTCAGATATAAAAACAAACCCCAACTAACCAACGGGGAACGTCTTTACAGCCAACAGCTGAACTCATTGTCCAAGGTCCTTTCTGTCTTTTTTTTCCCTGCCCTCTGCGTTGCTGGAGGCCGCACAAGTGCGTCGCTCAAGCTTACCGCTAGCTTCTGTACCCGTGCCACACCGGCCCTATCCCAAGGCGTCGCTCAAATTCCACGCTTTTGGAAGTGTGAGCCTGTCGGAGTGACCTGGGCAGGCTTCATCTCTCCCTTTCCAGCCCCTTTCTTCCTACCCCGCTCCCTGAGGAACACGGCACGTGCTTCTCCTGGGCAGGATCTGTGGCGGTAATGTGGAGAAAGACAACGCGTCAACATCATGGCGGACGTCCTAATTAACCAGGGCGTTCGAAAGGGACGGCAAGCCAAACCAGCGAGGAGTAGGAGCCTGCCATCATTGGAGGGTGTCCGCAGACAAGCTTCTGCCAGACACAAGGACATCATCAATGTTTCATGGAAGTTCCTTTGAAAAAAGAAAGGACAAATGCTCGCCTTTAGATCTCCTTTGCATATGGACAGACATTGAAGGCAATTAGGATCTTAATCACGTCAAGCCATAAAACATCAGGCAAAATTACAGGTGTGTTTTATCCAGCAGAACATTTCTGTAACTTCTGTGATATTCTCTAGTTAAACTTTTTGTATTATCGGTATCATATGAATAAACTAAAATGAGGCCCATATAGATGTACTCAACAGATTTCACATTGGTCACATGCTTCTTTGTATCAAGTAAACCAAATTATAATTATTATCATTACTTCTATAGCTGATTGTCACTCCTGGCAATATAGACGGCATTACTCAAAAACATCCTGTCTTCCATCTGGGTGTAGGGGCTTCCCAAAATCCTATTGTAAGCACTGATTTCCAATAACAAGGTGGATACATTTAAATGAATGAACCTCAAACATTAATGAGCTTAGCCTCTTACCGTAACACGTTAGCTTTCCAGTTTATACAATTTAATATTACTGACAGACAAGTGCAGTGCACACATCACCGGCTATACACCTTAAATATCAACAGCATTTAATTACAGAGCACGTCCCCTTTGCACAATTGGGCCTTAAGTCTAATATACAAATTCTAAACCTCTTAACAGAAGTTTTTATGAGGGAATTTCACTCATGTTTCTTACTAAGTGACTGCATCTGACTCCTTGGTTTTCAGGTGCTGTAATGATATGTATACATGGCACGTGGGCTCTGAGTTATGGGCAAAAACAGCTTACAAAGTATTCCAAAGCACCAGGAAATCAAAGTTTCACATGGAAAAGTTTATTTCAAAAGATCATAAAGTGATTAACGGCACATTTTGGCATTTGGACTTCTTCTCCGGCCATACAACAGCAGCCATCCCTAACCTTTCCATCTCCACGTAAGAATCTCGACGATAAGCCGCCATCTGCGAATGATTCACACCCAGCCTGTGACTCTTTTGCCTCCTGCCCAGAGATGATGGCAACAATGATGTCACTGGGTGGCATTTCACGGCATGCCTTGTGAATCCTGTTCCCTGAGGTCACCCACTTCCTACTGTAACTTAGAATTCTTTCCAGGAACATGACTCGCCATCTATGCAACATGCTTTGCGTCCTTCATGATAATGGAGTCATGATGCTTTTCAGTCTCTACAGTGAAACTGATGATGTCCTCTCAACTGTGAGGGCCATTTCAACATCACCTTTACTAGCAGTAATCCGGAGTGTGACAACTTTCTACTGTATGCCTACCCCCCTCCCTTAGTATTTAAGATTTTTATCCAGGATTTCTGGCTGAGTGCCAGCACAGTTCAAGTTTAACCGAACTAGGGTAAAGTTATTCCACACCTGTCGCCATTTACTTGTCATATGGTCTGAGGAACAGAAGGGCAGTGTGAGGTCTCCTTTCTCGCCCCCACACCCATTTTATGGTTCATCTTTTGAAATTCACTTCCTGTTTACTCTCCTTGCAGACACAGTTGACCTAGCGAAATCCAGTTGCCCAAAAGTATGAGTGATGAGCCCAGATCTGGTGGGAGTGGTGGTATGTTACCACAGAAGTGCCTGGGGCTCTGAGATGCACACATACCCACCCACATATACTGGTAGTAATCTTTTTGACCTTTTTCACGTACAAGATGGTTCTCCAGACATAGTTCTTCTTGGTTTATAGTCAGGAACACTTTAATGTGGATATTCACAGAATGAAACTCCAGCACACCGGGCTGCCTGATTACTTTTATATTGCAGATTTAACATATTAGTTCTTTAGTCATGCTGTCTTGTTCAGTATAAAAGTTCAGTGTCAGAACATACAGTATGTGGGTGAGTATATATACACAGCTCTGATAGAGTTATAAATATAGACCACTCTATATTTAAAAAATCTGCATTTGTGAATCCTGGTTTAATCCTGGATCTGCTGGCTGAAGGCTATGCTGAGTAGCAGGTTGTTTCCAGGTTAAGAATTTCTAAAACACTGGAAACAACCAGAAACCAGCCAGGCAGGGGGTAAAGCGACTTTCTAATGCCAGAGATGACCGTTAACTTATCTGGCAGTTTCTCATGAATCGGAGGATGACCTCAAGTGACCTTTAAAAGGAACAGGAAACATTAAGTGCAGGTGTGAAGTGCACTGCTAGGACAGTTCATATCAGGCTCCTAGAAGCAAGACTGAAGTCCCATAAAGCAAGGAAGAAGCCCTTCACTAATGAGAAACAGAGAAGAGCCAGGCTGCAAAAAAAGTTATTATTCACAGACCCAACCCCATAAATTGAGAAATGAGTGAAGCAAAAAAATTGTGTGGTGGTCTCCTAATTTTTTCCAGAGCTCTGTGTGTGTGTGTGTGTGTGTGTGTGTGTGTGTGTGTGTGTGTGTGTGTGTGTGTGTGTGTGTGTGTGTGTGTGTATAAACATTAGACATACAGCATTGTAAGCAAACCAAATGCATAACATAAGGCATCGCTGCCAAATATCTCCAGGCTTCTACATCACGCATCCTCACCGAACCAGTCCCTGGGCTTTGAAATACCTGTCGGACAAACCAGAAGGACACACAAGTGATGGATGGTCTAGACCACATTGCTATGAGACCTCACCTGGGTCACAGGCACACAGTCGGGTTGGGGGGGGGGGGGGGTAGTCTACCTGCATTATAAGAATCAGAGGGGGAAATTTCAGGTCCAGAAAGTAAAAATCCAGACCGAGATTTTGTTTCAACCAACCAGTTGAGTACTCTGTGACTGTGACTTTTTATACTCAACTGGTTGGTTGAAACAAAATCTTGGTGTAGAATTTTACTTACTGGGCTGGAAACTTCCACCTGTGATAAGAATGACACATCTGCAGGTAAGTCCCTCTAAATATTTGGATAATAATACTTAAGGTTCCTTATAGCCTTCCATGCAGCCAAATGGAGAGCACATTACCTGGTGTTCCATAAAGAACATTGGCCATGGCAATAAAGTTTAAAACTCTTAAGGGTTTTACCAGAGCCTCTATTTGAAGATTTTGCTATAAAGATTAACAACCCTAACACATTTGCATCTCTTGCTTCAAAGGCTTGCATGGTCATTAAAATCTGCAGAAGACAATATACTGATGTTTCATACTCAGTCTCTGTTGTAACTGCTCAGTGTGAGAACCCAACGCTTTCCCCTAAAGCAGCATGATTGTAGAATCATTTCCCCCCAAAAGCCCCCAAAATATAACCCGGCCTGAATAGAAGCCAGTGTAAACAGAAGTTTGTTGTGGTCTGTGGTAATCCCATGGAGAGAATGGCATCTTAAAAGTCAGTGTGAAAGGTGTCACCTTGTTAATGTAGGAGTAATGAATGCCGGTGTAGACCCCATTATTATTATATTAACTGTTTCCGTGTCCTGTCAGGGTTGAATTCTGGATGTTTTGGAGATTTTAGGCGTCAACACAATCTATAAGAGTAATTAAGTTTTGGGCCCTTTGAAATAGATTTGATAAAAAAAGTGGCGAAACGTCACATTGTGTTGTCAGGTTGTTTGGTCTAATTCAATTAACGGGCAACATTATAACTGTTCAAAAAACCAACGTTCAAAAACTGATGTCAATTGCTTTTATGTACAGCCACAGCGCTTTTTAAAAGTGAAATATTTTTAGGGCCCAGTTTATTTTTTCAGTAAATATTTCATCTAAAAATATACAGGGTGTGATACTTAGGAAAAAGTGCTAATTCTTTGCAAAAACGTCCATCACACCAGTTAAAGAACGGAAGCACCGATCCATGCCAATTAATACTCAGATGCTACTCATAAGTAATCTAGTCGCATATATTGCAGACACAGAGGTGCAAACATTATGAAAACATCTACGACACACGATCAGTACATAATCCGCAAAAATCATTTGACTATGGGCAAAGAATATAGGCGTTTTTTACGTCTTTACACAAACACGCGGAATGAGGTCTGTCACTGTAAGGTCTCCACGGGCAAACGAATAAAGACGTAATTCTAAGCTAGCATTCATATTCATTTCTTAATATAGATGTCATAGTATTGGTATTGCATTCACATATTATATACACTCTGCCAGCGCACAGTAAGCTACAGCGGCATTCGCCGACCGCTATTGAGGCGCAACAGCCATCTGGCTCAGCTGGATAGATATAGCAGAACAGCAGATTACGTTGTCAGAAAGAAAAAACAGAGGAGGGACAGGACAGAGAAGGAGACAGCGAGAGAGAAGAGGACTACAGAGGGTGAGAGAGACTGCACAGTACACCATAGTAAGACAACACACACGGAGCGCTCCGAACTGGGAAGTTTCCGAAAGGACCTTTGCTACCTTGTCACCTTCATGTCGACTCCGCAGGATATTTTCACACAGATGCTATGGTTACTTTTACTACGGTAGGACCGCTCTAAAAACCTTATTAAATTTGTACCGTTCAGTTTGTTTTACATTTTTTGCAAAGCGGCTTACCAATCACTGCCTTCTGACGGCGTTTTTGCAATTTTAAAATCATGCAAAAAATGTACATTTTTGATAATAGTAGATGCGGCACTGGCAGTTCGGGCCAATAACGTGCAAGTTTCCAACTTTCGTACGAGTTGTAATTTCATGTGGAATAAATATGTGCTGTTTGTTGTAGCAAGTATGGATATAGTTAGGAGGAAATTAACAAAAAGTGGAATGCAGTGCCGAGTGACCTGTGGTAACTATTTTTCTATAAAACATATAGTGCCCCCCTTCAGTTTCCCAAGGAACTAGCTATAGACGGAATGTGAAAGGATCTGTTCGGCGCACATTGCCCAAGGGGGTAGTATAAACCAGTACGGGCGCTGCCGCGGCTTCATTTAGACGGAATGCAGACCGATTACAGGTTAGCAAAACACACAAAATACACCACACGACTAACCAAGAGGAAACACCTCCCGTGGTTTATCGCGTAAACTTTCTATAACATCAAGGCGAAATTCAGTTTAAAAACATCTTTCCATTGGTAGCTAAAGTGTGGTAGTTGTCCTCGGTGGATAAGAATTCTAGTATTATCAGTCGGAGTGAAGAAACAGAATGACAAGAAATATTGTTTTGCATGAAAATGCATACTGAACTGTTACGTTCGATGTTTCTTCAGCATTTACATTTATCAAACAGAACTACAACTCTTTATAATTAACGAATGGTAACGTACAGGACAGTGTTAATGTAGGCTGGTACCAGGCTGTTCAGCGCGTAAGAGAAACCCCCTTTGATCGTCGCGCCTTCGCCGTGTCTGTCCCGTAAAACTTTCGCGGGACCATAGTCTTTTCCCACCTTTGGTAGCTTAATAACGTGCAAAAATCCGCGCGATTCCGCAAAATCTGCGCAATTAAAATGTATACGATCACAACACTTTCAAAATCATTTTTGAAAAACATTTATTTTTATTCCTTCTCAGCCTAGAGGTAGGCTATACTACCGAGCCCTGTCCGGGATCCGGGAATCCCTGAAATCTGCAAATCTATACCGTAGGCGGAATTGGCAACAGCTTTTTAGGGTGATTTTTAATTATGTGCAATCACCGTACAATATTTATAAAGTGCACAATTTACCAATTGTGTCACTTAACTGTCTTGTAGCCTACTATAAATTTCCCCAGCGGGAAGTTGAATATGGCTTAATTTCTCACAGAATCATCTTCCAAATAATGGACTTCACCCATTACGGCGAACGCGTCTGGTAAGGGGAACAGATTTGTTCAAGATCTAGACCCGCTTTCCAGGATTTTGGTGTCAACCACCAACTTAATACCTTTTATAGACTTTTAATTATTTATCTATTGATACGTAACCTACTGTTTTTAAGAAACGAGCTACGTTGCAGCTACAGATTCACGGTCATTTAAATTTTGTCACAGTTACCGACTTTCCACGTTTCACGTTTTTACAGTATAAATTTATACGCAAAAAAGAATTGCTTACATAGGCTATGCAATATGCCTTCTATATGGCATTAATTAATTTCTTTTAGTTATATGTATCCAGCATTATAAATATATTTATTGTATAAGAGTGTACTGATAAGAGTGTACTGGATAACATTCTACTTTAAGAATCCTGTTATTCGGAAACATCATATTGCAACGAACAGTGATGTAGAATGGATATATGCGTGCTTAGGTTTCCTGTCTTGGGGGGGGGGGTCTGTCATGTACGGATTCTTCTAACATACGGTAATGTAGCAATCTATAGGTAATGTTAATCAATCTATAGATTAATCAATCCATAGGTGAATCAATCCTCCGTCCATGCATCTAGGGTGGCGTGGAGCCCGAAGCCCATCTCAGGCAGAGCGGCGACGGGGCGCCCTGGGCGGGATGCCAGTCATGTTTGTTGAGAATTTACTGTTTATATGTGGGGACAGATACGGGAGCAGCGAGTAGCAGTCAAGTCAAGACACGGACAGACTGCAAGTATTTCATCTTACTTTATTTCGGTTTTGAAACATTTTTATCTGTTATATACAGTATTTTAATGGCTTATCTAAAGTTTAAAGTAAATATGGTTTTCATTTTGGACGTTTTGCATGTTGATCAAGTGAGCACTAATTAAATAACAAAATACATTCATTGATTGTGGGGCATGGTGAATGAAACTAATTGGTCCACAAATACAAGGCGCGACTATTTTAAAATCTGCCATTAAGAAAAAATCTACATGCTCGTGACTTAAAATGTTACTATTCCAGGAAAGCAAAGTATTCATAAGGTCAGAACAACAAATATTAAAGGACTAGTTACTATTCTGATCCTCAAGTTCTGTAAACCGTCCCACCGCGGTTTATTTTTGTATATTACTCGTTCTACATGCAGATGAAACTTGCTTTTGCGGCTGTTAGGTTTACTCGAACAGATTTACAATGAGATCACATCTTAATCTCTTGGATTATCCCGAATGTGTATTTTGGCAGTCAGCAACACATCAGGAGCAGGACATATTCCACGGCATGCCATCCTTCACTCCTGTAGGACAGAAATATGACGGACATCCGATGATTTTGATTTGCACCAGGTTAGCCTCCTTGACAGAGTAAGGGCGGAAATGTGTTCTATAGCGAGTGTCTCCTGTTAGTCTCTCTTTTTCGACACAATGATTTACAAGGGAAAATAAAAATAATTTCTATTCATAAAACTGCATTAGTTGCAGTGTCATACTGACGTGACCTTCGTTATACTTAAAGGATTACCATACAAGGAGAGAATCGCCAAATATCATTAAGGCAGTGACGTGGGACACTGTTAATGTGTTGAGGGGAATACACGGAAAACCCTGACAACTATTTTAGTGCTAGCACAGGTGCAAAAAACATACACAAGGCTGCCAAAGGACATTATTATCTGGGGATCACACCAATTCAAAACACTTCCTAACACAATGGCTGGTGCGATTTGTAATAAGCTTCCTGGTAGTGCAACAGGGGCACAGCCTTCAGCCTTATTCAAGTCACTAGATTTATGGCCCTAATATTTCTGAGTGCCTGCTCATATTTTTGTTAAAATGCTCTTATGCTAACATCAAACCAAAGACCAGCAGATCTGAATGCTGTGCTGCGTGGTAAAACAGAATAAGACTGCACAGTCCATTCTGCTTTGTCAGGAGAGAAAGGCATCTGTTGAATGGATGGTCTGTCCTCCACTCCCACTCAGCTGTCACTAGTACAAATATGATTAAAATTTCAAGAAGTGGGTCAGGAACCAAGTTACACGGTCTCGTTCTTTGTGAGGTCATATTTATGGATTATGACGTTATGGAATTTATCTGTCCCCTCAAATGTCAAGCGGGGATTAAAACGGAACAGTAAATGTACACATCAGGAAAACAATTTTACATTATTGCTGAGGTTGGGAAATACTTTGTTCTTCTGCATTAAAATCAATAATTTGCATAATCCTTCTGTCCTGCATAACAGTTTACCTAATGCCGGGTTAGAGAGAGCGTGGGGCCAATCCTAGGAAGTACAAAACAGGACATACCTAGAACAGACACACACACACACACATGCAATTTAGAGACATCAATCCATGGGCAGAAATCTACATGTACACAATATGTGATAGGACTGAAACCATAAAGCCTGGAGTTCTTAAAACCACAATGCTAACCGCTAATCTATGATGTGTACCTTTTTATAATGTACGTATATATTTATGTATGTACGCATATATATATATATATATGTACACACGCATACATATATAGCTATGCAGTCATATCATATCACTTAAAAAATCAATGGCAGACATTAACATGGTGTGCACATTTCTGGCTTGATCATGTATGAGACAAAACATCGACCTCAGATGTTGCTGCATGATTGGAAACATGTGGCCTGATGCCAGTCTCTTACCTTTCGTGACATGAACCATATAACGATCCTACAGAATAATTATCCTAATGATCTTGCTTTGGCTTGGCAGTAATGCTACATTTATCCTGGTACAAATATATGACCTGGTTTAATAGTCATTTCCTATATATTTCATTGTGAAGGAGATGCTGTATCACAACAAATGCTCATAGATTCTATCTGCACATTAAAAAGTGTGAATGGTTGATGTGTATGGGACAGGGCGTCTCCGTCATCTGTCACTCTGTTGTCTGCCCCCCCCTACGAGGTGTGTAGTGTGGCGGCGGGGGGGGGGGGTAATTGCTATTTGAATCCTTTGCTCTTTAAACATCCACAGATATACTTGTAGTGATTGAGGATGTGTAGGCGATGATTAACGCACATGGCGGGAAGAAACCTGCCCTTTTATGAGACGTGAGTCTCTGCAGGTTTGAGTGGTGGGTGTGTCAAAAGGTTAGTGGGCGTGTCAAAAGGTCAGCGGGCATGTTGAGAGTTTAGCGGACATGTCAAAAGGTCAGCGGGCATGTTGAGAGTTTAGTGGACATGTCAAAAGGTCAGTGGGCATGCTGAAAGATTAGTAGGCGCGTCAAAACATAGGGGCGTCGACGGGAGGAGAGTGTAGCGAAGCAGATGAGATCACACTTAATTTCCTTTGCACTTTCTGGTAGCATGGCGTTAAGTGTAAACAAGCACAGGAAATGTCTCGTGCTATATGAACAAATATGAAACAGGGATTTAATTATTGATATCTGTTAATCATAGTCATTGCCTAGCCTGTGTGTCTGGTAAATAGCTGGTCTTTTTCTGAAATAATGATTACTGACAGCATATTTCGGCCAATAGAAATAATGTTTTGGCACGCCTGCTCTATTACACACGTCACCTTTCCACACGCCCACCCTTTGACATGTCCACTACTCCAGTCTGCAGAAACATATACTTGCCTTTTACGGCAGCATGAGTGTCCCCGTATATCCTGCTGTGTCAGAGCACAGCCAAGGGCTCAGACACTGATGATGGTGCATCAGTCGGTATGAAGACAGCTGGGATTCTGAGTATCGCAGTGGTGGAATGGGTCAAAAGTAGACATCTTGTGCTTAGACACCAGCCAAACCAGTATTACTACACAATGTGCCCCCCTTCCCCTTTCTCCCATTACTGCACTCAAAAAGATGAACTGGTTTCCTCAAAATAAAAACGCCAAATGTCATGGTTCACTGGATTACCTTTGGGGTAGAAAGAGCACTCAGATGAAGTAAACCGTTTCGGCACTTATAATTATATCCCGTAACAGGTTAATTACATGTCACTGACTCACGTGAGGGATTGGCTGTCATTATTTGCCACAAGCAGCCATACCTTTTGGTCAGTGCCCTGAAGTGCTCTCCTGCCCTGACCCCTGCCTGTCCTCACAGGGGAGTAATGTGATTAGACAGTGCTGCCTATTTGAAGCCTCGAGGCGTCTTCTAGCAAATGTCAAGCGTTCGTGCTTTTGTAAACGCACAAAATATATATACGCTGCATAGGCTCACAAGTGATGCACTACTGCATGATCATGGAGAAATCTGGGGACCTTGGTGACAAACTGCTCCCCTTGTGGTATCTACATGAGAAAGGATAGACAGGGGATGGGAAGGGAGCCTCGTCTAACTGTGAACTGGTTTGCAGATGGTGCCTTTTAATCCTCACTAATGCATCGGCCATTGCAAAAGTGTTGGTCAACTTCATAGTGGCAGATAGTAAAGTTAATCATTGTGAAAACTGTAAGATTCTGTGTTAGAGACAGGTAATGATGAATTATTTTAAGCTGTGAAGGACAGAAAATGGTTTTTAATGCCTCTCCCCTGCACTTTTCACAAAGACATTCTAAAGAATCACCCTAAGGAGTTGTAGATAGGAAATACCGAGAAAACAATAGGAGCGTGTAACAGCGGAACCCTGAAATGTGGCATGGCATGAGTTTATAAATATTTTATTACCGTTCTTCCTATCCGTCATTCCCAACGTTGCCGAACACAAATGAAGGTTTTCATTACTCACATTTTTCCTACCTGAGTCTAAACAGCTGTCAGTATAAATACGGTTCCTGGTAGTTCGGGGAAGATGATACAGATATTTCAGATTTTAATACATTCATAAACCCCACTGCATCGTGGTTTAAGCACGTTTCTTTATGAAGTACTGCCAAAAAAAAACGGTTTTTTTCTGGTACCCTGCCCTTTCCTATACTGAGTTTCTCACAACAGGTATGCAAGCACCCACTAAACTGCTACTCTTCTGAATAAGATGACTACTACGCTTAAAACTCTGAAGAAAAAAAAAGAATTATAAAAAATCAGCACTGCTGGGGCTGTCTGCTGCCAAAAAAGTCCACGACATGAAACCAATCTACGAACTACTCAAGCCCTGTGCCGAAATCACGCCGGATTTCTAATGAATGGAAAACGCGCTTTCTTGTGGTTACTTCGTGCTGTCGATCACCAGCTTAAACCAGCTAACTAGTGCTGGCCGTTGGGATAAGTTATTTCGCCGTATGGAGAGGCTCGTATCACACTAATTAATGCAAACTCCAGGGGAACGCAACTACAGAAGTAATTCATCGCAAGAAGCATATGGACGGCACGGAGGCGCTTTCTGTTTACTCGGAAGTGCGATCGGTTGTACGTTTCATTAAATACTCTCGGTTTGTGCGTGATCCCGGTCGGAGGGAGTTTGTTTGCACATGTGTTTGGCCGCGGTTCCGTTTCTAGACAAACAACCCTAAAAATTTTCACGGCCAGGCTTGAGCCTGCCAAGTCCCAAGACGTCCCAGGAGTGCCTTTCGACACTTTATTATTAATAGAGACCCTCTGCGAGAGAAAGTTTATCGCTTGTTACACACAGTTAAAGTTTACAGCTTACCAAACAAGCCAGGATGATCGGAGATAGTATGACACATAAATTGGACAAATAAATAGATACCTTTTACGTTTTCAAAGTAGTCTGTGTATAAGATGTTTAAAGTCCTTAGTTTTACTTTAGTTTTAAATGTTGGTGAATTTTGTTGTTGTTACTATATGTATATACACAAGATGTGTCTTTCGGTAACTATTATGTACACCTGCTTGGTAACGAAAGGAGCCCGTTCCTTCAGAGGGAATCAAGTGGCTGCAACTGAATATATACAGCATGCAGACAAGGTACAGACAGAGGTACAGTTACTGCCCAGCTGAGATGCCTGATCTTAGTGATTTTAAAAATGGTATGATTGTTGGTGCCAGACATGGTGGTTCCAGGATCGCAAAAAAATATCCACCCTCCTGGGATTTTCAGGCACTACTATGTCTAGAGTTCGCACAATATGGTTGGATAAAAACATACAGTCAGTGTCCGTTCTACTGCAGAAAACGTCTTGGTGAAGGAAATAGGGTGAGTGCAGAAAACACCTCGTTGAAGCGACCGGGAAAATGTAAAAATAACAGCTCGCTGAAAGCACAACTGGAAAGCAATAGTTCCGGAGACAAAAGAGGATCCTAACTGGTACTACATAAACGTACCTAATAATCTGGCCACTGAGTCTATTTTATCCTTTTTGGTATTTTAATGCATAGTATTGGTCATATATGCTCATTAGACACCTTTATGAATTTTGTTTTGTCGTTTTCCACAGGATCGTACCCTAAATGTTCGTAGAAGGGGTCTTATTTCATGAAGGTGAAAATTAATATAGATTAGACAATGACATAGCTGTGGGGTGCATGTTTACATCACAAGTTCATGGGCTTTGGTTGATCAGGACATCAAGCTGAAAACTGAAGTCTTGATCTAATTCTTCATATCATGTTCAGCTGTTTTTTTTTTCCAGATAAGGCATTTTCTTTCTACAGCAATGCAAAGCAGTCGTAAGTCTCAAAGCAGTCCCAGTGGAGTTAAAAGCTCAGAGAGCCTTATTAGTGATGTGGGATGGTGGAGACTAACACTGAACGTACACTTGACATAGCGTTTATCTGAGATATTTGTATATTCCAGCATTGCATTGTGGTCAATATCCTGGATTAGGTGAAATGAATGAGTCTCTGCTCCTGGCACAGAAATACTTTTCAAACTTGTTAATATTTCAGCATTAGAAGTGCTTCAGGTTAGACTGACAGGAAGGAAAAACAGATAAAAGTATATGTGCATGTCACAAGACCGTTATATAAAGAGCAATCTTCCCATTAGACTAAGATGGTTCTTACAGCCTCCTGTGAGGGCCAATTGTATGCAGTAAATAGCATTTTTTAATATGCTTCAAGCAATGTAGTGTGTTAGGTACTCTGGTCTTCAAAGACACAAGGCTTTGGGCCGCCGAGCTCCTAACAATGCCTAGTTGTGCTGTAGAAAACCATAAAAATGTCCAACTTGCCAGTTCCTCCATGAGTTATGCCTGCTCTGTGTTAGTGCAGTGTTTTTGGTTAGCGGCCCCACACCAGATCCCCTGATGATCAGTCCACTCCCCCGGCGATATATACCCCCGCCTCTCTGTGCCCCTGCACCCCGCGAGCATGTAGCTACGTCACCTTATCAGATAGACGGTCATCTTGTTGATTACATAACTCCAATAGTGTCTCTATACTTTGGTAAAAAAAAAAACAGGAATTTTGCTTCAGCTACTAGGGGAGTATCTGTGAGAATGCCACTTTTATCAGGAAGATTGTCTTTTACACCGCAGGAAAAATATCCCCATATTTCATTTTTGATCAGTGGCAATTGATCAGCGTAAGGAATGGCTCCTCTTCTATCCACCTAACTTTCAAGGATTTAGGCCCCTGTCTTTTATTTCAGGTTCATTGCTTCTGGTCCCTCATTTTTTCTTAGCAGTGTGTGCCAATTTTTGGCTGAGACAGGAAACTGTGTGGTGCCAAAGCTAATGGATTCAGTAAAGGACCTATAGACATGCAGGCTTCTGCTAATGCCATCCTTTCAGATGTGATATTGGATCAGGTGGACCGGGAAACTTAGCCTCTGTGTGGTACAAGCACTCATGAAGGTCAGTATCCTGACACAAGTGTGACGTTTCAGAAGAGGATGGCAAAGAATACAGGGTCCTTTTAATGACTTTCAACCTCAGACTTCAGCCATTAATGCTGTTACAGATCATTCGCTTACTCCAGTCAGAATTTTAATCAAAATTTAATCGAGCAGTGAAGATCAAGATAAGTAGGGTCAATTTGACATTGTAAAAAATGACTTTGTACAGAAGTGTCACTGAGCTGTAAGCTGTAGTATGTTGACCAGAGTCACCAGAGGAAAATCGCTAATGTTGCCATTTTTAACCTTAACGTTCCACTGGTCATTTTCAGAATTATGCCTTGCGATGGACTGGCATCCTGTTCCTCCAGCTCTGTGCCCTTTACTGCCTCAAACAAGCACAAGATCCACAGCAACCCAGTACTGGAATGATGGATGAATGGATGGATATTCAGTACCATTTAATGAAATACTACATTATATCACACACACAATGCGTATTTCCTTATACATCTTTCAAAAACGCAGATTCACATAATGATCAGCAGACATCAGTGCAACTGGTTACAGGACTCAGTTTCAGAGCTGTTATCATAGAACATCCATCCATCTTGTATAACCGCTTATCCATTACAGGGTTGCAGTGAAACTTGAGCCAGATCCAGGATGCATAGGGCACAGGGACATTCTGGCCTGGACGCCAGTCCATTGAAGGTCACACACTTATGTACACAATCATATACTCTGGTCAGTTTTAGAGAGGAAATTTGACTTAATGGCATGAATATGCGAACTCCGTACGAAGAGCTTGAAACAAGATTCGAACCACAAACTCTGGAGGTGTGAGGCTGCATTGTTTCAGAATGCACGTTTGCATGAAATATTTGATATATGAATGGATTGCCTTGAGGGTTTATGAGAAGGTAAGCCCTGCATTTTCTAAAGTTGCTCCATATGATGTGAGCATTGTTAGACTTTTTGAACCTTGGTTTCTCTGTAATTTAACTGGAGGTTTATCAACAGCTGGAATAACATCTGAAGAGACTTCCTTATATCTGAGAAGGGGGGCGTTTTAATTCAGACAATGGCCAGGTTATTTAAAAAAGACACCTACCCAATCTGTCAATGAAATGTTCACTGCGAAGCTTCTTCTTCCGTGATGCCAAAAGCGATTTGGTTTTCGCTTTTGTGTCGAGTTCAACTTTCGTGAAAACCCTCATGTGCTCAATGTTATAAATGCAAAAAAAAAGTATGTGTACGTAACTTCATAGGGTGGGCCGTGGGTTCACCTAGCACTGAACTCAAGTCGGCCTGCAATTGTATGGATGGGACCCGCAGTCAGAGATTTCTAGCTTTCTGAGAAAGGGAATAAGGGCCTTTTGCCACAGGTAGAATGTGCCTCTCAAAGACACAAAGGGACTGGTACCACTGAATGTATAGGTGTGTGCAGGTACAGACAGTTTTCATTCATTTGGGACTTTGTTTCCCTTTTATATAACATTAGCTACAATTACTTTTACACGCCCAACAAGTAGGTGACGGGTTTCTGCAACCGAATCATAATGTCCCCGAATGCTACACAATAGCAGCTCCGGTTGTTTCTAATGTACTGTAATGCAATGTCAAGTATAGTATGACTTTTGACTCTGCCAAGTCTGAAAGCTCCTTCTGTGCTGTAAAACAAACTGAGGTTAGACAGGTTGCTACAGGCAGACCCTGGCCACAGATGGTCCCTCTACCCTACTTTGTGGATCCTTTAAGTATGTTTCTTCCGATTTTCCTTTTTAAAAATAATCATGACTGAGCGGTGAACCGAATCTGATTGTAACAGCCGGCGCCATCTAGTTTGTTTTTCTTTCGTTATGCAGTTGTACGTCGCATGAATCTTGCACGGCCCATTATGACAAATTAGCATTGATGCTAACAGATGATGATAATCATTAAAAACTCGCGCTGTTGCTTGTATGAAACGGAGCAGCGGGGCTGAGGCACTGCAGCGGCGTGCTTCTCTGTGCACTGCTGCCCGTAAGGTGACTTTGAGGCTTCGTCGTCACAAGGTGGTGGCCGTGTGTATAGCAGTAGGCCATGAATGTAACCAGCCAGGGGTTGACAGTCTTGCAGAGAGCCAGGGCAGAGCAAGGACGCATACAAAACAAGTGGCATGGAAAAGCTCAGAGAGTTTTCTGCATTCACATGTGTAGGAGGCCCCTTCTTCAACATCTTCATCTTCTGCCAGAAAGGCCTTCTGCCCAGATTTTTATTCATGTCTTTAATGAAGACTGCTCATTCCTCACATGAAAAGTCTGTTTGGTTGTACATGACGTTCTTGTGACGATTCCAGTGGTGACATTCAAGCATACTGAATTCACTCATGAGATTCAGGATATGTCAATGTGGCCAGATTTTAACACCTCAGGCTTTCCATTAACTAGCTAACGTCCATGATCCGGTGATGGCTGTCTCTGACCACCTTTACACATGACGTACTGCTCGACATACACTGAAGGTGAAGCACACTTCTGCATCGCACGGATGAGTTGATTTAGAAGTCACACTGTCACTGTGATGCTTCTGGCTCACCGTGTGCCACAACGAAGTGGGTAATCACCCTAACCATCCCCAAGCTCCAGATCTCAGTGTTGAAATGTAGGACTGACTTCATCTCACTAACGATGAATTGCTGCTGTTGCAAAAGTCCTTAACTGGCTAACTTCAGCAAGCATCAGAGGTCCAGTTGAAGTTCACTGTACAGTAGTTACTCAGATATAATTCATCTGACACACCGATATCACCCTGCGCTAGTCGACGCACGCTCCGTCACGCTATAGGGAAGCCTCCAAGTTGTTGTGACGACGAGCTGACGCCGGCATGATCTTATTAAAGCTTGCTGCATCAGCTGGGCACACCGGTCTGAGGGCATTTGAAGAGGCACCTGCACTGAACTGCACGATTCCTTGCTCTGTGTGAACCCTACAGGAGACGTTCCTAGAAGGCTCTCTCTGGATGAATCTCTTTCCATGGTTCTGTATGAATGCATTGAGTCAAATCTGCTTTCCTCCTGGGAAAGGCTTGTGGCATTGAAAGAGGAAAATGAAATACAGGAGGGTCAGGGCGTGACTGGAGATGTTTTTCTCTGTTTTTGTTAAGAGGCACAATGGTCGGTTACCTAGGTGGGGCTGCTTACACTTGAGGGGCTCTTTGAAGAGCGGCTTGTAGCTATTGCTAATGACTGTCTCACCTACTTACTGCCGCCGTGGAACTTTTATCTCATGATTCGTCAATTGCGTTAATAACATACTGACTGCTGTGCTTTCCAGAGGGTCCTCCAGCTCAGAAAACCCACAGAAAGGGCTTTTCGGAGACAGCCACCTTGTGGAACGGTGTGTCTGAAAGTAACGGCACCTCCACTGTGCTCCTGTGGGATTCGCATGATGTATGGTTTTGAGGATTATTAGTGATACCTGTGTCCTCCTGATGTTCGTTCCAGAAGCCGCCATGTGATTCTGCCTCTCCCCCTCATTCCTCCACGCCCTTTGACCCCCGCATGCCGTGTCCAGCCTGGCCAAAAGGCTCATGGGAATTTACATTGACTGATGGAGTAGAGGCAGCCACTGTCTCCTTAAAAACCAAATAGATGGCAGCGGCAGGCTTGTGTGTCTTGTTCATGAGTCGCCATTCCCAGAATCTGCTGACCTGGACTTTATTATTTATGGCTACAGCTGTGTAATTTATTTATTCAGAATTTTGTCCGTGTATATTGTCAGAACAGAGCAGAATCTGACTCAAATGCCTAGCTAGCATGTTTTTGTTTATTCTGAATGTATTGCGTTTATGGGGTCAGTGGTGTCTGGGCTGAACTTTCAGCATCAAGGGGAGTTGCCTGGAATCTTACTACATTTGGCTTTGTGTTAAGATCTGTCACATGGTCTTTTATTGCTCTTTTAAAAGACTTTTCATTATATATGGTACTGAACTGAAAATTCCCTTATTGCAAGAGACTTTATGAGCTGTGATGTTAGATTGACCGGCAAAACAACAGGGTCTGCATGAATGCCTCATGGACTGATTAATCCCAGTAAAGAGTCCCTGAATAATTAGGAAATGACAATGAGCACAGAGCAAAGTCTGCCATTTCCTCGTCATGAGGGTGAGAAGGCCGACAGGCAGCCTGGCTCAGGAAAAACATCCTGGTAGCAGTACCAAACAGGGGGATAAATAATCCATAGCTGCTGTTTGTTGTTTATTGCATTTCATGTGACGGCCAAACTGCTTCTAGGTAGGTGGCTTGAAGGCTGTCTAGGTACTTTGTCTGCCAGCTGTGATTTATTAGCTTGTCGATGTTGTTCAACTACAAGCACGAGATGATCTCTATGTTCATAGTAATTTACTGAATCTTTCAATTTAGGTCCAACTTACACAGAGCACATTTAACACGCAGGGCAGTTTAAGCTAGTACTTTGCCATATTATTGGCATTCTGTTGCGAAAAGCATGGATGAAGCCAACGGCCTGTTTGTTTCTCTGTAGATTATTCAGGTGAATCTAGTGATGTCCATTCTGCTCTACGTGATGTTCCTCGCGTACCTGTGCGGCATCCAAGCCATGTCGATGGACAAGCGCAGGCCCACAACGGATCCAGTCAACTCGCTCATCATCCGGCTCCTGCAGGCGGACATCATTAGGAGCCAGACCATTGGGGAGACCCCTGGAGCCAGGGCCAAGACTGTGTCCGATGGGCCCTGGGGCTCGGATTACCTGGGGGAGGCGCCAGCGGGCCACCGCGTCCCAGATGGCGACAGCTATCTGGAGAGGATGGCTCTGGGCTTCCGGAATGTTCCGGACTTGAGCGAGGAGCTGCTCCGGCAGCACAAACGCTACAACTCACCGCGGGTGGTGCTGAGCGAGAGGCCTCCGCTGCAGCCCCCGCCTATGTACTTAGGCGACGACTACATAGATGCTGCGGAGATGGGCAACAAGACCAGGAGGAGGCGCTACACGCAGCACCGCAGCTACCGGGGCGAGTACTCGGTGTGTGACAGCGAGAGTCAGTGGGTGACGGACAAGACCAGCGCTGTGGACATCCGGGGACGCCAGGTCACTGTCCTGGGCATGATCAAGACCAGCGGTTCGGACGTCAAGCAGTACTTCTACGAGACCAAGTGCAAAAGCAGCAAGCCGGTGAAAGGCGGCTGCCGTGGAATCGACGACAAGCACTGGAACTCGCAGTGCAAGACGTCGCAGACCTACGTGCGTGCACTGACCTCGGAGAAGACCTCTGTCAGCTGGAACTGGATACGCATAGACACGTCCTGCGTGTGTGCGCTGTCGCGCAAACGCCGCAGGTCATAGCGGCTCAAGACAGGCGCGGTTCTGACGGGGTGGGGGGGGTTTAGGGATGGGTGGGGAAACACGGGGGGGGGGCACTGTAAATATAAATTATTATTTAACTTATATGAATTGCATGTAGTGTATAAATAGTGTACATATGATGTATGAATATATGTGTTATTTATTTGAATCTTCATTGGGGGAAAACTTTGAGGATGAGGTTACAGAGCACACGGGACTCAATGGTAAGACTACGTGCCTTTGCTTGAGCATCACGAGGGCTGTTGGGTGTTGCTGAGTCCCTTTCCGCTCCGCACATCTGAGAGAGGCTTCGGCTGAAGCGCCGCTGCACTGCAGTATTGGTCATTGCTGTGCTCTCCCTCTCTTAAAGGTACTGGCATACCAGTATGGTTCTTGAAAATGTAAAAGGATAATCATTATTTATACGTGTCCTTAGTGTACAGAGACTGTTTACCTTTGCACGCGTGGAACTCGGACAACGGAACTTTTATTTTTTAATATGATCGATGGCCTTGTCTTGCCATGAGAGAGCAGTTCCCGTGGTCTTCATGTATGGCTTGCCGTGTCAGCTTGCTCAGTGCGGGCATACGTATCTGGGAATCTCGTGGGTTATGTTACCGAAATGAACCAGGACTGTATTCATTGGCACTAGTGACGCCCATTCCTGTTGCATTCCTGTGCTCGTGGCTGTCTGTGGACGGGTCGCTTTTTGGCGAGCATGACGTGCATTCCGTCATCCGAATGCAGCTGGGAGACTCACATGTGAATGCATGCAACGAAGTTTGCCACCAAAGAACGACACTGCTTGTAAAACTAATGATATAAATATCACACCTTTCCATTACAATGAGCCAATTGTTATTAAATATATATAACATACACTCACCTAAAGGATTATTAGGAACACCATACTAATACGGTGTTTGACCCCCTTTCGCCTTCAGAACTGCCTT
>JAAGVU020000061.1:24781177-24795239 GCA_011763525.2 Mormyrus iriodes
AATTAATTAATTAATTAATGTTTTGTTTTTCCTTTAGAAATTGCTAATAAAAAGAAGCAGAAAGATGTACTGAAATTAGAGATCTGCAAAATAAACAAACAGTATAGCCCCTACTCAGAGATCTGCTTATAGATTATTTAAAAAATGTCTTCTACACGGGAAGTTTCAAGTCTTCCGTATTGGTCCAACGATCTCCCCCCTTTAGGCAATGAGAGGGATTTGCAAAGAGGAGGACTACGCCTTTCTGGACAACCTAGACAAGTCACAAAACCAGTCGAAGGACACCGAGTACATGGAGGATGAATGGAGAGGGAGACATGAAGAAAGGGTGAGTGACACCATGACTCAGAGCAGATCCTACATGGGACTACTTTGTGAGAAGCCCAAGTCTAACAACTCTCAATCCACAGATGAGAAGGAGGGAGGAACGGGAGAAGAAGGAGCAGGAGAGGTGGCGACAGATAGAGGAAATGAGAAAGGTACGCTGTCTGTGACCTTCATGTGCATGGAGGTGGTTAGTCTTTCTAGAAATAGCAAAGCCTCCTCCATGCTAATAGCAAAGATCGGTATCACTTTCCTTCGGGACGGCACAAGTACTCAGTTACTGGTGAAGTACAAATCATAGACTAGTCTCTACTTAGAATAAAAGATGCTTCATGATTCATTAATGATGAAGACAGATCAGTATTTCACTTGTGTCAATCATTACTTGTTCCTTCAGTAGCTCGCAAACATTTACAGAATTAAGATACAGTTACTATATTTGTTACTTTTTGAGATAAAAGATGTGTCACGATTCACTGCACTCAGCAATGTTCTGAAGCACGCTGTGATATATTGCATTAGTACTGAATAGTTTACATTAACGCCTTCCCAACATGGCAATATAAATGTTTGTCATGTTACTGCAAAGCCCAGCCACTCTTCTCTCTTTAAGCTCCCGTACTTCGATCACGCATCCAGCCCTTTTGTTTTCAGGAAGCCATAGGTGGTTGGCTGTCGCTGTTCGGTAAACCACCAATTACTGCAATATGTTGCATTGCATCAGTGCTTCTGACTTAAAGGACATTTAAAAATCCATAATACTGGACTCACTCTATAAAAGTTCACAGTTCTGAATGTGCCCGTTAGTATAAACAGGAGATAACTGCCGTAAAAAGCCTAAAGCCAAACCCCAAATGCATTTTCTCAAATTTTTCCTCTTGACTGGAAAGAACCATTCTTTTGTAGGCCACGAACAATTAAACTGTTTAACAGTTTGTCTGCACTACTGCTGTTACATAAAAAAAGTCAAAAACTTCCATCTCATAATGTAAATACATTTCAAAAGTCTCACACATGCCAGACAGTGATTTACGGCCACATCTGGGGTGCTTAAGGACTGTTATATTTACTGCTGGTGTCTCTCCTGCTCTTTACAGCCTTTTTGACTGCAGGGTGCCATTTACACACAGTAGACAAAAATAAACAAATAAATACCACATACCCAGCACACTGAGCAGTGCGACCAGGGCAGCCCGGAACCTTCTTGTCCATCAAAGATCATGTGGTCGCTGTTAAACCGCGGTAAAGGAAGCGGTTGTCCTGCCCAAGGCAAACTGTCATCATATTTTATGGGTATGAATAGGGAAACATGCTGATTATGTGCTGTAATTGCATGTCTTTTCCGTTGATGTTACAAACACAGCAATAAAAAAGGACCCCTTCGCATGAGGGGGCTTCTCTGCTCGCACTTAAGTGTTTGTACGTCTGTCAGAGAGAGGAGCGTGGAAGGGAAAGGGGCATGAAATAATCACAGTTTCACCAAAACTGACGATTCTCGCCATATGAGTCTGCTACCCAAAGCCCAGGGGCCCTGACCATGTTTAAGTGATGCCAGTCAGCGTCACGGGGGTGGGGTAACCCGCCCGGAGTGCCACTCTAATACTATCTGATCCAGATTATCATCAGCCAACCTAATCTAAAAAAATAAAAGAACCCGGAACTCACACCTTTACCAGAACCATCCCTTTACTGCATATAACGAGATGATGCAATTGCCTAACAATGAATATCAAGCACCAAAAACAATGCCCCCAGTCATTCCAGGGAACATGCTTTCATACCGTAATTTGCCTGTGCTCACAGCTCAAGCAGAAGCACCCCAAGCCTTTGCTTTGATCCCCCACCATCTTGCAAATGCTCGACCTGGTAAACTCATAAACCCATTCACGTTGAACCGATCTACATTCAGATCTTTAAAAATCTTTGGGCTCTTGTGCGCCACCTACAGGAAAAGGAACTGCAGTGGAAAGAACACGTGACAGCGCTGGCCATGGAACGGGAGGCGACTATGAAGGAGAGGGCTGTCCGGCTTCGCGACTTCAGGGTAAGTGTGCGCTACAGGGGGAGGCCTATCGTTTTGAAGGACGTCCCACTTCCTGACCTCATTTCAAGGGTGCACACAGACACTTGGGAATTCTAAGCCGCCACACCAACCACGATTAAAAACTACGTGTGGAAGGAATCCCACAGAAACACTGCTGTATCCTAGTGCTATGATTTTCCATTCAAAAGTGACAAGGTGCCTTTGACACACCTCACCCTAAAGCTGAATTTACTGGCTACACACAGCTTGCTTGATGAACTCTACATGTGTACACTTACCAAGGGTGGATAGTAGAAGAGAAGACAGTCACTACCAGGTCTGGATCTACCTTTTCAGGGGCCCTAGGCATAACTTTACTTGGGAGGCCCCCCTACCAAGGAAATAGATGATGATTTCACTTCCTCTGCAGATAATTTGGGGGCCCTAGGCAGCTACCTATTCTGCCTATAGCTAGAGTCAGCCTCAGCCATGACTTCTTTGCTGTCCCGGTTAAACTGAATGACAGCAGTTAAAAGTTCTGAAGCTGCAGTACCGGTAAAGCTGATACTCCTATAATTCCTTACGCAAGAACATCACAAGTCACACGAAAGGGCCTCTAGTATGAATCAATATTACATTTCAAACCTGTCTTCCCTCAGGCAGGCTCTAGAAGGAAGGCTCTCATGTCAATCTCTAAAAGCTACGATGAGGCAAAACCTTCTAGCGTGCCAAAAACATGACAGACTATGCCACATTTCGTTGTTTATAAGTCGAGTACCATTTTTTCAGGAACACGTAAACCTGAAATGCTGAAGCCCAATGGTACTTTCCGGAAGGACATACTGTACCAAGTAACTTTCTCACATTGAATCGTGTAGATTCTTTCCATATATCTTAATCAAAAGACATTACCTGGAACTAAATATTTGACTAAACAACCAAGGCAATCAGCTGTTGGTAAATTCTGTGATGCTGGCAACCTCTCCTCTCAATTTTTCAGAGTTTCCAGAAGAAGGTTTTAGAAGAGGAGCTGGCAGTAAACAAGAGATTGGAGTGTGACAAGATTGAGAAAACTCCTCCTGAGAGTGCGAGAGTGACCATTTCGCCAAACATACACGAACAGTAGTAGAACGGCACCCTAAGGCTAACTGTGAGCACCCCTGTTTTGGATAATACCTAGACAGCTTTTCGTCCCGTAGAAGTGTGTACGTATAAAAACCAGTTTGTTTTCGTGGTGTAGTAATATCTTTGCCAGGTGTACATATTTACTTAGAATTCTATATTACACTGTTTGTCTTCAAAAAGACTAATCAACTTGCTTTGTTATTACTGAGGAGAAACTGCCAGTACTGAGGAGAAACTGCCAGTACTGAGGAGAAACTGCCAGTACTAGCAGCATTTCAACTCTAGCTGGACCCGCTGAAAAAAAGGCAAGGATCCCATTTAGATTGAAATGTACGTATCCTGTCTACTCCAATTAAACAGGAGGCTGCTGCAATGAGAGTCTGCCAGCAACTGAGAAGTAAACATGTGCTCCTGTCCCAGCATGCCCCAGTCACTCAAGGGCAGAGAAATACAAAAAATGCACCCCGTTTCCTGGATAGCTTTTCCCACACAACACAGCGCACCATGGGACGGGGAAGCGAAAGTTGCAATTTGTTTTTAATGATGTTTTTATTGAAGAATGTAGGTGTCATTAAGCAATACCTAATAGCTTAGAATGCTGGTCCAAAAAGGCCCTGGGGTAAATGACATATTTATAACAACCAGCAAACAGTGAAACTTGCTACCAATCTCCAGAAATCAATACAAGACATCACACAAATTTGTGATGGAATGGCATCCCATCCAGGGTGTACCCCTACCTGTTGCTCTATGCTGGCTGGGATTGGCTCTAGGCCTACCTGTAAGCCGTGACCCTGTCCAGGATAGGAAGGTGGATGGTTAGATATCAGTCTGTCGCAGGGGCAAACTGAGGGAGTGGTGTCGCTTCACAGTGCCAGAGTTACGTCTGGCTTCAAGTCTGCATATGCAGAGATTGCATATTCTTCCAATGTTCACAGCGGTACCCTCTGGACATGCTGCTCATATCGATGACTAGATTATTCCTGAAGTGACAATTTGATGGAACAGTACTCTCTCTCTCTTATATCTTATGTATGTAAGCCCAAGGTGAGGCAAACCCATTAGAACTGTCCCAACTTGTAAGCTGAGACAACTGGAAGATAAGCAGTTGCCTATATCTCCTTTCTTGAGCCTCATTTTAATTTAAATCTATTCCAAACAAATCCCTGACAAAAACCTTAGAAGTTACGTACCAACCACCTACACAACATCTTCCTAACTTGAATGAAAAAAAAAAAAGTCAAGTAATCGTACAATTAAGCATAATGATTCATTAGTATATATTCCTATCACAGCTATTTACTCTCCTTTGCTTAATGGCCATCAGGTCACTTTACAACAATCGATGCTATACAGTCCTCCGCTTCCCTGTGTGGGCAGTAATTTGTGACTATTTCATCCTTGGTTGCGCTCCACCATGCTTGAAATTACCTGCAGCGTCACAGATGAAGCTTCTCGCAGCTTGTTCTGGTCAGTTGCTTTGTGAGCAATCACCAGTTCTTGCAGTCAACCTTCATGCCCAAAAGTCCGTAAGGAAAGATTCTGTTAGGGATCATTTTTTTTACCCTCCACAGTGGTGAAGAAAAAAAAAATCCTCTACAGGCCCATTACAGAAAACAAGGGAAAAGAATGATTCATCTAATTTGATTTTCTTTGGCAAATCAAAATTCTTCATTGGCATGGGCTCATATCAATGACATTACTTGAATATCTGAATTGAATCATGAACTGCGAACATGTCCCTGTCACCCTCAAGCATAAAACTGATTGGCTGCAAAACAGGAGCGACCACAAATGGGCGAAACCTGTATAAGCCATGTCAAAGCACAATCATTTTCCGTATTAAATTCTGACCTGCGGTTGTCATGGTGACAAATTGCAAAACATAAACACACAAAACTCTTGCTTGCATACCTATGAAGCTCCGGGAAACGAGAGTTGTTATTCAGGCCTGTTAATTTGCAGTGTTTGGCTGAACTGTAATAGACTTGGTTTAGGGATGTCTGCACTAGGCCTTTAAGATATAGCAGAGTGGTCTCCAACCTTCTTTACAGTGACAGATCCTTTTACAAAGAAAATTATCTGGGGAGCTAACAAGATTTTGGTTGGTGATTCCCCCTCAATATATCTTGCTGCCTGGGGGTGGAAGGTCCTCCATATATTCTGCTGGTTGGGGTAGTACTCCTTGGGGGGGGGTGCTGTCTGACTGTCACGATCAACTAGGAAAGTCTTGAAGGACGATGTCGATCTAAAAAACTAGGCTTTTGGTGCTGGATGGTGCATGATGGGGAACCCTCCACCTAGGGAACTCTCCACCTATGGAACCCTCCACCTAGGGAACTCTCCACCTATGGAACCCTCCACCTAGGGAACTCTCTGCCTGGGGAACCGTTCCCTTGGGGAACTCTCCCCCTGGTCCCTGGGCTCCCCTTCAAGCTCCAGAGAGGATGGAATGAGAAAGGAAGTTAACCTGGGGGAGGGAAGCTATCTGAAGCTTTTCAGTTGCTTATCTTGTCATTTTATATTCAAGAAGGTGCAGGAAGTCATATAAAAATAAAATGAATGAAAAGTTCCTGGATGAAAGAGCAAGTCATCACTTACATTTCAAAAAGTCACTCATTTGCAATTACACACTTTAGTTACAATCATCCAAGACACATTTCTTGTGTTGTGAACATGACTGGACACAGGAGCCAATGAAAATATTTGGCTATTGGTGTAACATATCGCCAGAGTGACTCATAATGGTGGAACGATGAATGATCCAAAGTGGTCCCCAAATCAACAACTCCAGCAAACCTGTGAGCAGCAAACAGGATGAGGCCAAAGGGACTCATCTCGTAAAACATCACAGGAGGAAATTTCCCCAAATGTTCTTATTTCATGATGATAAATTGAAACTTCCTCCACATTCAAGAGACATTACATGTTTACCAGCAAACAGTAATTCTTGGATGGAATTCCCTTGTGATGCGACGGAGATTTCAGTTACATTTCAGCTGGCTACATTGTAAAATGCCTTTTAACTTCTCATGCTGCCATCCATAATTTTGTGTCCCAAGGGGGCCCAGTGGCTGGTGTGTGGCTCTGTGGGTCAGGCTTCTGTGATGAGAAGGTCGCGGGTTAAACTCCCATGCCTGGCACAGAGAGATCACTGATGGGGCCCTTGAGCAAGACCCTTAACCATAATCACTCCAGGGGCACTGGCTGACCCTGTTCTCTGACCCTCACTTGTGCGTCGCTTTGGACAAAAGTGTCTGACAAGTAATTGTAAATGGCTCAGCCATTAAAAGGCTCCCTTCTCGGGAATGTCTATGACAACATCCAAACATGCCTCCCTAGCTTGTCATACCCTGGGGGGGGGGGGGTTGGAATCAACTGAGGCAGGAAAAGGGGGCGCTGTGGGCAAGCGAAAGCCGATTTTTTATCCCAAAGTACTTACGCAATAGAGCTCCTTCTAGGACCTTATGGTCAGAAATCCATGTTATCATCTATACGGTTAGCTACCCGCAGAATCTAACACTATTAAATTCAGGGGAGGAGGGTAAATTAAATTATATGTTAAATCCTACCGGTCCCAAAATAATACCTATTATTAATCCCCCCTGCCCCATTTGCTTTTACCATAAAACACCAATGAAAGACTGCGAGAGACCGAAATAGCTGACTTGTAGCATGTTTGTGTACTGTTCAGTATGAGTTTTACCTCTTTGGAACGCTCTCCATTACATGAACTGAAGGGACTTCAGGCCCAGCTGTTTATACAGGGCGAGTCCATTACCTTCACCTACCCCTCCCTCCTCCAAACAGCAGTCATCCTTGATACAACGCAAACTGTGCGGAGAGGTTAGGGTAAACACAAGACAAACTGCAGGGAGACCATCTCACGGCACAAGGCGCATCATTCACACAAACACACATGCAGAGAGGAGGACAGTGTTTACAGACGCTACTTAGCCAAGGGGTTCTCCCTTTGAGAGTGACTAACCTCTTTAAAGAGGGCAAGGGGTTACTTCTTCTGCAGGACTCACTTGTGCTGGGCCTGGCTGGACACAAGAGCGTCACCTATGTCCTTCCTGTCGTCTTTCCGACATCTCCGGCTTTGGGGGAAACTGAGCTGTCCAGCATCGAGGAATGCTGAACAGCGGAAACGACGGCAAGCCTTGACAGCGCTTAACAACCCAGCCGTTGTTAAAAGAGCCAGTTTCGCCATTACATAACCCCATTATCAAAGCAAAGGAACAGAACTGTGGTTCTTATTTTTCAAAGTCCAGTACTGTATATCCATGACTGCAGGCTAACGTTACATTGGGTGGGGGGGAGACATGTGATACTGTGATTCTGAAGATTAAGGTACAGTGCCTCTGATCTTCACTAATGTGTTCCCTAATAGGGGAAACCGGCCTTATTTGGTATATCTAAAATTAACCGGCCAAAATTAGCCACAGTTTATCCAATGGTTATGAACAAAGGCTGTTGCTTAAACTTTAGCGGTCATCACTCTCATCGTTCTATGGTTATCTCATCCTAGAGCAATGAGCGTTTGCTTAAATAATCCAAAGCAAAGCTTTGCATATCTTCTCCACAGTACTGTACCAAAGCAAACACACAGACACACTCAGAAAAACACAGAAGGGACGCTCCTTACCTATCCTTACCCAGGTATAACTCACTACTTACCACCTCTGAAATGGACTCAGAGTATACACACCACGTGGTGGAGAATTTAAGAGACAGCATTTCATACTTCCAGAACATTTTGTACTTATTTTGTACTTTATTTTATAGTTGTGTATTTCCTTGACCTAATATACAAAGATATTCATTAACAATAACATTGTGATGGCATTACCTGAGAGAATGACATGTATTTCTTAGCTGCATGAAATTACGTTCCACGGAAAATTCTTAGATGAGAGTATTTCTTCAGTATTTGTTTTGTATAGATGTGGAGTACAATGCAAATGAGCCAGTACTAAAATATAGCATTGAGTATCAGCATTAAAAACATTTACCCTATTCATGGAAGGATATTGAGTGAATCTCCAAACTATTTGGAAACGGGTCTGTCCCTTGGATAGCCGCCTCATCATTCATCCAGGGTGTATAGTCCTCCTCGCTCCTGGTCCCGACAGGCCACAGGGACGACCGTGCCCACGGGCTGCTGCCCCGTGGACGCCGGGACATGGACAGAAACAGGATTAGTCAGCTAATAGCGGAGAGGGAGATGCAGAAGAGTCTCGTCACGGTTGAGACCCTGATGCTGTTCCTTAATACATACATTTGGACGGACAGAAAGGAATTAACACTGGACCTCAAGCCAGCCATGAGTTGGGTGAGAACCCCCCCCGTGAGCCTCGAGGGGCTGCCAGCGTCTTTCCCCTGGGGCTTTCTGTTCCTCCAAGGTCCCATTACCCACGTTTGCGTGAGCGATTGCAGCATCCATCCTGAATCCCTAGGCCGTCCTTCGTCATCATCCCCTCTCTCCCTCCCCGACCCATACTGGTGAACCCACCCTCACCCCCCCACCCCCCCCTCACACCTCTGTGTGCTTCACGGTCGTCCCAGGCGACGGCTGACTGCTGAACTGGCTGAAACTGGCTGCGCGGCCCCGGGCGCGAGGGCCGCCCTCCCCATCCTGGGCCGGAACCTGGCTGGCGGCTGGGGCGTGGGGTCCTTCCTTGTCCTTGAGGAACAGACTCTGGATGAGCTGCAGCTTGTCCTTCTCCTCGTGCATGAACACGTCCACCAGCAGGGTCTTCTCCATCTTCAGCTGCTCGCTGATGTCCTTGGGAACGTCTGGGATGAGCCAGTCGACCAGCATGCTAAGGACGATCACCAGGTTCTGTGCATAAGACACACAGGGCGGGAGCGCAGCAGAGATGTGAGAAACGGCAAGGGGGAACTGGCAGAAAACCAGCGGCAGGCTGGTAAACCAGTAACATCCTACCACTGCAACATACTCTCCAAACATGCAAGTTTCCAAGCTACAACCACTACACAATGGTAAAAATGTATTGTTCTTCCTACAGCCATAGTAACACAATCTGTTTAACAAATCTCTTCTGATCACAGGCACAGAGACTTAGCCCACTGAGCCTTAAGCTCAGTGTTTATGTGTGTGTACATATATAACATCATATACATTTCTTTCACAGATATGTACAGAAATACATTCATTTTGCATAAACTAATGCAGTGTTCAAATGGTACCTTAAATTTTGCTGCTTGCTTTCATACAATTTATAATTTTTTATACTAGCATGTCAATTTCTTCATTAGTCACGTCTTTCTGCACAAAAAGATTTTCATTAAAAATTAAGCAGCAGAAATTACATTCAGTCCACGCCACGGCTGAAGCCTGTGATGACTAAATGTTAAGTCCCTTTTTAACAGCTAGGTGGGTAAGGGTAGGGGTATGGACAGAGCTAGCGGCTACCTGGAAGAGGATGACAAAAGCGAGTCTCGCAGCCAGGACAGACCAGTACTCTTTAGAGTACTGGTAGGGTGTGGGGGACCAGGGAGGTTCCCTGTAGTCCTTATATCTGCAGGAGAGACAGACCAGCTGAGAATCAGGAGTGGGCGGATCCACGCATCCAATCGTATAAACTCATTGGCCCTTAAGAGCCAGTCAGTTAAGTGATTACAACCAAACTCATAGCCTCTTACAGTGGACATGATCTCACGCTGTATTCACATTGGTACATTTCCGCATCAGCTGACACGACATCTTCAGTTTTAATTGGTCAGCTGAGACATTTATCCAGAATGTCAGTTTTTACCAATTCAAACAGCTGCATAACATACAGGAGCAAGCCAGCTTAAATAATACATTTGAGCGCGCACCAGCCTTTCTCCTCTTTGACGGGAACTGGCACCCCCAGGCCCCTGTCCTTCATTATCGTGCCTGATTTTCGGAATGTGGTAATAATCAGCCAGTGTTTTGTTGACACGTTTAACTTATTTACCGTTCCCATTCTGAAGCCGCGTGACACAGGCTGTCGCCGTGTGAGGGAACAGCGGGAGCATCAAGCATCTGAGAATGATCTCAGAGTCTCCAGAAAAACCCTGGGCCAGGACAATGGCCGTAACTCCTGACCTGAGCTTAAAAAGACAGCCTGTCTTTGAGCTGTTCCCTCGAAGTTTTGCAATTAATACGAGATAGAATAAAGAAAAGAAAACAGAAATGCAGATCAAAGCTTGTGTTTTTGCTGAGCCGCTACCTGGTAACAGGGCCCAGGTGGAAAGAGATTTTCCAAAAAGTTGCATGAGCCTGGAGACGCGAGAAACCGAGCAGTATACATGGTGCCAATGAAACAAAGGTGGTGTTACTGCTGAAATCCCTCAATTGTGATGTTGTTATCTTCCATTTCAGCTACTTATAATCAAAATACTTAGATTTTGCCCTTTCCTCGTCTGCCTAACAAATAAACCAGCTAGATTCAGACATCTTGCCTTCAGCAGCTATATCACCCGAACATGGCTGCTGATGATCAGTTGATGTTATGATTTATATACTCATATTTGTAGCGTTTTTCCCTAGGAATATTATTCAATTGCCTCCACAGAAGTGGTCCATTATTTTCTGATGTACATTTATTATGTTAATCACTTTCTCCACCAAATAAAAAACAATAAAGCTGTTTTTGTTCCATGCGTGCAGCTTTATTTCATTGTTATTAAGGGTTTTTGACAGTTGGACTTGCCCTTACCTACAATTTAACAAGCTTAATTTTCTTGAGATTCAAGAAATTCCTCTTTAAACCGCTCCAGATGAAAGTGTTTTTATTTTCTGTTCAGATTCACCCAGATTTATTAGTGTCCTTGAGAGCCTGTTTTTTGGGCTTATGCTGAACTCCAACTTTGAACCATATGTGGCTTCATTACGAGCAAAGCTTTCCTCCTAATTTGGATTTCCAGAGATTTGATGTTGCTTATGGTAACAACTGGCTGCAGTGACTCTGAGGGAGTCTGTCGGGTCATCGCCCTCCCACAGACAGACAAACTCGAAACAAGGTTCCTGAACGTTGACAGCTTTCATTTTTCGATGAATCGATGATGGAAAAAAAAAGTCAATCAAAAAAACAAAAAGGCAGCCCCCCCATCTGGGTCATAACTGTCCCCCAAAGCGAGATGCTAACCTGCAATAATGATATTTTAACATTATTTTTATGACAAATGACTGTTCAAATTACCAGACCTCGTTTTTGCCGTCTAAAGTGGCCTAAATGCATGTCAGCATTTAAAAATTTAATGAAAAATCTAAAACCAAAACAGCTGGGTGCAAGTCTGCCATGAGTAAAAACATTACTTTAAAACTGAAGCCTGATCTGTTTTAAATTGCCACCCCCCAGAAATACATTTCAGCTCCGTACTCTATGCAGAAGGGCTTAAGAAGGTGATGTCTACATTTTTCACATAATTAAAATAACTCACATCTAAGCACTGAACAGGTCCAGCTCTGCTTAGCTTTCCTTACTATGGTTTGTGTTTATATACCCCATGGTGCATTGGCCAAGACTCATGTTATTCCCTACTTTTTGCCCTATCCTGCTCAGGTTAGGCTCCCGGCTCCCAGCAAACCGGTACTGAACAGCTGTTTGGACAACGCATGATGGATGGGATTAGAACATCTCTCCATCTTAAGGCAAGTAAAATATATTTGGAGAACCTGCCCCCTATGATATGTTTATTGTTGTTTAACAAAGGCTGCTAGTCAAAGGCACATATAGCTTACAGTTTTCAGTTAGGCTTCAGTTCCTTGTTTTAGGGTACAAGACACCCCCTGGCTCTCAAACAGGTAACCTTATAGTCTAAAGTTCAGGTACGAAACCTGCTTCTCCGCCCACTTGCTTTATAATCACTAACATGTGATCAGTTATTATGTTACCCTCCATCCCGCTCATTTCAAAGGTTAGATAATGCATGCTGACCACCACGGGACGCTAAGTGGTCACGGCTGCCACCCTCACCTGCATATGGTGACCTCCCTGTCAAACTGGGACGAGACGGGGGCTGTGCCCGGCTTGAAGTTGCTGACGTTGAAGTAGGAGAGCGTGTGGTCGATGAAGCCGTGCATGGTGCCCGTCTCGCTGTACATGTACTGGTACACCAGTCGTGGGATGAAGTCCGAGGTGAAGGAGATGACAAAGGCCTGGGTGAAGCAGACGAGAAGGACATCAGAGACTGACGGTGCCCAAGGCTCCTCAGGGATCACCCAAGTTGGCCCCAAGACCACTAAAGCCCTCTGTTTATAGCCCTTTATGGATCACCGCCAGGGGGCGGGCTCCGACCCTAATGTAACCCAGGTACTAGAGCAGGACCTAGAGAACAGTGCATGTGAGTTTTTAATCTGTTGCAGCACATAATCTGGAGTGTTGGAGGGGCATGGATATCCTAGCAGGTTCATGGGGCTCAGCACTTCATGGGGGCCCCAAAATCTCCTGTCAGGGATCCCCCACGGGAGACCCATATTTCTTCAGACTGAAAGTCCTGAAGGTGACATTTTGTCAGGGAGCCCAGAATTTCTAGCTACGCCCCCGTCTATAATTGTACGACTGAGGCCATTTATACAGCTAGTAACTTTGTCTTCTGCTTCAGGCGTAAACCAATCACGTACTGATCCAGAGGACTTGGACTCCCAAGCTATACATTAAAGGAACCGTCCAGTAAAAAGGCAGAGAGAAAAGGAATGGAGACCCGGAAAAACTTAAACAGCAGCAGATGAGATTTCAAAGGACTCTCTTATCTGATCATGTTTCCCACATTCTAAGTTCACTTTCTAAAGTTCACAGTATAAGGTTTATGGGGATTCTTACTGTGTTCCTAATACTGGCTTTTACAAACCTCCTTCTTTATATATTTAAGTGCATCTACTTCATTTAAAGTTAGTTTACGAGAGCTAGTAGTGAAAACACCACTCGCTATATTTCTTTTGGAAAAATCCACAAACAGCAGCAGAAATGCAGCTCGACGGTTCATTTACGGGTAAAGCACACAGAAAGGAGGTGGTAAGTTGTCGTGATAACCTGACAGTACCCTCCAAAGTTCCCATGGCGATGTACAACAGAGACACGATTGCCCCACTGCGGGCAAGTTGAAACGGCTATATACCTGACAGCCTGCAGGAGGCGCCAAATTCACAAGAAACACCGCAGCGACACCTCAGCTCGAACCCTTTGCTCCAAGCTGTAGAGGAGCTACCGTCTTCTCCTCATCCACATATAAATGAGGACAAGTTTGAAACACTTTCCCGGTCTGACCATAACCTCAGTTTTGCTGTGCCCAGAGGAGGTTATGAAATTGAAATTCCAAAGGGATGTGGTCTAATTTAAAAAAAAATGGGCTGAATAATGTGCTTGGTCTGAAAGGGTAAAGCTATTTAGAGCCCATTATTTGCCCCGAAGCTGCAAGCACTTACATTTACCACTTACATTTATAATGACTGAGAACTTGCCCATTCCGCTGAGGATGTTGTACCAGATTCCTGCATAGAGAACGAGAGAGAGAGAGAGAAAGAGAGAGAGAGAGAGAGCGAGAGAGAGAGAAAACACCCAGATTTGACAGAGCCAGTGGCGACGCAAGAACTCA
>JAAGVU020000061.1:24795339-24805982 GCA_011763525.2 Mormyrus iriodes
GAAAGAGAGAGAGAGAGAGAGCGAGAGAGAGAGAAAACACCCAGATTTGACAGAGCCAGTGGCGACGCAAGAACTCATTTATGGTCTGGACCCACGACGCCTGGATTAAGAAGATATGGAGAGAAACACTAACAAATAATCCAAAGAGTATAAAAAGCGTCACTGATCTACACCGATCAGCCATAGCATTAAAACCTAATATTTTGTAGGTCCTTCTCATGCTGCCAAACCGGCTCTGACTGAACTCTACATAACCTCTGAAGGTGTCCTGTGGTATCTGGCACCAAGATGTTAGCAGCAGATCCTTTAAGTCCTGTAAGTTGCCAGGTGAGGCCTCTATAGGTAGGACGTGTCTGTCCAGCACATCCCATAAATTCTGAATCAGACTGAGATCAGGGTAATTTGGGGGCCAAGTGAACACCTTGAACCCCTGAACTCTTTTTCATGTTCCTCAAACCATTCCTGAACAATTTTTGCAGTGTGGCACGGTGTATTATTCTGCTGATAGAGGCCACTGCTATCGGGGAATATCATTGCCATGAAGGGGTGTACTTGGTCTACAACAATGTTTAGATAGGTGGTACGTGTCAAAGTAACATCCACATGAATGCCAGGACCCAAGGTTTCCCTGAAGAACATTGCTCAGAGCATCACACTACCTCTGCCAGCTTGCCTTCTTCCCATAGTGCATCCTGGTGCCATCTCTTCCCCTGTTAAATTATGCACACACTCGGCTGTCCACGTGATATAACAAAAAAAGTGACTCATCAGACCAGGACACCTTCTTCCATTGCTCCATGGTACAGTTTTGATGCTCACATGCCCATTGTAGGTGCTTTCGGTAATGGACAGCGGTCAGCATGGGTACTCTGACCGGTCTGCGGCTACACAGCCCCACATGCAGCAAGCTGCGTCTGTGTGTTCTGACACCTTTGTATCATAACCAGCATTATCTTTTTCAGTAATTTCTGCTACAGTAGCTCTCCTATGGGATCGGACTTGATGGTCTAGCCTAAACTCCCCACGCACAACAATAAACCTTGGGCGTCCATGACCTGGTTGCCAGCTCACTAGTTGTTTTGGTGTTTTGGAGATACTCTGACCCAGTTGTCTACACACCACAATGTGGCCCTTGTCAAAGTTGCTCAAGTCCTTACGCTTGCCCATAATTCCTGCTTCCAACACATCAACTTCAGGCACTGACTGTTCCTTTGCCTAATATATAACAGCACCCTTGATGGGTGCCATTGTATTGAGATGATCAATGCTATTCACTTCACCTGTCAATGGGTTTAACGGCATGGCTGATCAGTGAAAGCTATAGTTTTGATCCAGTGGTAATATGTACCTACACCACTGCCCCTAAAAACAAACTCAAATCGACAATAAATGTCAGCCACAAGCTTGCCAGAGTTATTGCCTGTACATGTGTGTCAAATCTCCTTCCTTCTCATATGGGTCGTTGGGAGCTGGGGCCCCTCTAGCGCGGCAATAAACAGGGCTCTTTGTGTGCGGCGGTATGGTCCGTAGTAGGTACCGATGTCTTTGGCCCGCACGGCGTCGGGGCGGCGCAGCTCGGTGACAAACTTCTTGGCGTCCAACCGGATCTCGATGACATTGTTCAGGAGGGCGAAGAGGGGGGCCAGGGGGAAGGAGGCGACGAAGAGGGTGACGAAACCAAACTGGATGACTGTGGAGGGAGGGAGAGAGAGAGAAAGAGAGAAGGAAGGGGGGAGGTGGACGGGTGTGAGGAGTCGGGAAGCCGGCAGGAAGGAGGCGGGAAACAATCCCAGTGTGACCCGGTTTCGCTGAGTACCATGTTCGAAACAATATCACGCACTCAATAAAAATGTATTTTCATTAAACAATTATTTGCTAAACTATGTTGCCCTGAACGCAAGGGTTATGTACGTTCTGGGACTGTGGAAAGTCTAGATAATGCCAGCCAATGGTTTGTGAGCCAACGGGAGAGGTGCAAGAATGGTACGAGGCTGGATTTGAGTGAGTTCTCATGTTACCACGGCGACCAGCCACAGACCTGGCACTAACAGACACCTCAGGTAATGAAAGCCAGCTGACCCCGATGGGATTGTTCGCCTTGCTAGGGTTTAAATGCTGCATAGATTTGGGAGGATTAGGGTGTCTGAGACGTGCCCCCGTGTCGAAAGGGTTCCTCATGATTCTCATGGTGCTGCTTTAGCATTGTGGTTTAAAGGGACATTTCACCCTCTTTGTTTGCCTGAACACGGCTGTTTGATGTGTCTGTCTGGCCCCAGTTTCAGACCCCACCCACATTTACACACAATTATAGCAAGAACTCATTTCACACTCAGGAATCTAAGCAGGAGCCATATATACAGGTGCAAACCCTCACTAACAATATTAATATGACATTATTCATCGATCTAAATGAAGTTTTTCCTCAAAATCAGTAAAGAAAGTTTAATACCTACCCTAATTTGTAAATGGTCAGCTTCAGAACTGTATTCTGTATTGTTTTGTTTTATTTTGTCGTCCCTAAAGCCCTCTGTTGTTCTCCTGAGGATGCCCCATGCTGCGAGGTGTCGATACATAAAAACACTCTTGTTTGGTGATGATGTGCTCCAGTGAAACTTAACAAGCTGTACAAACAAATGTCTGTTAAGTCACAAAAACCGCCCCAGGGAAGTCGAGCTAACCATTATATGAGCTAACATGAGAGATACGGGGAGGGTCTGCTGTCAGTCGGGGGCTTGATGAGGATGTATTTTCACCACGGTAAATAGTATGTGGCACCGAGGACAGAAAAGGTTTTTTTTTCCCCCAGTGGTCAGACATGTGACCCTCGGACAGGATGGACGTGCCGCAGAGCACAGGGTTTACCATCCGTCACCTGGGCAACGGTGCTTGAAGGTGTTGTTAAAAACAGCTAATTGTTTCCCTCTCGTTGTGACTGAGGAATGACCTCACTCAGATCCTGTCTCCTCTGCCAGCCCCCACCCACGTGGATGGCATTTCCCTCTTATCCATCCCTGCACATGGGCTCATGACTGGATCAAGGAACTGCCCCTCACCCCCACCTGACCCTAACGGGACTGCCCCTCGCCCCCACCCGACCCTAACGGGACTGCCCCTCACCCCCTCCCGGCCCTAACGGAACTGCCCTTCGCCCCCTCCCGACCCTAACGGGACTGCTCCTCACCTCTTCCAAATTCCAATGCCCCCCCATCCCCGATTTTGCCCAGGAAATTGCTCAAATGACAACTGCATTTAACAAAACTATGTAAGATACGGCTTACAACACCTAATAATAGAGAGATGCTCCACTGAGACATATTTATATGCTTCCACTTAACTTTTAGACAGCCAAGGGCAGGCTTGGTTAAGGACCTGGACTCATGACCAGAATGATTCTGGCTCGAGTCCCAGGAGGTTGTGCCGTCACACCCTTGAGAAGCTGAATCCGGATGTGACCAGCTGTATGTATTTACTTTCCTGCTTTGTCTCTCATGCTACGCTGTCACTGGTACGGGATCTGAACTACAGCACAGAGTGGTGCTCTGCCAGAGCCTGCTAGGGCACTACCCTGACGTTTCAAAAACGTCATCCGGCTCTGATTCGCAGCTTCTGTGGAAAATTATGACTGGGAAAAACGTGCGTACTACTGCACAATCAGCACAATTAGCTCTTTGTGTGCCAGTGACTGATTGTATGTCATGCAGGTGAAAAGGCCATTGAAGGGTTTATATAAGCTCATTGCAAATTTTGCTGTACAAAAAGACACAGACCCGAATCTAAGCGTGCAAACCTGACCATCTCTGGCCACATTTCAGAAAAATGGTGCCAGAAAAGACCAGGGATAATTGCCACATTCACCAGGAATTCCGCAGGGAATTTTGATCCATCTCCGCTGTGATTCCATTTGCTTGTTGCTGCCTGTTAAAGGAACGGACCAGATACAGTAAACAGAGCAGGGACTGGAATGGATGTAACAGTCACCCTGCTAGGAAAACAAACGCATGCTTCAGGAAAACGGAAGGGACGCAAAGAATTTTCCAAAATGTAAACTATTATAACCAAAACAGTTTAATCCTGGGTTCAAGTTTCATACGAGTCAGAGGATGTCTGCCAATGCAACTGAACTGTGTCCTTTATCTGGGTCAGCAGAGATGGTTAACAGTGAAAGGAAGTCTGCATAGATTCCATGATCCCTCTAAGTTATAAACAGACACACTGACTCAACAGATGGACGCCTGGTGGCTTGAGAGATCCACACTTTCAATGCCCCCATTGACATGGGCAGGACCAGCTTATACACGAAAGTAGTATCTACCAAATTCACCGTCATGCTTTAAATGGCTCCAGTAAAACATTCTGCTGTATTACTAAAAACTACATACATTTGGTTTGTACTCAAGAATCAGCTTAAGAATGATTAGTCACAGCTCAAAGATGCCTGCCTATCAGAGACGTGACCTGGTCTGTTCTACGTGTGACTTCCTGTCTGGCATGGCCTGGCTGGGTGCTTTGGCTGCTGAGTGACTACCAAAGTCACCAAATTCAGTGTGCTGGCAGCTAGTTTGTACACGAACAGGGCAGGATCAGCACCTAGCAGCTGGGTGTGGTCATCTCAATCCCACTGCACTCACATGGCCTGACTCTCTTCACTGTCCACTGAATCGCACTCAGGTGTATCTTCCGGAATGACTCAGCCACTGATCTATAAATACAGGACCAAGGACAGACTCTCAGGTGTGGCTATCCCTGCGGAATGACCCGGAATCAGGCATTCACCACTCTTTGCTGGATGACAGTCACAGTGTGGCCTTACCCCGATCATGTCAAGCACACCAAGTGTCACTCATTAGCATGTGGTCGGACACGGTCCAAGACGGCTCTACACACATATGCCGGGATGTGTGGTTGTGTGTGTGTGTGGGGGGGGGGCACACTTACTCATCTCCATGTACTCTGGGGTTAACCCTTCGAAGGGCTCCAGATCGTAGTCGAGGTCCCAGCGTTGCGGCGGTCTGGCGTGCTGGTCTTCGCTCTCCTCAGGAGCTCCTCCTTTGTCCTTCAACATCCTGAAGAGCTTCTTCAGCTTCCTGAGGATATTCACACCCATCAGCGGGTTCGACCACACTTCGCTCATTCTGGGTCCGTTCACATCTATGTGCACTACACTCATGTAAAAAAAGAAAGTGTTCAATTTCAATATTACACTTTTAGCTCGGACGAGAACTTCCAGCAGGTTTGATTTAAGACTTGGCTTTAGGTTTTTATAGTGTATTTCACGGTGTGTGTGTTTGTGTGTGTGTGTATTTATATGTCAAATTGAAGACTATCCAAATATTTAGTTATGCAGACAACATATTCATTTTAGCGTTCCAGAAAGTACCCAACCACAGCATTTGAACCCTGACTCCGCGCACCTCAGGGCTTGGTCACTGAATCATATGGTTCAGGGCATCTTAATGTGAAATTGATGCAGCGTTGATGTTTGAGGTTTATTATTAGTCATAAACTCAAATGCAGTAACTGTGGAACCAACCAAAATAAGAGACTTAAATAAATCGAATAAATAAAAGACTTTAGAGGTTGTAAAAGGGCTAAATGATCATAATAATTCATGTTTTGACTTTAGTCAGTGTTGAGATTAACCAAATGAAGGTTTACACAATTTAAAGCACGTAAATCACTTAAGTCGTGATTAAACAGCCCCTGGTCACACAGAAAAGCAAGGTGAAAGCGTGCCTATTTGTGATGACTGATATTTATATTTGTAAAAGCCCATTTTAAACCTGGAATCCAGCCCCACATATTAGTGTCACATTACGTCAACACTATTGCACGACCACAATGTCACCTACAACAGTTCAAAGAGTTACCACACCGGGGGGGGGGGGGGGGCTGTCATGATTCTTAATCGGTTTATTGGTTTTGCTCTTAGGGGAAACCAGACCAATGTGTAGGGACAGTCCCCAGGAGACCAGCTGTTAGCCATTTTGCTGATGAACGACATCGGCCTGCGCCATCACACAAGATGCGGTGCCTCAAATGTCACACACGGAAACTATTCATTCCCTCTTCTTCCTTTGTAAACAGACACTGCGTCAATCCAGACTGGTTTTGTAACTGGAATAATATATTTTGAAAGGCAGTTCAACAAGGCAGGTAAATGGTGCAGTCGTGTCCTATATACAGGTGCATGTATACAATTACACACACACACACACACACACAAATGATATAGGCGTATGCCTTCAAGGGATCTGTTGAGAATAATTGCCCATATAAAGCTTTAACAATGATTTATATTCACAATACACACTGGTAGTACCCTACTGTAGCCTGTGTATGTAAATTGCGTCATGTGACTAGCCGGGATTGACGAGCCCCCTGTTTGAGGAATTGGTTTGTTCCAATTCAGATATGAAAGGAAGCCATCTGAACCCATTTCCTGTGAGCCCTCAGAACCTGTAATGTGGGGGGCAGAACACCACCAATGAATGTGTGTGTGTGTGTGTGGGGGGGGGGATGACTGACATCTTATGCAAACCAGCAACCAATGTGCCTTTAACTACAGAGCCGCATCCCTGCTTTGTTCTGGGTGGTTCCATGTGTATTGTGACAGAGGGATCAGTCGCTCAGCCTATGTTACTCAGATGTTCCAATAGTACCTCTAATGAGAGCCATCACAGGCTTGGAAATTTCCAGCTAATCTCCTGCATCTTTTTTCCCCAGACATGATGAAGGGGGACGGGAAGAATAAAGCCCTCTGCTTGCTAATAAGTAGTTAAGTAATGATCTCTGTTTCAAAGTTTAAAGTAATAATTTACACGAAACAGTGAAATCGTATGAAATGTCAGCCGCTGTGTGAATGTGTGATTTGCATGGATGTGACTCCATGTCTCTCCCATGGGATGAAGAGTGACAGCAGGGGAAGGAAGATTAAAGATTAAAGAGCCATACCATCAGCGGCCGCTTGCCGATAAAACGACTGAACCAAGGAAAAAAAAAACACACTAAACTCGGTGCTTGACAAGCCTGCCGCTGTCTTTTAATAACTTAATGTTTACCAGATCGCTAACCCATAACGGCAGAACCTCAAAACCTCACCATACAATAAAAATGAGTGACATTAAGGAGCAATGCTGAACCACCGTTGCTAGGGGTTACATCAATCACCGAGTTTAAGGAACTGATGCAAATTTGGAGAGGTGCGATTTTGTTTCACAAGATATTAATTTTAACAGCTAAACACCCCCAAAAAAAGAATGGGCTGCTCTGGGGTCCATCTCCCCGAGGCTAATAATAGCAGAGCAGTAATAAGACGGGCTAAATGCAAGCCTGCATTATTTATGGATTAAAGTTACAGCTCTTTTCCTACCACATTACTTTTTAATTAGCTCCTTTATGCTGTTAGTGCACCCCTACTGACCCGCGAGTACTCGTTTAGCAGCTGCTGAGAGAAAATGCATAGGACACACCAACACGCAGAAACACTGTGTCCACCAATAGACAGCATATACTCGGGGGGAAAAGGGTGCGCTAAAGATGAGTCATTCAAATAGGGTGGCATGGCGGCAGGGTGGGGGCTGCCATGACTGAAGCCCCAATACGCTCCCAGCAATGGAAATGCTCACCTCCTCCTCCCCCCAAGCTTTTAGTTACTCAAATTATCACACGATGTACAGCGACCACAAGAAGGTGGCCCCGGAACGTCTGCCTCACAGACGTACCACGAGGCAAAGGTTTATCCTCAGAATGATTCCGGTTAGGACTACAAAGCTCTGTGACAAAGCTGGAATTAAATTTTAGCGGGGTCACAGACAGAGCGTGGCCGAGCATGGCGGCATTCTCGGGAACACGCAGAAAGCCCCGGGCCACCCCATGCATCTTTGTTCCACCAGCCCCCTCCCTCTCTCTATGGGATGTCCATGAATGATTGAGTGAACGTCCCCTCTGTTGTGGGTTCCCTGTTAAACCCACTGTCATCTAACAGTCACACAGAGTGCGTTGTGCCGGTCGTACGTGTCAAATGCCAACCCAGGGCTTCCGCGGAATGAGTTTGTACAGCAGGGCACTTCCGGAAAGAGTGTATGCTGAGCTACCCCGAGCATGGCGCGTCTGTTACAACGAGAAGGTCCAGGGTGAGCAGAAGCTGACAGGCCAGGTCCCACTGGGGCCCATGCAGGATCTACAGCAAGTACTATACAGGACAGCGAACTACAAACCTGCGGGAAGCCATATGAAAGTCTGCAGCCTGTAGTCTAGGAGCAGTGAGGAAAACCACGTCTCCTGAACGCCAGAGAGGCGAGGTGAACGGGGAGTTGGAGGGAATTTCCAGAAAATTCTAACAGGGGCTTCTAGGCCCACACTGCTCCTCTTGGGAGATCTCGCCCTAGTTTCCTGTGGTCAACACATGTTCCACACTTCAAGGAGAGAATCAAGCTGCCTGCATGTTTCCCCCGCACCCCGTGTGAGTTGAGGTGATGGATTTCACTTGGTTGTCCTCCAGTGTGGGAAAAAAAAATAAAAGGGCAAAGAAATGTTTAGAATGAGTTTAGAGTGACGCGCATTTAGAGCAGAATACCAGCCGTAGCCATGACCTGTTAGCGGTCATGGAAAGTTAGCAGCAGTGCGTTCCCACAGATTTGAGAGCAGCGCTCCAACAAGCATGCACTTTCTATCCAGATTAGCCCTCTTGACCCCAGCTGCTCAGTCTCCAGTCTGGGTAGTCTACCCAGAATGCCCTTCTCTCAGTGGGAGCACCTCCAAAGTTGGACCTCTGGGCAACCATCCATAGGGTGGATCCACAGATCTTTCCAACCAGGCGACCTACCGCACTGGCACCGTCCTAGGACCGCCGGTGACCTCCTGATACATGCTCTTCTGCTTTGACCAAAAAAAGCTCCTCGAGCATACCACCTCCTTCTTGCCAAAGACGAAGCGCACCTCTCTCTATGACACCTCCCTATCTCATTATTTAAAATGCTGGCTTGGCCGAATGAAGCGAGCATTTCGATTTTTACCAGACACCCTCTCAAAAGTGACTCTTTTCAGTGGTGCGTGCAGAGTTCCAAAAATATCCTGGAGCTTCCCAAAAGGTATGCTGCATCTTTTCCAGGGATTTGACTGGAACGACCTTTTGGTCATTACTCCAGTGCTTTAACCAAAACATCTGTGACCCAGACCCATCAGAGGGAACAGACAGCTTCCCCTCATTGGAAGGCAGAGCCTTACCCAAAATTCTGTGAAGAGAGATAGGCTAGAGGCCTGCCAGAATGATATCCTTTGCTTAGTATGGTGAAACAGAACAAAGATTTTCATAATGTCACATGCACAAAGGGAATTAGCTTAACCACTTCAAAAACTCAGCCCACTATTTGCAGTAACCATCTAATATACCCATGTACATGTCGACTCAACAATTAGCATTTCATGTTCGGCTAATTAATAGTTTGTCAAATTATTTAATTTTGAAGAGCAAATTCCCAAAACTCACTCAGTCCATGGGATAAATTTTTGAAAAACTAATTGAGTTTTGGGAGTGGAATGAAAGTTCTTCTTTGGGTTATGAGGACCGAGCGAGTTTTGGTTCCCAGTTCTGTGACATATGACTACTTTAAGTCATAGGAAGTCTCACCTCAAAAACAATAAAAAATGCACTGTGCTAGTTTTGGAAATTTGTTCTTCAAATTTGATTAATTAAGAGATCTGGTGGTGAAACGTAACAAATAATGGACCCCACAACGTATAAAGCCACACAACTGTGTGTGACAAGGCAAGCAAGGCCAGCGGCGATGCGGCACATTTCCGAGGCTTGAGGGCACCACCTCGTCTCTCAGCCCATAAACAGCCTCTAGGGTAATGGGCGGATACTCACGGGATGCCAATTTCAAAGATGTTGTTCTGAATGAGCTGCTTCCCCAACATGATGATGCTGAGCTGAATGCAGAGCTCGATGAGGCAGCCTCCAGGGGCACACTGGCACATGGAGAGGGAGGGGTCAGCTCACGGGGCGACTACGGAAAGCCACGCCCCACACCGCAAACCGTCGGCTCGCTCAGAAGTGAACAAAGGTGATTTACCGCGCTGCACGATTCCTACATCGACATAATACCTGTACAATATCAACGTCTGATTGATGTTTGGGCGAGGGCACCAAACCAAAACTTGACAGTAAGTAATCAACAATCTGATGTCGAAATTAGCTTAAACAACACACTGCTCGTGACCGACGCTGGTTAGCTACTCAGATGAACTGGCCACATTGCAGGGTTGACATCAGATGTGGCCATGCTGGCAATTCATTTCTCAGCATGCTGATCTGAGTCGGAATGCCCTGGCGGAGGCAGCAAATGGCAAAGCTTGCTGTGACTAATGTTATGGTGACATTATGTTCTCTCAGTAAACAGTAAACAAGGAGTAAAAAATGCAAGTTTCAACTGTCTGTCCTCAGTAGGCTTAAAAGAAAATTCGCTCCCTTATAGACCTTCCTTATAATCCCTTATTGCCAACAACACTAAAAAGAAGGTCGCTAGATCTGTCACTTTTCCACTGCACAGTAAATCTGTGACAGTTTTATGCGCTACAGTTTCTTGGGTGTGTTAAGTGACATTTAGCCAAACAGCAGCCTCTGTTTGTGAGCTAACAGTATG
>JAAGVU020000061.1:24806082-24820858 GCA_011763525.2 Mormyrus iriodes
CAGCAGCCTCTGTTTGTGAGCTAACAGTATGCCGTTGTGGTTTGTGGTGGTGGTGGTGGTGGTGGGGGGGCGGCGGGGGAGGTGATTGTGATGATGGCTCACCTCCTCCATCCGCAAGCTGTTGAACACATACACATAGTCCCCAGGCCGGCCAGCGAACCTATGGAAAGAGCCACAGAGCAGTTAGGCCATCAGTCAGCTGAGTTGTATGTCGCTGCTCGACGTGAAACTTTGTTTGTTCATGTGCATTTTCCCACCTTTTTTGGGGTGGGGTACCTAGTTGCTTGCAATGGTGTTTACACAGCTAGGGGGCACTCTCCTTTTTCTGTTTCTTCCTGCCATCCCAGGCAGCCTCGACAGCAGACAGGGGCCAGACCCAGGAGAGTGTCCGAGAGAAGAGAAGCTGGTCCTCACCTCGCGGGGCAAGCAGGGGCCAGATACCTCACTTGCTTGCCCTGCCCCCCCCGGCATTCCAGCATGCCTGCTGTACCCATTAACATCGTCCGGTCTCCCTGTCATCTTGTGAGCTCCACACACATTTTCCCCCCAGACACCCGAAACACAAAGCACTCAAATGCAGCATAAGTGTGTTTCCTGAATTCTGACGTTGTTACCGGGATTAATAGATTAGATCAGATCAGATAACACTTGATTCATAAAGTTACTGTGCCAAGGCATAGCTCTCATAGCACACGATTAAAACTGCAAAACAAACTTACAAATACCAAGTAAAGTATACAAGTAGAAACACAAAAAAACCTAGAAGGATGAGGTAAGGTAAATACCTAAAGTGACAGTGTACATTTACAAAGAGTATATACAGGATTCTCTCTCTCTCTCTCTATATATATATATATACACACACATATGTGCACTATATAAACCCCAGCAGCCCAGCAGTGTGAAATACAAGTGTTCATTAAGAGTGTCACTTAAGAGTGTTCATTTAGAGTGTTCTCCACTTCACACAAAATCCCACTTTACATTCGCATTGACATCAGTGAATTTTTCACTGTAGGACGTCTGATGTTTGCCTACCTGCCCTTGAAGAAGGCAACGTAGAAGATGGGGGCATAAGCATTCATGAACTTCAGAAGGAAGGCCTTCAGAATGAGCCGCTCCTCAAATTCAGTTTCGGTTTTCGGAATCTCTGCCATGAAACAGCAAGGCAGCCTTTAAATTCCAATCAAACCCGACATTTTTAAACAGTCATGTGAGTAATCTTGCTGCCTCTGTCCATATGTATGATTCAACTTTGCGTTTAACCCCTTCGGGCAACATCCCTCTTTCGTGAATCACTCAGTCCACCTGTTAATCATTTTCTTATTTGGTTTTTATTTAAACCAGCACACCAGACACACCACCGCCTGTTTTACTCCCACGGCAGGGTTCCACGGCAGGGTTCCACGGCAGGGCCGTGTATGGGATTTGGACCTTAAGTCTCCAATTCCATGCCTGCGACTACAACACTACCTGCTTCCACTCTGACCTGCTCCCTCTGCTCACAGACATTACATCTCTCTCGCTGCCTATCATTCCCCTATCCTTCTTTTGTACATGTTCCTAACATTGACACCCCCCCAATCCTCTGGGTTTAATTCCCATCCTGCTCTCCTTCCCTGAATCATCCGGCCCAGAGCCCAAATTAACTTCAGCCAAACAGGGCTTTACGTCCCTGTGTGTATTCCGCGATTATGCTGGATCCTCGACCTATAGTTCTCAGGGCAGGGACACATGGATGCCATACCGTGCACACGGGCCCATTCCCACGGAGCGACCCAGCGAAACCTGGTTCTGGAAATTTCCAGATGTCACAGATGGAAGCAGTTTAAAGCATTCCCCCCCCTGACATTTCTGTCAGCTATGTTTTGACAAGGGATACTGTGCGGTCGTGGACATCCATCTCACAGTGATGCCCACTCGCTCCACCTCCCCCCCCACCCCAACCTTACCTAGCTCAGTGAGCCAGACGGCCACTGCGCCGTAGATCTCATCCAGGATGAGGATGACCACCAGGTTGATGATGACAGCCGTGGCAGTGACGGTCACGCGTACGTTGGACTTGGTCTCTGAGTTGGGGCTCATGGCCAACAGGGCCGAGGTGGTGATGCGGTAGATGATCATGCCAAAGACGACGGCGAACGTCAGGCCGAACTGGGCAGGGCACGTTTCAAGTCAGTTGTTTAAGTGGGTCCTTAGTAAAAAAAAAAACTCGAAACATTTCAATTGACAAAAACACACACGTCATAAATGTGCTCAGGTCCCGTCACGACCTCACAAGGGATTTCAGCGCAATAGACCGCAGTCAGAGTGCAGTATAAATGAGTCAACATGCATTACGGCACATTAGGAGTAATGGAACAAGACGGGTTGCAACCTACCATGAACAAAATGGAGGAGAAGTTGAGGATGTATCCCGGCATCCGGTCTTTCCAGGTCAGCTTCTCGTGGCCTGGCTGCGTTTCAGAGATTTAGAAAGGCATTTCACCGAGAAAGAAAAAAACAAACAAACAAACTGCAGTGTACGAAAGCAAGAGTGAGTGTTACAAAACTGTTTCTGGCGAACTGTACACTGGCAAACTGTACACTGGCAAACTGTACACCGGCAAACTGTACACCGGCTATTTCCCAAAAGTTCACTTGTAAACAAATCTGAGATTTAGGGCATCACAGGCATTGGCTGAGCTATAAAATCCACATGTATCATCACTAGGGGCTGCTGGGGGTGGCAGAAGGCAGCGGCTTTGGCACTGATGGCGTGCAGCGGGACGTCTAATCACAGCTGTAGACTGAGAGACACTGGCAGTGCAGCTGGTGAGCAGAAGGGGGGCTTCGTGGAGCTCCGACACGGGGAGGCCTCCCTTCAAATACGGCCTGATCTGGAGGGCAACAGTGCCACCTAGCAGTCTGATGGGGAGCCGCAGATTTTGGAAGACTGAGGAAACACGGTACTACCTATGCCCTAGAGAGAAGTCGCGACACGATGCAAATATCTAGGCAACAGCAGCAGCAGGAGCCGAGGAGCTTAGCAAGAATGAAGCAGAAATTATAATGCAGCAGGAACAAAAAACACAACCGAATAAAGCTCATATAATGATTTAAGGAAGTAAAACGTACAATAAAATTCATCATAAAACCGTGAAAGCGCTATTTTTATAAACCAATCAGTTATGCCATTTCTAACAGGAAGAATAAAACAACAAGAAACGTGCTCTTTCGTTAGGTTGCTGAAAATAATAATCTCAGACAAAAATAATCACAGATTGTGAGACTGTACTGAGGGCCTCTAACTTGATAACCTGATGTTTGGCTGCTGACAGGGTGTGTGGAGTTTCTGGCTGTTTTTGGTTTCCAGGGCTTAACAGTCTGCATCCTTTCTCCATCACCCTCTAATATCACCAGAACTGGAATGGACTTGATCTGCTCAATCCATACTTCCTGCACCTATATCCATTTGGCTCTGGAATATTGAATCACATTTGGAAAGGCTGGTCTACGACACCAGGTTCAAAGAAGGTCACCATCTGTTCCTGACTGATCATAAGAGCTCTGCATTAGTAGGACATAGTTTTGTGGACATTTGTGTAAGTTCTCTTTGCCCCAAAAAGGCCTGTTGAGGAAATGCATGAGAGATAACATGATTAGTCACTATGGTGTAATTCATAGGTCACATGGTCCAAGTACCCTCCTGCTGATTGGAGCAGACCAGGGTCATCACCCAAAGCATGGGAGAGCTTCTGAAAACCCACTTCCCAGTGTTTGGAAGCACATAGAGAGCAAAAATATTGATAGCTGTCAACAAAATTACTAAAGAGTCTTAAACAAGCAGCAAATAAAGTCAACATCACTTTTTACATCTTTAAAAGGCAAAGAATAAAAATATAGAAAAACATTTATGAGAACCTGATGTCACTTGGGGGTCTATGCCCAAGCAATATGGATACGTCTAAGATCCGAAATAACACAACAAGGGTCACAGTGAATTACACCTGGATGATCCATGGGTCACTGCAGCCCATGGCAAGCTGAGAAAGGGGCACGGGGCAGCCGGCATAACAGACATCTCCGTCAGCTTGGTGGGTGGAGTTCACAGATTTTCTCTTTAACGTGCGGAAAACTCCAGGGCCTTCACACCTGCCCAATTCTCCCAGTCACTCTAATTCGGTCTCATTGGATTGTTTACCAATGTTTTTGGGGGAAAGTTAAAAAAAAAGAAAACCTGTGACACAAAAAATAAATGGGGCACACTGCAGACACCTTAATAAAGAGGCAGATAATTATCCCCAAGCTCCCTTTCTGCCTGCAGGACACAGTGAGTCCCCCATCTCCAGATCCCAGCGGCCAGGAGCGAGAATTAGCAACTAAAAAAATCCATAAGAGCTTTCTATTTCAGAAAAGATAATTAATTTAAGCCATGCCAAAAAATGGCTTGAATTCATTACCTGCTATAATTCAGCTGTCTCTCTGTTCCTGCTTGTTGGATCTAAATTTGTTGAATCTGAAGCAGACATTTAGCATTTAACAAGAACTTCTTTCTTTAATATAATGTCCACCGTTGCCTTGACACTGTCCTCAGCTAACTCTTGTGGCGTGCAGTCAACCCTTCTGTGCATAAGTAAAACCCCCCAGTAGGCAGCCAGGCCTGCAAAGCCCTTTGGGAAATTAGTGTCAGGATAACCAGCGTGGGGATTTCCTGTGGGCCATATGTCGCCCTGAAATCTGGGGAGGGCCTGCAGCCTAGGGAGGGGTTGTAGTTGGGATTACTGCCACCCCCGCTCAAGTTGCCAGTGTGTTGTAATCAAATGGCTGGGAGACACCCCCAACGCCTCTCTTACACTTTTTTAGTGTATGCATGCTACCTTCCCAGCTGTGCTGTTCCAAAGTGTTTGATGATCTGGTAAGATTCTCCGTTTCTGTTAGTGTGGCAAATGGGGGCAGGAAAACGCAGGGAGATGACAGGTGAGAATAACGGATGTTCCTGTGGTAGGGAAAAGGAGCGTCTCAAGGATACATGGATGAGTGTTTTCCTGACAGCCCCCCCCCCAGGCATGAGAACATAAGTTTAAAAATAGGTGCATGTTTCTTTAAATACTGTCAATTCTGTTAGTTACTGTAGGAGGTGTACAGACTTTGAGGGGTAGGTGCTTGAAGAGGGGACTATGGGTGACCAGTGGGGGTCCCTCTCAGTAAATTTTCACAATTGTGTGGGTCCTCTTGAGATTTTGTTTGATCGTCAATTTTCAAAAAAGGACACTTGAAATAATGGGGGGGACACTTTCATTCGTTCAGGCAAAAGTGCCAGGTACTCAGCCACTCCCAGTTACCCCCCCCGCCACACACACATGCCTGGGCATCTCAGTACCTGCAGCAGAGGTTGAGGTCTTCAAAATGTCTTAGACACGCTGGACCCCGAGGCGGACTGGGAGGTAGAGTGAAGGGGTATCCAACACAGAGTGCTTAGCCAAAGGCATGTTGGGGGGGGGGGGTGGTGCGTGATAATCTGCCTCCTTTGAGAGTGCCCCGCTTTTGAGGTCTTGTGTGCCCCCTTATCGATGACCACTGATCAAGCAACGTTAATGCCAAGTCCCCCCCCCCCCGAGCACCTCCCCCACAAAAAAAGTCTGTGCTAAGCCCCGTCATCAAGCCTGATCACCTATCATTCATTTTTCCCCACATCATTGTTGCTAAATTTATGTTTGGGACTGCAAAATAGGACACAGATGAGGTGGAGATTCAAGGGATAAGGGTGCTGCTTTCCGATACTGAGCCCATTTTATTTTTTGTTGGAGGAGTACAGGAGACGGTCGACCTCGGGCTGTCCGCCGGCCTACTCACGCAGGACCCAGATAAGCTGCTGTGAGCCTCTACTGACACACTTTCTAATAGCCCTCACTCACGACACACGCGTCCGCCCCTCTCAGTGTTATGCGACACCCCGTCATGCCACCTTGCCAGAGTAGGCGTGCCCCCCATCCGGCTCCTCACGCCCCCCCCTTCCTGTAATCAGCCATCGTGCCTTGCTGTGGCATGTACCCAATGCCACATAGACTGAGCCAGCACCCCCCCGACGAGGCCCTACAGCCCAGATCAAACCACGGCCTGCTATCGAACAACCTAGCATTAGCATTGCTGCAGGGGACAGGAAAAAAAGATTTAAAAAAATCGAATCCAAATTCACTGCAGCTATTATCACTGTCTTTGATGCTGCATTTAACGGTTAGGCCAAGCCATCAATCACTGCTGACTCATCGGCTGCACGTGGGAGTTTAAAATACTGCACTACAATTAGGGACGGCCATAATTACCCGGCGCAAAATTTACCAGGGAACGGCACCAGATTAAGGCTTTCCCAGCTCTCTTAATCTTTAGTCGTTATTTAAAAATTTCGGAAGGTCAAACTTCTGTGGATTCCCTAAAGGATGGCTGCAGAAGGTAAGAAGTGCAAGACACCGATGTGTGTCACGCATGTGTCTACATATCGAACAGAGAGCCGAGAAGCTCCAGATGGAGGGTGAGGTGCTGTGATGTCGCGTCACCCTGGCCAGCCACCATAAACCGTTACACTCCGGGAGAAAAATGAAAAAAGGATGAAGCTTCTGAACGTTGACTTCTAAACTTACTTCTACTTAGCTTTTAGTCAAGATGAACTGGTTACCCAGCACCTATGAGGCCATGATTTATGGCCCCAAAAGAGAGCTTTTCTACTTCCATTTAGCGATTGATTTTGGATTCGCACATTACACGGCTGGCCAGAGCTAATAATACCACTGGACTGAAGTGTGGTCCTGATACTGTACAACGACATCTCACCAACTGCTTAGCAGACAAGGGGCTGAATGTTCTGGGTCTCTATGGAGATACTGCTGGAGCCACGGTTAATCTGGCACTTTTGCCCCTCCCACTCCAGGAATCTTTCCGTTCATCACAAGCCATGTCATGTGACCCACCCAGTCAATCCTGCAGTGAGAGCTCCTCCTACTGTCACACTGGAAGTTTCACCGGTGCTTTTGCACATCCCAAAGATTAATGTGAAATAGAAAGATATCACCTAATTATACATCAAACAACGACAACAACAACAACAACAATAATAATAATCCCAAATAAATGATTTTCGATAGTTTTACTAGATTCTTGCTTTGTTAGAAGTTGTTGTGTAGCTCCTGCTCCGATACTGCCTACACTTATATCTGGGCATTCTTTGTAAGCTCAGGCTTGACATTTGACATCATCTGTACTTCACTTTGGACAAAAGCATCTTCTAAATGTGTTAAATGCAAATGTAAACATGAAATTAAAACACTCCTTTTGGTAAATGAGTCAGACTAGCGTGCATGACCATTGCTTGGGTAATGACCATGCGCACTTTTGTGGCGTACACAGGGTACAAAATATGGTGACGGGCAGATTACCCAGAAAGAAAAAACCACTACGACGTCAAGGACACGAGACAAACTCTCGGCTGGAGTCCAGGCCAGTCATAATCCCCGATTAGCGGCAGTGTGGGATACACAGGAACTATAAGCCTCTTTAAGAGTGCACAGCACCTTAATAAGAGCCAACCCGGCCCATTATAAAGATTTGCTGCAGGACTCGATGTCACGCCTGGTAAGAAATGTGCAACAGTTTTTGTTTTTTTACAGAATTCTGCAGAGCACCATGCCATGACCAACGGCCCACACAGAGCACAATGTCGGCAGGATGAAAAATGACCAACACGGCAGCTCTTGGATGACTTTTTTTTAAATCACAGCATAGGCGTCATTAAAGTAATATGAACAGGAGCGATGTTGCTGCATAATTGAAGAGCCACAGCAGATGATCACTCTCCCCTAGACATCTCCCCCTACCGCAGACTTCTTCGATGACCCCAGGCCTCTCGATCAGACCCGTGTTCAGCCACAGAAGACCTTGCAGTGCTGCCTCGAGAGGCCAAGGGAAATGGTGCTATTCCCATAGTGACAACAAGGACTCTCAAACTCTCCCAGTCAATGGAGAGCTCCAAAGATAATTCCATTATATGGATAGCATCTCCCATGTGCACTGTCTAGCTTTCCTCATGTTTAGATTATTAGATTAGATTAGAAGATTAACACGTTAAAGGGTCCTGCCCCAACTCTTCCCTCGTCCCTAAACACGCACCTTAAACCCTGAACTGCAATTGAGGGCACTCACAGCTTCTTCATGAGAACATAAGAAATTTACAAACAAGAGGAGGCCGTTTGGCCCATCAAGCCCATCTGGAGAGAATTCAACTAATAGCTCAGAGCTGTCAAGAACGTATTTAGCTCTAACTTAAACAAGGAATTGTAAGGTCTTGGCATCACCTCCATTGACTTAAATTCCACACACCTAGAGATGTAACCCAGCATTCTATTGGCCTTTTTAATTGCCTCCCCACACTGGCCAGAGTGGGATATGGAAGCATCAACATAAACACCAAGGTCTTTCTCGCAATCAGCTTCCTTTATTTCAATGGAACCCACAAAATACTTGTACTTTACAATTCTGTTCCCTGCATGGATTACCTTACATTTGTCTACATCAAATTTCATTTTGCCAAGTATCAGTTCAGTCACTAATTAAATCAATCCCGCTGTAGCCTATAATTCAGTATCTGCTACACCACCCACCCTGGTGTCGTGAGCAAATTTAACCAATTTACTGTATATATTGGTGTCAATATAGTTTATGTAAATTAGGAATAATAGTGGCCCTAAAATTGAACCCTGCGGTACCCCACTAGGAACACAGGCTCATTGACATAGTGTGCCTCTTATAACTACCCACTGCTTCCTATCAGTTAACCAGTTTTCAATCCAAGCTGCTACAGTTTCTAAAATTCCCGCTGCTTTGAAATTAAGTAAGAGCCATTTCTGGGCGACAACATCAAAGGCCTTCTGGAAATCTAAGTAGATCACATTGTAGGCCTTTCTATGGTCGATTTCCCTGCTTCCTCAAAGCACTCAAGTAGATTCATTAAACAGGATCTACCTCTCCTAAATACATGCTGTCTATCCCTTAGAATGTTATGTGAATCCAGGTAATCTTCCATTTTCACTTGGATTATAGCTTCCATCACTTTTCCAGTTATGCAAGTTAAACTAATTGGCATACAGCTTGATGTATTACTCCTCTCCCCTTTTTTCAATATGGGTGTTTAAATATGGATGTTTGAGCCACTTGACTATGAGCACTTTCTCATGATGCTAGATTACAGGTTTGCATCTCCAATGGAACCACTAAGAACACAACTTGAAGTCCAGCAAGCACTAACTGCACCTTTTTGCAGCTTGGATGTGTGTCAGGTTGATTTGACCCCTTTACCCCCACACAGTAACTCAGAGGCAACCCAGAGACTGAAAAAGCCATTAATGCTATTCGCCAGCTCACACGAACACACCAGCTAGAGTGCTTGCGCACACATGCATGCCACCAGGCTCTAGACACTCCTAAAGTACATTGATTATGGTTGTTGTGGCGGAGTACACCAGTACTCCTTCAGCCAATCAGGGATTAGAGTGGCTGATGAATGAGAGCCTCTCCAGCCAATCTGAGAGCACCACAACCCATGAGCTCCAGGACCATGCAGAGCCATTAGAGACAAAGAGGGATATTGAGAGCAAAAATATCAGCAGACATCTAGCAAAGGTATAATAAACTATGCTCTTAACATGCGGAAGCATGAAAGTATGGCAAGCGATCTGAATTACCGGCACCTCTCTGCTCAGGGCAGACAGTAACCTCTGTCGCCATTTTTCCTTGCTTGTGTCCACTGCCTCCTCTGCAGCTTTGTTGGGCTGAAACACACAGAACAGTCTGGGTCACATACTTATCAGAGCCTCTATGGACACAGAGGGACAAGGGCTCTGTCACCGACAAAAGAAAACTTGGATCCAGGTGAAACGCTGAGGATACCAGAATACAAAAAATGGATCACTTATTGGAGGAGGAGAATGTTGATTTGCTTTGGTGAAAAACTCAACTGCACAAATGGAAAGCAGAGTATACCATCACTTTTTATTTGATGTTGTTTCTTAGTCGACTATTGTGTATGAGACGTTTTTTCGTTACGCTGTTCTCTGGTTGCTGTAAGCACTGCTCCCTTCTAAATATGAGCGTGGCCTTACACAGTCGAAAAACCTCACTCGGATATCACTTTGGCTAAAATTGCTCTGAATATATTGACCAATCTTAAAGAATTTGAATAAAGAAGAAAGGAAACTACATTCTATACATCATATCATAGATATCGTTTAGCTCCAATTAGCTAAAATTTCAGTTCATTACCCAGATCATCTCAAATTCCCTTACAAGTGTTGACCATGACCCTTCAAATAACCTACATGTCCCATTTACTTAGATACCATTCTCTTGATTTTCTGTGTTAGGCTGCTAGCTTGCTGTGACCTTGCACTGAATAAGCAGTTAAGGAAAAATGGGTAGGTGGACAAGCCCTTCGTTTTTAGAACAATTGTGCAAGAGTGTCTTTAAAATCCAAGTGTAGATGTTCAACTAGAAAGTCACATTATTGTTATTCGGCATTATGACCACTGTGAAGAATTCACAGGTTCCAGGGCAACCAAGCTATGGTCTTCATCCACCACAGTGCAAACAATGAATATACCAATAATGAGACGAATAAGAAGGGGGTTAATAAATGGGCCCTCTGTGACTCCCTTCCCATGCCATCAAAAAGCTGACAAAATCAATACTTACCCAAAACATAAATGGATATGAAGAAACTAAGGGTTACAGAACAGATTCCCAAGGAGACCCCTGCTACAGCACTCTTAAGACATTAACCTTAATCGATAGCATCCATATCGTCAGAAATGGGGAAAATGAAAAGCACTCCTCCTATACACACAGCTCCGGAAATAATTAAGAGACCACTGCACAATTTTTTGTGTCACTGATTTATCAATTTATGGTTGTGTGTCTGTGAATAATATACGCTTTTTTAAAATCTGCAGCCTGGCTCTTCCCTGCTTCTCATTGATGATAGGCTTCCTCCTTGCTTTATGGGTCTATAGTTCTGCTTTTAGAAGCCTCTTATGAACTGTCCTATCAGTGCACTTCATACCACTTAATATTTTCCATTCTTTTTGAAGGTCATTTGATGTCATCCTCCAAATTTATGAGGCACTGCCGGATAAGTTGACTGTCATCTTTGGCATTAGAAAGTTGCTTCTGCCCTCTACCTAGCTGGTTTCTGGTCATTCCCAGTGCCTCCTGCTTCACCTTGTTCTTGTGTACTGCTGTCTTAGAAATTTTTAACCTGGAAGCAGCCTGCAGTGGAGCCTTCTGCTAGCAGACCCAGGATTAAACCAGGGTTGTCTCTTAATTTTTTTCCAGAGCTGTACATAAACTAAGCCTCTAGCAACTCTGGATGCACTACAGCCAGGGCATCCCATGTCCAGAGCATACAGATTCAAAATTCAACTTCTTCCTATTAGCAAAAACAGAAAAAACAATCTGTCCCTAGGAACATGAGACCAGCAGCCCTGGAGCCAAAGCTGTGCATTATGGGAAGGGCTAGCTCAGGCTTTGGCACCAAGTTCCTGCCCCTAAAGGAACAAGAGAGTCACTCCAAGCACAAACAACAACAATATAAAGACCTACAGTCATAAGTACTGCATGTATTTCCATTGAAACTCACAGACCAAACCAACCGGCAAGTAAACAGAGGTAACTTCACACATGCCGTAACCAACCACCTCCTAATGATATTCTAGGTGTCGTCCATCACTCTCCAAATCGCCCTTATTGACTAATTTCTGCCTCTTCAAACATGGGTATTCTTGTGAAAGAGCTTCCCCACCTCATTTTTCTTCTTTTTTTTAGTCTTCTTCTTCTTCTTCTTCTTCAGCCTCTTCTTCAGCAGAATAGCTTCGTATTTTGGCCGTGGATGCTCCTGTTGGGTGGCACGAGTCAACAGGTAATGTTTGAGAAATGACTACATTCAACAGTCAACAGTATCCCAGCTCATCACAGGAAGACTTGAATTGAGGTCAGCTGAGGTCAAGTGCAATCAGACCACGAAGAATAGATCCACCACCACCATTACCACCACCACCATTACCACCACCCGGAAGAGAGATAACCAAGCTACTGGGAAAGCTAGAGTCTGATAAGAGAAACTGCAAACCTTCACAAGTTCCTTGAGGAGAAAGCAGGTAAGGAAAGACAACATAAAAATAATAAAAATCTGGCTGAGGACATTGGAAGGAAATCACTTTTATTTGGCCTGGCAAATATTACGTTTTTATCTGAGAGGATGAAACGAGAAAAACAGTGATTGTTTTCAACCATCTTGTTAGAAGGATTATGAGATCAGAACCACCGTCAAATCATTGGAAGCATTAGTGGTTAACATGTTATAAACAATGGTTTCTCATGTTTGCTGGTCATTCATCTGCATGGTCCTCCTAGGTTCCCGAGACAGTGAGAGGTCATGCCGTGATGGTCACCCCCCACTCACCTCCTCCTCCTCTAGCCCACTCAGGTCCCAGCTGTAGGTGAGGCTCATCTGCTTTCTCTTCCAGTGCTCCATGAACATGGCGGCTGTAGCAAACACAGCCATAGAGGACAGCTTTTATCAAATCTCGGCACCACACAGAAACAGCTAGGCTCACAGATTCCCAAACACACCCACTGGACCCGCTCATATCAACTAGGAAGACACCAAACAGACAGACCACTCTGCCAAAGAATTATTAAAGGGAAAAAACCACAAAATACAAGTCACCCTGGTTAGGTTTCATATACCAATGTCAGAGGGTACTGCAGATACAGCACCCTATAGCCACTCTGGCCCGGCGCTTAACAACTGGCCCATCGCCTAGGCAATCAGCGCATGTAATTTGATAGAGCGTTGAGCATCATGAATATCTCATCGGCCCCTTTGCTTGCGGATGAGCGTGTCGGGTAATAATGCATAGCAGAGTAGCATGGCAGCTGCTCGTAAGCCAAGGCAGTGCGAAGCATGCGGGAGGGGGGGCCTCTGGGGGGAGGGGAGTCCATCAGCTCAGGGGGCTGCAGGAATGTGACACTCGGTGCAGGTGTCTGTGGCCAGAGGGGCAGGCTGGGCTCCCGGCCGAAGCACGGGCTCGCTGCCGAACGGGCGGCTGGCATGAGCGTGGGGGAACCACCAGCTGAGATACGTCTGTTGTCTGTCTGTGTGAAAAACACCAGGAGCAAGTAGCGGGGCCAGCTGGGTAACTCACACCCACTGATCCATAGTAGAATCGTGCCACTTGTCTGCTGCTGTCTGGATGGTAACTGGAGTACAGCTTTCTCCACCTCTACAACCTTCACTGGCACAGGTCACATTGCCGGTTGATCAACCAGTGCCACAGTATGAAGAACATTGGGACAGGAGTGATATTGGATGGAGGGGGATTTAACAAATGCAGCTTAGGGAAGAGAGACACCAGGACAAGATCTAATAATGGACATCAACCAAGATCACAACTACATCCATCTATCCATCTTCTGAAACCATTTGTCCTATTCAAGGTCACGGGGAAGGGGGGCAGAACCTACAGGCAAAAGACAGGGAACAACCCAGCATGGGGCACCAACCCCTCACAAGGTACACGCATATTCTTATGGGCAATTTGGGAATGCCAATTAACCTCAGCATATTTTTGTACGGTGGGTGGAAAGTGAAGTACCCCCAGGAAACCCCATAACGACACGGGGAGAACAGGCAAACTCGCCACACAAGGAGCCCTACCGGACACTCAGACTCTGGTCCCAGAGCTGTGAGGCAACAGTGCTAACCATTGTGGCACCATGCCACCACCATCGTAACCATAGTGACCTTAAATACAGACAATGCGACTGATCTCCCAGCAATCAGCCATAACTTTACATGCACTGCCACACACATGCACACACACACACAGAACCTCCGTGTGTGACTTCGGCGGTGCGAGTGGGCCCCGCTCCTACCCCACAAAGACATGAAGATGGCGAAAAACACGGTGGCGGGGTTGTCGAAAAGGTGGCTGGCCCGAGCCGTGCTGCATGCGCTGCTCAGTTTCCAGTAATCACACGTGCTGTCGCACAGCGGGCACATGGTGAAGTTCTGCCCGTCGTCGCACATCTCCAGGCTGGCCCGGGGTAGGGGGAGACAGCATCACATGACTGGCCCAGCCCACACAGTGCCACCCATATAAACAGGGTTGACTTTCTGAACAAGGTACTACAGCAGGAGTCAAATTTTGGTGTTCAGGGGAGGGGGGCTTGGGTTCATTCTCAGTCTCAGTGAAATGCAGCCACATACAGCTACCATTTACAATTACAGTGATTCCTCGCTATATCGCGCTTCGACATTCGCGGCTTCACTGTATCGCGGATTTTATATGCAAGCATATCTAAATATATATCGCAGATTTTTCACTGGTTTGCGGATTTCTGTGGACGATGGGTCTTTTTATTTCTGGTACACGCTTCCTCAGTTGGTTTGCCGTGTTGATTTCACCGACCAAAATCAGCTGAGAACGTAAACATTACCAGAATGCAAATGGCGCATGACTGCAGTCTTCGTATTTTAGAAATATGATACTAATATTAAAGAAATAATCATATTATATCTAATATAACTTTGTAAGTAAGTAAAACGAGTGCATTACTGTATATTATAGTAAATATAAAATTATTTTTGTTAAAAAATGTATTATTACAATGTGTTCACAACTACGTTTTACGTATTAAATAAAACTCTTCAATGATATACGATACGTATATTTGTGCGTAGTATATAAAC
>JAAGVU020000061.1:24823968-24836835 GCA_011763525.2 Mormyrus iriodes
GAAAAAGTATCCAGCTCTGTGTAGCCATGGGAGGTTACAGATTGTGTTACACGGGCCTTCTCCAGTTCACAGAATAAAACAGACATATCACTACCATTCACACATCCACATTTCTTTATTTAGCAGATGCTTTTGTCCAAAGTGGCATAAAAACAAAGCAGATACTACCACCAGTAATCAACATATTCCATAATTACACACAAAACATTGCAATGCAAATGAAAAGACATGACTATACTGCAACTTACTATTCGACTGCGTGTTGTATTGTCAAAGAATGTGTCCCTCTGCTTGATGTTGTACCTACCCAAAGCGAAAGGGAAAAATGAAGGACGGTGGCCATTTTAAATGATCTCACAATCGACATGTCACCATGAGCTCCAAACCATCTGAAGCAAGCTGTTTATAAGGACCAATAGTGTTCTAACCCAAGTCATGGAACACGCATGGACATGAATGAAACCCCCCTAAGCGATGCGCAGGGCTGATCTGCCTTTGGCCTTGCCAGACTGTGGAAGGCTCTGCTCATTTCTGCTGGAAAGATGGCATCGAGCTCCACCTCGCCTCTAAAGAATTAATAAGCTGTACGGCTGAAGAGGCCATTTTGGCCTAATTTTACTTTCCAATTCGTCCCTAAAAACTTTCTGTCAAGCGGAGGCTGGTCTCCTGTGAAACAACGACGCTGAGCTCTATGATCAACCAGGACTTGTTCACGGTCCTTGGTGCACTGGATGTTTTTCTTCAAATCAGCGGGGAGAAACATCCCATGACTTTCAAAGGTAATTTGTTGTTACTTGGTGCTGTAAAATCCCATAGCATGTCTATTGACACAAAAGATTCCCAAAGACGGCTTGTTCAGAACCCGGCAAAGGCTGTGGCCCTCAGGACGCAGAGCACCGAGTCCCGTAACAGGCCACATTGTAGATACTCACAGGTGCAGTTTGTCCCGGGAGAAGGAGTGAGAGAGGAACTTGGTGCGACTCTGGCCCATCGCATTGGGCACTTTGGGCTGGAAAGGCTGGTTGAGCTTGCGCCAAAATGCATTCATTTTCCCAGAAATCCCACTGCTGTCCTTTAGCTCGTAGCTCTAAAGGAGCCCAAGAAAGTGCATTGTTTTTCAAATAAAAGTTGAAAAGGATGAGTTGCACAGTAACACTATATCAGTCACTTTCCCCATTGACGTCCTCAAAAGACAAAGAAGGCGGTAGACACTTGTTGTCATGATGCATCAGAAGTTCATGATAAACGTGCCAGAGGTCTCACCTTCTTTGTGGGCAACTTAATCTTCAGGAACTCAGCCTCCCGGCTCAGCACCTGCCAGGGGGCGTGGAGCCGAATGAACCCAACTCCTTGGACCTTGTGCTGCGAACAGGTGGAGGAGCAAGTCAAAGATGCATGATTGCAAAAAAAACTGCAAGAGACACACAGTTCCTGCATGCAATCGAGCATTTTGACAGCAAGTGGTGCATTTATGCATTGGGCAAATCAAACCATAATGCTTCTTTCCAGTCCAATACAGAGAACTGCAAATAACATGGCTTCTGGAAGGTTAATTAGGATAAAATATTCCAATTAGCATTTTGAAATCAGCAGGGGTAGCCAATTAGGTCGATGCTAGCCCTGGCTTGGATGGAGGTGGAGATGGGGAAACTGAGCAGAGGTGACCTTTCAGACTCTCCCAAAGACCCAAAAGAGGAAGTGACATCACCTGCTGTGATGAATCCTGCTCCTGACATTTTAGATAATTAACTGCAAGGAAGTGGAGGGGAGAGAGGGTTCTGCAGTGCTTAATCACCATGACGCAAAGCCTTGTCTTTAGCAGTGCAAATATTTGTCTTGACCCCTCCTAAACCTCAGATATGGAGAACATACTCATTTATTGGCCTAAATACAACATAGTCATGACACTTTAACTTTTTATCAAAACACCTACAGCATTGTTTTTGATATTACTTTCATAATGCTTATTCCTGATACATCTGCCTGGTCCTCAAAGCCATCCAATGCACTTCCATGTGCACTGATGCTCTACACAGAGACCCCTGACTGCACCCAGACCCAACTGTTTCATTAGCATCAATCCATCCATTGATTCTCAAGCATCCGGCTCACATTAATGCAGATCTTTAAATTGACCCCTGCCTCTTGGGTTGACCTCGTAGTTCATTCGGCCATGAACTTCAACCCATGGCGCGTTAAACAAGCCCTGAGCGATCGCCCACCGCGGCTCAAGTGACGGACGGAGGCAGATGAGGGACACGTGTGCCGCTTGCAGTCCACACACACGCTGCAGTCCTCTTCAATCAAACTTCACGTGCTGGTAAATAATTGAGGGGACCACGCTTCCATGTCACCAGACACCAGCCTCCCAGTGACACTTCTGAGCCAAAGACCAACTGGGAATCCAGGGATCCACAAGAGACCACTAGAAGAATACCCTCAAACTCAAGAAGCTTACCGATTTCCTAAATAAAGCTCTGGGGGGGGGTTCAATGTCCTATAACAGCATTCTATAACTCCCTCATTTTGACTAGGTCATGACCCAAAGTTTTAAAATTTTGAATGACTTATTTTACAAAAAAAACTTAGTGCACTAACAATAACCTTCACGCACTGTCTAAAATATTATAATTATTATTGATAATAATAATAATAATAATAATAATAAATAAGCAAACAAAAACAGCCTAACATTAGACAAAACTTCAATCATTTTTTTTGTTTTATTGTAACCATACGCTACGCATGATAATGATCCTATGACCCACTTTTGGTTCAGAGTCCTGTGCACTTGACCCAAGTGCGTTAATCCTGGAATATAAAGGGAAGCTGTGTCTGAATAGCACCATTTCTGAACCTCCTCAGTACATCCTCAGTACCTGCGGCACATACAACAACAACTGTCCACCCAGGACTTCTAGCGGGTGCGATTCCCATTACGCTGGTTCTCTGGGGACGGCTAATTCAATCTCATGTCCCTTAGATGTTCGGCCGTCTTTGTTTATGATACTTTACTGCTGAACACAAGTCGACCCTGATTATGAAAAGTCTGTGCTTTCAGTTACAGTTAGCATGTAAATAGGACCTCAGGCATGCGCTTTTTTGTGCACTTTTTTGGGTCCGCCTGCTGATCATCAACCTAAAATGGACCTCAGGGTGTGGATATGTCTGGAAAATTAGCGATGTCTCGCCTGCACTGCACCACATACCCCATCTGAAATATACTACCCTGTGATATACTACTGCCGTAGGACAACAAATAATCCCTTCGACCAATACTGAGAAGCATTTTTCCTTTCAAAAAATGTCTACAAAGAGAAACACAAATAGTGTTTCACAGCCACTTATATTACAGAAGTTTATCTGAAAGTTTGCATGCATTTTCATTCACAGCATATAGACTGGACTCACTGCACATCCATGGTTAGATTACCATTTTAGATTTCCAATTCCTTTATTTGCCAGATTGCTATTATATGTTATATTACTATAATTAACTGAAGTTGGCCACCACAAGTCAGTGATACAGGAAGTACACAAAACAAACCACAAGCAAGCCTTCGCAAGCAACCTGTAACATTTGTGTACAACTTGTCGACGAGGCAAATATGTACCAATCATTAGCCAAGAGGGCACTGCCATTTTCTGTTGGCATGCAGAAAATTATAGTTGAACACACAGAAATCAGGTCAAGCAGTAAAATTAAGGCAAAAGGAGGCCTGAGTGCTGAAAATGTTCCCATGAGGCAAAGATGCCGTGTAGTTGTGCAATTACAAGACTACCACCAGGAACGAGAATCTGGGAACCTGGCTATTACCAGCATACACTCTACCAGTAACCCTGCCAAAAAGGACCATCCTGACTAGCGGTTACTATCAGTTCCAGCTAAGAAGAAGCAGACACAAAATCCTGCCACTTGCAGGATAAGACCTGTGAGGGACAGACCGCTTCTGCACTTGGATCAACCCAAAGGCTTTACTCACTTCTTTGTCCCGCTCAATTTCGAGGCCAGCATCTATCAGGTTCGCTTCAAACTCCTCTCGGATCATGACTTTCTCCTCTTCTGCGTGGTCCACGGGTCCAAACTCCTCCGCCGCCTCCCGTTCCGTCTTCACTTCCCGCGCATCCTTCTTGCCGGCAGAGACGGGAAAACTGCCGTTAGATATAATGGATAATCGGTGCTGACCCGGGGAACCGCGGATGGACGACCGTCTCCGGTAATGGTAAACGAGAACGTAATCCACTTTCCTCTTCCCATCGCTGAAGTACAGACCGTTCCTCATCTCCTGTACAGATTCCACTTTGTTGGCCCCCTGCGGGAAGAAACACGCAACAATATAGTGGGATATTTATTCTGCAATTAACACATTATGCTATAAAGTAAACTCTGCAACTTTCTGAGTAGGTCGGCAGAAAAAAAGGGTTCAGTCTGGTTCCAAACAAGACAAATGAACTAACAAAGTTTCCACTTCAAGTGTGTTTCACGCGTAAAAGACGTAAGTTGCACAAACACCGGGTAACTTTGAAGATGCCGGTCACACAAATGCAAAACCTCATATACCAGTGTTGATGAGATCGCACGAATAACTGGTACTTAATTTACAAAAGAATATGGTACTTACTGGCATATTGTCTTCGCTTCTCGCATGCGGCATGCTACTGCTCTTTAAAACAAAAAAACACAAATAATTGTCGGTATAAAGACGTTATTCGCCCGCTGTGCAACCACTGACGGGCGCAGTCAGTGCAAGTCCGTATTGCTTTCACCCAAAGAGTGAGAACAATCCATATCTCAATCAACTGATGCTTTATCCCCTCTACAATGCATGAAACCCATCTGCTCGCCCGGTTTTGGCGCTGCGCTCCGCTGACTGGGCTCCTTGGCGCGAGCGCGACAAAGGATCGCCATAGAAACTTCGCTCGTGATTCGTCATTGCCTAATTCGGAGAACAAAGAAGCACCTGTGCAATTTCAGCAGGTCTTAAAAGTGGATCACTTTAGACGACATTAGTCCGTTGTAAAAGACTGGCCAAATCGAACAAAATGGCATCTGAATATTGTAGTTCAGATGGAATACGCACGGAGTACTGTAATACTTCATCAATGAGCCCCTTCTCTCTCCCAACTGGCTAAAATTAGCTGTGCAGTTTATTTTTAAATGTCATAATAATCTTATTCTCCAGCATGGCAGTGAAGCTATATTAACACGTCAAATAAAGTAGACTTAACATTTGTCTCTTTTGCGTTTGTTTAAAATATCGATTTTGCATGGAGACGAGAACCGTGCGTTTTTTTTTTGATTAAGTTTGGCAAAAACACAAACACGTACATGCACAAAAATGTAAGGCCAGGTGATCATCGGGAACTTCGCTTCAGTTTCTGTATACTTACAGATTCTGATTGTACCTCAATGTAGTCTGGAAGGTCGAACGCTCCGGTGACCGTGTCGAAATCCAGCCCGGAGATTTCTCTTGGAATGCCAAAGAATCGGTCGCTATGGATCGAGGAAGACTCGCTTATGGCAGTGGTGACTTTAACTCCCACCGCTGCTCCATGCTGTTTTTCTATAAAAAATACCATACATGCATTGCATTTATTTTTTTCTCTTGTTTTCTTTTGGATAAAAGGTTGGGTTTTCTGACTGACCCATTACATTAGCCTGACCATGTGTCCGCAAATCTTCTCCACCCACTTCAATTCAGAACCATGGACAGATAGAGTACTTTCTGTCACATTCACATACGTTTAAAGTACTCCTTATTTACATGGATCATAGTACCATACACTTAAGTTTATCAACGCGATATTTTGCTATATATAAGGAAGCATTTTGCGTCACAGTTTACGGGAAAGTTTATTTATGATGACTTCATATTCACAGGTTTTTATCAAACACAAACCCATTTTTCGTATATAATATTACAACAAATGCCTTCAAGAAGAAATAAAGAAAAACAACTCTCACTCAGTGATCCCATACCGAAATAATACACTTGTTGGCAAGCTAAAAGGTCCTTTGCAAGTCATGACTCTGACCTCAGTTGCCCAGGTGAACAACACAGGACACAGTGTTACATGTTACAGTGTTAAAATAAAATAGTATAATAAAATACTATGATTAATTCTATAAGTGTACTTGCTATTTTCATATATTCAGTGATATTTATATGTATTATATATATGTATGTGTACACACGCACACACATATATACACACTATGTATGTATATATAGATAGATAGATAGATAGATAGATAGAAGCCTTCCACCTTTGAAGTTGCAATTAAATGCTATAAATAAACAATGCACTCTCAAGGGAGGCGCGCGCAACAGTTGTAGGCGAGCAGGTCTTCTGATTACCGATTATCCAACTAAGTGCAATCGACTCACTCTATCCAGGGCGCAATTACATTTTAAAAAGATTTTCCAAAGGCGATCAGCGTAAAAAAAAAAGGCCGGCTTCCAAAAATTGCTCAAAAGAGGGTGACCCACTTACCATTACCCGGGCCCCTTCTGTTGTCTGCCATGTTGAGTGGAGATACGGGTGAGAGGACGTGGGAGAGCCGTCGCAATAAGCAATCCGCTCAAGGCGTCTGTACAGGCTTAACTTAAGGGCGGATGCAGCGCCTATTTCCATGACTGCTTGCTAGAGGGTTTACGGCTAGGCCAAACTTCCAGTGCTTGCCCTTAATGCACCTGTTGACTCAGTTTAAACTTCAGAGGATGAGCAAAAGACAACCACTACGTACATAATTATATTCCTGGAATATAGACACTGACATCCCGTTCGTATACAGTTTAACAATATAATCGATGGCGTATGAGAGAGTTTGATATTGGGGAGAGGGGACTTAATTTAAATGTTACGTTCTGTTTTTTTGAAGGCATGAATAAACCCAAATTAAATATTGCCCCCTCCCCTCTGGTTCCTACACCCCTGCTTAATATTAAAGTACTATTAAACCTATATGAAAAATAAAAAATAATAAGTCTCAACACCAACAGCAGTTATATTATAAATAAAGAGTGGATGAGTTCATTTTAAGGAACTCTTATTTCTAAAAACTAGCGATTTTATGAAACTTCAACGCGTTAAAGAGTGAAATGCAGAGCCGTAATGGCTCTTTCGCTGAGTCCATCCAATGTGATGCACTGACCCCTTTGTACCACAGTGCACCCTCAGTACAAACGTACACGACCCAGCGCGTCTCCGCTGCATTGTTCCGCTGTATCTTCGGTTACCTTTCCGTGTGTAAATAAATCCGCCCCCCGCAAATAAAATATTAAAAAGCCTATCTTGTAATCGGGAAAGCCATTATCGTCCCCAGAGCCCGTCTTGCCGTGACTTAGCCCTTTAAGTACACAGATGGCACTGGCGATGTTATGGCGATGCAATAACAAAAAAGGCCCACGTGATAACTTTGTTTTCTTACACAAGCCAGATAAACACACAAGGTCCTGTTTAGGTTAATAGATTCTGCAGGTGCTCCTCTGATCTCGACGAACGGTGGAGTTGCCACCCGTCTCGTATATTACGTATACGCTCTTGCTCAAATTAATTGAAACAAGTTGTCACACAGACATGCATGCGGTGGCTTTGGACCTGCTGGTTTGCACAGACAACAGGGCAGAGAGTACGATCAGTGGATGGAGAGAGGAGGCACTGTGCCCGCAGACCGGCAGACCTGCTCGGGTGGGGTTAGAGCTGGGTGGTATGACTGTGCTTCAGCCGTCCATGTATGTTTCAAATGAATGCTCTGGGGTTCGGGTGCCTCCCCGTCATTTCCTTGAGTTTCCTCCGGGTTCTCTGGTTTCCCCCCACAGCGCAAAAAATGCTAAGGTTAATTGGAGTTGCCAAATTCCCCATAAGCATGAATGGCTAGTCTCTGTGATTGATTGGCCCCCAATCTTGGGTTATTACATTACAATTTTTATTAATCCACCAGGTTCTAAATCCGGACCCAAGGTGGTAAGTATTAATGATTGTGACTGTGAGGTGCGTCTTAACTGTGGTCAGTCTGTCTGCATATAGACGCCACAACTTGTTTCAATGAGTTTGCAAAGGGTGTGTTTAATTGAAAAATGCCGTGTCCCGTACTGTAGAGGTTGCCAGACGTATGATGTCCACGGACCGGTTCATGTAGTACAAAAATATCTCGGACGGGTAAAGTGGCCGCGGGCTACTGAAGGATCGATTGGCGATTTCATAAGTTTGTTTCCATTTTTTCCCAGACGCTGGAATCTGAAGGGTCATAAACTGAAAAAAACAAATAGTTTAATATCGTTAATTAACCAACACCTGCGCAAAACTGCTAGGCTTCGCGGCCCGGTGGAATACTGCATGGCCGCGGACTGAGGGTGTCATGGTTGGCATTTGCCGGCCCCTCCCTCTGTGGCCTTCCTCTTCTGTCTGTCTAGTCTAACCCTTGTGTTTCCCCAGTGTTCCCTGGCCACCATAGTTCAGTGGGCTGAGCAGGTAGTACAAAGGCTGTAGCCTCGACACCTTGGATTTGAGTCCAGCCTCATCATTGTCATGTTATTGGTTTTTTCAGTTAGTTTATTTAGTTCTGTTTTTTCCCCTGTGTTTTTGTTTAACCTTCTGTTGTACATTTAATTCCAGGTCTCTTCTTGTTTGCCTTTCTTGTATGTCTGTGTTCTGGTGGTTATTCCAGTTATGTACTTAGTTTCTAGTCTTAGTCCTTGTTCATTTGTACAGTAAGTTAGTTGTTTCCACCTGTTGGTCATCTCCTGGTTTGTGTTCATTGGTTGATTTCCCTTATTAGTTAAACCTGTTCCTTGTTTGCCCCAGCCACCATTTGTGTATTTAAGTGTCTGCTCTGTTTCTGTTCCCCAGTCGGTCATTGTGTAAGCTGTATTACGTGTTTTAGGTTCTGGCTTGTATTTGTTTGTTAGATGCGTTTGCCTTGTGTCCTAGTTGTGTTCCTACTACCTGCCCCTGCCCTGTTCTGTTTTGACCCCTCGTGGTCCCTTTGTTTTCTTGTTTCCCCTGAGATTTCTGTTTTCCCCCCAATAAACCCCTTTGTGTCTTATAGCTGCCAGTGGATCGTTTCGTTCCCCTTTGTTCCTGTCGGCACCATGCCGCGCTCCCGCCATAACAGAGGGTTGGTAAAACATACCCTACCCCAATACGAGACGTGATTTCTCTCGTCCTCCCGTACGCAATTCGTTCAGCAAAGTGTGTGTGTGGGTGGGTGGGTATTTTTTTCCATATTTAAAGTGACAACATTATAAGAGATTACTGTTCAGGTTGATCTAACAACCTTTGAAGAGATGTGAGGTGTATTTCACTCGTACATAATCAGGAAATGAAGGTGGAGACAAAGAGACGCTGTGCCTTGAGAACATGGTTTAATCGAGAAAAGCATTTTCCAGCCTACTGTAATACCTGCTCTTTGGAATATTTACAGATTTGTACTTGCTGCCTCTAGTTTACAGTATTGAACAATGACTGCTTTGGACAAACAAGTTTGACTAACATGTGGTATGTGGAAAATAAGGTGGCTCGGTGTACTTGAAGCTGTTTTGTTTTGAAATTAATATTTTCTCAATATGGCAAGATAAAGCATTAAGTACAGTGGAATAAATCAGAGTGGTATTATAAAAGTAATCCAATAACTACAGCTTTGTGTCTGCGTGGGCCAGTGGATACCATCAGACATTAGTGGTGCATGCTATCTGGCTACTTCTCCCCCATCTCCTGGTCCTCCTCCTCAATGGTCCGGACAGCGCTGGGCCACGCAGTCACAGGCAGTGGCTGAGAGAACCTGATGCCGGACCACGGTGCCGTTCGGACAGTGCAGGGAGATGCTGAGGGCTTCTGTCGCCAGGGCTGAGCAGCATACACACTGCCTCTCCATCACGTTCCGCTCCAGGGAGAACATCGACTTGCTCTGGCACTTGCCCTGCGGAAGGGTTGGGTCAGAGTGGGAGGGAGGCAGAGAATGAGAGGGCACGGAAGGCATGAAACCTCTGATGACTGGTGAAAACAAGATAATTACTGGGGAACTACCCCAAAAGTTAAAGGATGCCAATTCAAAACTTATCCTGAAATATTTATATCATTAGTTTTAAATATGAACTTGTATTTTTTCTATAAGCATGGGAATATATAGGGGCGGGGCCACAGGTGCACTGATCCCAGCTGGAAGCTGTTTGGCCCGCAGTGCCCCTTCCCTGTCACTCAGCAATTCAAAATATATCATTGGCTAATAAGGTATGAATTTGCTCCCCCATATTAAAAACATCCTAGAATTGTCCCTGGTCATATCTCTTAACAAATAGGTCAGTATGCAGGTCTTTTTTATGTGGGGCAGAGTGAAGGTCTGTTTTGTCTCATGTCGCAGGGCCGCACTCGCACCTCACAGTAGTGCAGCTGCAGCCAATCCTCAAACAGACAATCGTCCACTTTAATGTAGTTCAGGACTCCAGCGGTTTTCCTGCATTCCGGTTCTGTGCCTGAGGACAGAGAGAGCTCATTTAAACCCCCCCTCCACCACAGAAAAAGGGTAGGGTAGCCTGCCTCCAGATATAACACAGCCCCCTATTCCACTTCACAAACGGCCCACAGAGAACAGGCATACATTTGCGGGCATCCCAGCCTGCCCCCCCGCCCCACTCTTGCTTTGTCAGAGGGTCAATTCTGGGACAGCTGTTCTGCACCACAGAACAGTGTCAAGAACCTGAGCTGTCACACGCAGGAGTGTCGATGGCGTCACATGGGGGAGTCGCACTCACAAGTCTCACAGCAGGTGTCTCCAATCTTGCTGATTTTCCCCTGGGATGGGCAAAAAAAAAACAGAAATCAGACATTCACAGACATGGCACCACCGCAAGTCTGTACAAATGGGAACCGCGGAAACGGCAGGAGCGAGCGGTTTTTATAACGCACGATAACACATCTGTGCTACCGGTTTAAACATGGCAGGCCAAAAAAACAAACAAAAAAAATGTGTCTGGTGAAGCGATATCCACCCACTACAGATCAGCTTGTTTCCATGCACGAGTGACAGAAACTGCACTTTCTTACATAAATGTGCTCCCTCCCACTCAGCAGGGAGATGCGCATGTGATGTATGTTGCCCGTGAGCGACGGTGGCAGTGATGCATGTTCTGCAGCCTTTACAGTGTGTGCCAGGGACGGGTGCCCCTTACACCACAGCACAACTAATGATAGGGCTGCAGAATGTGAAATCACTGCCAAAGAAATAATTAAACGTATTAAAAATGCAGTACACCCCAGGGACCAAGAGGACCGGGATAGCCAGTCTCTTTCATATACTGTCAAGGAAATGTGTGGCAGCCTCAGTTTGGGGTGTGAGCCCCCCCCAGTGGAGGTGGGGAGTGTGGCCCGTACCCCATCTTCCAGACAGCGAGCCCGGTCAAAGGCGGGACATCTGGTGATCAGCGTCTCAAGGACCAGCTCTCTGTTGCGGTTCTGGTGACAGGAGTAGAGGGTGCAGCCATCTTCGTAGGTCTCGTTGGCCTGGAGACAGGGACGCACACCAAGAATGTGGGTGGGAGTGGAACGGTCTCGCTTCCAAGGATGGCAGTGTGCAAAAAAAGGAAAAGAAGAAAACAGCAGATGCCACCTGGGGCATGCAGACACGTGTGAGCACGTTGCCAGTGTGGTGTCTGAGGTGTGCTGATCAATGCATGTGATTTAATGCACTTTGGTTTTTTGGCTTGTGATGAAAGAACTATTTCTCAACTCAGTCCTCAAGAACCCCTAAGCAGTTCATGTTTTTGCACCCTCCCTGCTTCCAGCACACCACTACCAGGTATTCTGTTTTCTTGATTGGTTGGGAGCTGGGAGGGAGCAAAAATGTGGGCTGTTTGTGGGTCCCCGAAGACTGGGTTGAGAGACACTGCTTTAGGGCACATGCACACAGAGGCAGAAATAATTCCACTCTCAGGGTGTGTCTTTGCATCCTGAGTCGACAGTGTGGGTCAGGAGGCTCCAGGTGCCGTGAGGGACATCCTGCCACTGTGGGTTAAACGTGTGGAGAATCCCTGACCTTGAGGCTCATGGTGATACCATTGAGGCGCTTGATGATGCAGGATGTGGCCACGCAGCGACCGCAGCACGAGTCGGGGACTGACTCCTTGGTGAAGCCCTGAAGATGTGAGCGAGAAGTTGGCATTTGTAAACAGAACTAAGGTGGGAATGGTGAAGATGATGATAGGAACGAGGAGGAAGGAGACTTTAAAGGGTGGTAAGGATGGCATCGGTCCACACCTTAGGAAATGGTTGAGCTGAATGATGACAACATTATGGTGAAGGTGATGATGATGATGGAAGTGTGGAAACAGGAAGTCTGGGGAGGGGTACCTCAGGACAGGATGAACAGGTCATCTTCCTGCAGGAGAGGTGGAACTTCCTCAGAGTTCCTGGTTCTGATGAGCACCGACAATGTGTACACAGGTCCATCATGACCTCCTCACCAACCTGCACAATGCATTCCGGGTAATGTGAGACAAGTCAGCATCTAGAATGACTTTTATATTGTATATTTCAATTTTTTACGTTACTCTGTTCAAATGTATAACTACAATTGACTTTTCTGGGATCTGAACAAATAACCATGCAGTCTGGACTTTGACCCTCAACGACAAGGATTAGACCAAAGCTTGTCTTAAGGAAACACCCAAGTAACATTTCCATCCATCCATCCATTTTCTATAACTGCTTACTCCATATGGGTTGCGGGGGGTCTGGAGCCTATCCCAGAGGCTGCGGGCGCAAGGCAGGGAACAACCCAGGCTGGGCACACTCACACACACATGCATGCATGCATACCTACGGGCAATTTGGCAACTCCAATCAGCCTCAGCATGTTTTTGGACTGTG
>JAAGVU020000061.1:24836935-24855698 GCA_011763525.2 Mormyrus iriodes
CGACGACACGGGGAGAACATGCAAACTCCACACACATGGAACCTGGGCGGAGACGTGAACCCTGATCCCAGAGGTGTAAGGCAACAGTTCTAACCACTGCACCACCGTGCCACCCCCAAGTAACGTTTCAAAAATGAAAATAAGGAATGTGATTTTTATCTATATCAAATCGGTTATTTTACAGATAACAAAATAGAAAAATCTATAATTGATACATTTAAACCATACAGGACTGAGAATTAACATTAAGTTGCCTGGGGTAAAGGTGGGTTCAAATACTGGTCACACACAGGGGCGTGAGTTTTCATGTCCAATCAAACACTGCGACTCAGACAGCACTGATGTGTGATTGGCCGCTGGCTGCTGCTGCCAGCTACAAGTGGTTTTTCACTTTTTTTTACCTACAGCAATTTGTTCCTTGTTTTAAGAAAGCCTGTGTTTCCTAGCAGGGATCAAATTACCCAGTCAGCAGTTATCACTAATCAGTCTCGGAGGCTGTAGAAGGACTGTAGAAGTGTACTGAGAAGGTCTCTCACCCCGATAGCAGTGTGATTCAGCACACACACGTCCTGAGGCACTAGAATGAAAAACAAAAAGTGCCATTTTAATTATTCGCCTACCCTCTCATCCAAAGTTACTGCTTAGGCACTATGAAGATGCAATTAATAAGTTACTTGAAGAGTGAGTTGGGTTCAGCCGCGATGCCTGAACTAGGGCTGTCACTAGGACTGTTTCAGGGCTTTAGCCCCCCTAAAATGTTCTTTACTCCCCTCCACAATAATATATATATTAACTAGTTTAACCCTTGCAATCATTAGTGTCTTTTCATTCATTGTCATTAATATCAGACCCTCCTAGCAAAGGAAGGTTTTACCCCCCCCCCCCTTTTAAGACACCTTTAGTGACACTGGGAAGATGGTTATTGGAGCGGCTGAGATGGAGGTGAGGGGGATATGATGGAGGGGTGAAGGTGGAAGGAATGTGGAGGTAAAAGGAGAAAATGATGGGTCCAGAGAAGAAACAGGGAGAGGGGCAGGAAATGGATACTTGGACTGGAACCAAGATGGCGGACAGGAAGCTGAGATAAGGAGTTGGGGGTGGGGGGGTATATGTACCGCAGTCACAGGAGGGGCAGCACTCGTCTGTGCTGCAGCGTAGCTCTGTGCCCAACGAGCAGTGGGGGATGTCCATCTTGAGGCAGGACACGTTGGAGCGTGAGACAAATACCTCATCGTTGACCTTGACACACTCGTTAATCACACACCTGTCCCAAGGTGAGTGCCATCTTTCCCCCACCTGCGTAAAGACAGCAGTTGACTGGAGATGCCCTCCACAATGAACAAGATTATATACGTCTGAGTTGGATAATTCACTGATGGGATCCAGGTTGAGTATCCCACTCAAAGGTACAACAGAAGCGTCCCTCTCTTGAACTGTCAAGTCTCAACAAGGCTCCTCAACCTAGGTCTTCAGTACAAACCCCTTTAATAGCCCCTCTTGATTTATCTGTCCCTTTTATCCAAAGCAATTTACAATAGAGGGATGCGCTACAATTTATGTACACCCCCAGGGATCGGAACCCATAACCTTTGAGTTGTTAGCACAATGCTTTACTTGTTGAGCTCCAGGAACAGTGGCAGTACAGGTAAATTCTCACATGGGGAAGCTTACATTATGCAGACGGTTACCGGAGACCGTGTCACCCATGGGACTCCCTCGGGTTTCTTCCAGGCAGCTGGACTTCTGGCACATTCCGCAGCACTCACCCTCCCTGTGGGAATAGCTGCTGCCCTGGGGTCAAAGAGTAGGAGAGAGGTGATGATCATCCACAGAAGTGCCTGGAGATGGAGCTCACAGCAGGCTGGAGAAGAGGGGGCTGGGGTATGCCTTACCAGTGGGCAAATCTGATTGCAGACCTTGTCTGTACATTCAGCGAGGTGCAGGCCCGTGACCTCATCGCGGTGTTCGGTACAGTGGCACGTCTTACAGGACTCCTCCCATTGATTTCCCACCTGGTACACCACCCCTGACACCACACACACCTGGGCACAGGAAGAGGTTAGTGGCTGTCATGTTGGGGGGAGCTTTGATGGTATGGATGGACGGAGAGACAAGAGGGGACAGGGTCACCTTTTCAGGAAGGCAGGTGACCTCGGTGCAGTCGCAGTCGTTAGTGACCGAGGAAGTGATGTATCCTGGGGGGCAGGTGCGGGTGAAGTTGCGGCAGTTGCAGGCGCACTCGTAGATCTTGCAGCACTCCGTGGGCTTCGAGGTCAGCAACCGGTGGGGGGGACAGGGGGGCGGGGCCTCCTGGGGACACGCCTCCCTCTTACAGGCTGGAGAAAAGGGGAGACAAGGGCCGTGTCTGAATTCAGGGCCGCATCCTTTGAAGGCTGCATTTGAAGGCTGAATGTGTCACAGTGGTGTGACAAGGCCATCGCATTTCGAAGGCTCCTTCAAATGCAGCCTAGAAATGCATTATTCTTTTGCCGAGATCCCAAGAATCATTGCACAAAATCTCGAAGGACATCCTACGAAGGCTACATAGACTGCATCCTTCGAAGGATGCAGCCCTTGAATTCAGACACATCCAGAAACTTACTTCACCGTCATACAGCTTTTAAGAAGTGACCACCTGAGAGATGACATCATCTGACCGACTGTTCGGTTTTAGCTGAATCCCAATTTCGTGATTCGCCCATGCTTGTTCTTCTCTCTCTTTCATTCCTCCTGGTAAGCTGATCATCAAACCGCCCTCCACCTGCATCCTGTCCCTTTGCTTTGCCCAGGCTCTGGCCGAGCCGATTCACATTTCTTGTCTTTTGTTTAGTTTTTGATTTGTATTTGTCGTTTGTTTGTTTTCCTTTTGTTCGCATCCTCTGTTTCGGTTGTACCTACCCTCTTACCCTTCCTGGTTTCCATAAACCTGATACCTTCCCAAATAAAACAGTTTCCCTGCATCCATGCCGATGTCACGCACTTTCGTTTGCCATGCAAACTTCTTCACGGCTGTGAGTAAATAAATGAGCTCTTAAAAAAGCAGGGACGCGTGTGTGTGTGCATAGGTTAGGATATGGTGGGGCGGGGGCACTCACCACAATCGTAGATGGGCCGGCACTCGCCGGGGTTGCTGAGGACTACACTCAAGCCATCTTCACAGTGGGGGACTTGGGGCAGGTCACAGGTGACCAAATCACACACTGCAGGTAGATTATGGTTAACCAGGTTAATTACCAGCACAGCCTTCAGAGCGGAGACAGAAAGGGTGACTAGACTAACCAGGATGAAGAGACAGGACAGCAGAGTGGACAGAGGAAGACAGGGGAATTGAACTGGACATTTGGAGAACGTACCGCACTCGTACTCTGGACAGCAGTGTGACTCCTTCGTTTCTCTCAGGACCTCGCAGGGGGCACACACGGGGGCTGTAGAAACCACGGGAAGTTCGTTAGCAGTGTCAATGTCTGCTTATCAAGACTACTGAACAGGCTCCTTGGTAACAGTGTTTCTATATCTAATCGCCATTTGCCTTCAGTCATGTTGGCGACATCGCTGGCTTGTAGCAGACGTTAAGGCAGCCTCATATTATTTCTTTCCACTGCCCTATTCCATGTTACCTAATTCACTTTAAAAACTGTCGACCAGGGAAGGAGGGGTTGTGCTGGCAAATGTTGTCCGTTTCGGGACGTGGTGCAGGTAGTACATTTGGAAGGGTGGGGGGATAGGAATGGGGGGGCGGGTAGTGATATACGTATTTAATTTTTTTTACCACTCACTCCGCAACCTACTGAAAATGGTTCTATGACTCGCTTTTGGGTTGAGACACACCAGTTGAGAAACTATGCATTAAAGAGACAGCTATAAGCCCCCAGGCCTTAATTGGTGTACAGATGATTAAGGGGCAAGATCTAGTACACAGATGATGTTGTGTAGTCAACAGAGTCAACCAGCGTATGACAGGCCCTTAATCTAGCTGTCCAGGTACAACACTAGTAATGAGATGAAGTCCTGTGCTTTGTCACAATTCGAAAGCGAATAAATAGGTCTTTAACTTACTGCCGGTATACAATATTGATCAAGGAGCACAATGAGTCTTTAGTCATGTTGCTGATGTGTAGTACATATGAAGGTATGGGACGTAATTGTTGAGTAATTTGAGTGTTTAGCCACAGTGCTGAGGTATATATTACAGAAGAGCGAGGCAGGTCCTTACGCATCCTGTGGTTACAGGGCTGAGCGGTGCAATTAATCTGCTGGTTGGACAGACACATGCATATCTGACAGGGGTTATCAGGGGACTCCCAGGTATCCAGGAACTGGACACAGAAGACAAAGAGCCAATCAGAAAAACATCAGAAAAAGACAGTACCTTCCTACATGCTTTGCTTTGTTACTTCATGAATATTACCTTCTTATTGTTTTTTTGAAGGGAACATATAAAACAGCTTGCATTAAATAGCCTTATTGCTCGTTGGATTCCTGTTGCATTACTAAAACTAACCACAAGAGTGCGCCAATTCACCAACAATCACTCGATTAATCTTTAGATAAACTCTGCTTGTTTTTCTTTCTCGGTTTACCTTCAAATCCTTACCTTTGTTTTGTTTCTGTTTAATGGCAAAACCAACGTCTGTTAGCACTGACCCTTACACTGACCTGGTGGGACTTTCCTCGCGAATCCTGGCACTGAGAGCAAACATCCGGACTGATGCACAACCCCTCGCGCAGCACCAGTCCCGGGGGACAGAAGCAGCCCTCCATAGGCGTATCCATGCACAGTGAGCCATTGTGGATCCTATCACCACCAGCAACGCCACACTCTTCCATACAGCTGGTGCGGCAGCTTTCGAATACCATGGTGTTGGGACAGGGCATGGCTGGGAAGACGTGGGACACCCAAAGGTCCAGATCAAATCAAAGTTTGTTTGTCAAATGCACAACAGTACAGCAATCAGTGGAATTTGCAGCCAATGAAACGAAGCTCCCTGAGAGCTCTCTATAGTAAGCCACATAAATATATCATACATAAATAGTAAATAGTAATCGACTTAGCAAGCCGCAGACAAAGTGAAATTAAGCGGCGAGGTTTGCTGGGAGGAAGCTTGCCTAGGGCAACACACTTGCTTCGGCCAGCACAACTTGTGGGTAGAAACAGTTACAGAGCCTTATTGTCCATGCTCCAATGGTCCAAAACCATTTCCCTGATGGCAGGAGTGAAAAGTTTCTGGCTGGGATGGCTGGGGTCCTTGAGAATGGACCTGGCCATTCTTGTAGCATCTACTTGTGCATATGTCCTGGATGTTGGCCAGGTTGGAACTCTCTAAAGACAGCGCCGAGCACTCAGACCACGCGGACTGGACCAACACCTCCGAGACTGCAGCTACACCTATCCCAATTAATGAGGTGTGTGTCGGGACCATGGTCTGTCTGCATGTTAATTGAAGGAATTTCTCTTACGACAGAAGTCGCCGCTCCTCCAGTGGACACAGACGCCCTGCATGCGGCAGAGGTGAGCGTAGGTGGACACCAGATCGCACACCTCATCGCCATGGCAGGTACTCTGCTGGCACAGCTCCAGGAAGGGTTCGGGTGGCACGGAGGTGTGGCAGGCCGCAAAGAGGTCGGAACGCAGGACCTGGCAGCTGCTGGTGGCAGGGTGGGTGCACAGCTCGCTCCGGCGTGGTTGGCAAGGGGTGCCATCAGCCCCGGGGAGGGTCCACTCCCGGAGAAACTCCGTGGCATCTGCCGCTAGTGTCCCATCGTGGAGAACCAGGTCGTTCTGCTCATCCTGGTCACAGTGACCTGCAGCGGCAAGAAGGTGGCGCATTGGTTAAGGATCTGCGTTTGGAAAACAAGGAAATCAGGCTGTCAACTCTGCAGCTTCTGTCATACCACTAGGAAATGTACTTGAATTGACTGGATGACTCAGTGGGTAGCACCACACACCCAGGGGGTTGTGGGTGTGAATCTTACCCCACTGTATGTGAGGAGTTTGCATATTCTTACAGTTTGCATAGAGGAAACCTCTTTGGGTATTCTGGTTTGCTGCCACAGTCCAAAACACACAGTTAGCTGAATCAGCATCTCCACATTGCCCATAGTGCGTGACTGTATGTGTGAGTGTGTGTCTTGTTATGCTGGCATCCCATCCAGGGTGTCACATCAGGCTCAATGTTACCCTGGACTGGTGGATGAACAAAAGATGGATGACTTTTTTATGAAAACCAAATTTCTAAAATCAGTAATGTGAAAAACAAATTAAATCTGTGACAAAGTACAGTTTGTTCCTGGGAAAGAGACAAGCAGAATAAAGTGGACCATTTGTGACTGGTTGCTACAGAGATTTACCACAAAGCCCAAGGGTCTTGGTGGACAAGGTGGTGGGACTCAGCTGGATGATGAACTCGTTGCTTTGAGGTGTGAATGCTACCATGTAGTCCAGAGCCTCCAATCTCAACTGGTGCATCACGGCCCCATACTGGGTCACCTCTACCCCCTGAGTCCTCAGAGGAACTACAACCTGGAGCCCGTTGACGGTAACCTAAAGCATACACAGAGGCACCATTCTCAGCTGAGTGCACGGTACTTCATGTTATTTATGCTTAACAATTGTCTGTTCAAGCTCGTCAAGGTCATTGTTCCCTCAAATGAGGCATTTCAGCTGAAACTATAATTTGATTTTCTTTGGAAGAAGGTCTGAGCCCCATAGACACAGTTTTATACACACTTATAGTGACTTATAGCAACCCAGTTACACAGTTGAAAGCACCCGACTTGGCATTCTCAAGCGTAGAGCTATAGATGTTACTCGATTCCACAGCCATTGAGTCACAAATGTAGCCTGTTGGGTGTCTAGTGCCAATATTTAATTACAAGGCAGCATAGGTGCCGGGGGGTTTCTAGAATTTCTTAACGTGGGTGGGCATAAGAGGGGCCATAATTTATAGAGAATGGCCAACCTTATCGTTAGCCAATGATATGGTGTGAATGACAGAGGAGGGGGCACTCTGAGGACCAATCAGCTGTTGGCTGGAGCCAGGGCCCCTGTGGCCCTGTATATGCCCCTGACTGGCCAGGCTGAAGGCTCCAAGCAAAAGTCAAGGCCTACCGTCATATCATCCTTCAGCAACACAACCAGGTCTCCACTCTTAACCTCCATGACTTTCATGCAGATCTGGTTAGGGGAGGTCTGGCAGGGCCCACTGTGCAGCAGAACCTCCACCCTGGTGGGACCGTCGACTCGGAGCAAACTGTATGAGCAGAACCCTTCGAGCTTCAGGGTAACCCCATCAAACATCACCACATGATTGGTTGAGCTTCCTATGCAGACGCCTGAGGGATTATGGGAAAATGAGACATACAGTAAGTGCAATGAGTGATGAATGAGAGATTACCATTTAAATCGCCATATAGAGTCTCCTGGACATATTGTCTGCTCAAAAAAATTATATATATGTAAGTGATGGCAGCCCCAACCCAATGACCTGACACTCACCTAAACATACACACATCTCTACAAAGCTCTCACAACCGGACCATGCTACCCACCCAACCAATTTTGTATGAATTTGACAGTGTGGTTAGGCTGAGAGAAGCAGTGCTTGCCCTCAATTAATGAGGTACTGGATGTGGCTTGGGGCATATGAGGGGAGCCTATCTGACAGGGGTGGACCTAGCCTTGTATTAGTAAAACATTGGATGTGGCTTGGATATGTGGGAGGAGTCTATCTGACAGAGGCAGACTTAGCCCTGTATTCCAGAAAGTGTGGGTGTGGTTTACGACATATGGGTGGAGCCTACCTGACTGAGGCAGGCCCGGTCCAGTATTACTGAAAAGGTGGTTGTGATCAGTAGCGTATGGCTGGAGCATATCTGACAGTCTGGCCCAGCCCTGTATTACTGAAACACTGGACGTGGCCAGTGGCAGGTGGGTGGAGCCTATCTGATACATGTGGACCCAGCCCTGTATTACTGATACAGGTTGGCGAAGTGGGTGTGGCCTATCTGATAGGGCTGGCCCCAGTCCTGCCTTAATGAACCAGTGGTTATGGTTTGTGACAGGTGGGCAGGGCACAACTCACAGGGGCAGGCCCAACGGCAGCCGCAGGGTTCTGACACCTTGACGCTGCGCAGATTGTTCTTGCACGTTGGCTTTTCCAGGCGCTCACAGTTCACTCGGTGGCTCTGGACCGTCACGGCCCCATTGGGGTGACACAGCAGGCTGTGGCACTGATCGGCCAAGACCCAGGTGTCCCCGGGCTAAGATACACACATATATGCGTATATGCTTACAATCAAACAGCTCCACCGTATGCAGATTCCCATCAACTATGCAATTAATGATTTCCAACATCAGACACCCAAAACAGGATAATTGATGGCAAAGTGTCATATGTTATTCAAATGCCGCTCTCCTTGATGTTTTGATACTTCTGATATCACTTCAAAATCTATCCTTAAAGTCTGAAGACATCATGATCACCTGGGACCAGAGGACCAAACTGGTGGTGCAGATCAAGGGCCACTACAGGGTACGGGCGAACGTGTCCGAGTATGCAGATTTGCGCTTCAACACAGCTAAACATGCAGAAGCACACACACAAGCTGGTGAATATGATCACTCACTCCCACATGCGCACACACACACACACACACGCACACACACACAAACACACACGCACACACACTTTGTATTCATTTCTATGGCTATAACCTTAATCCCAAAAATAACAACCTTAACCCCTACCCAGCCCTAACCTTAACCATAAGTAACCAAACAAAATACAAGACTTTTGGCATTTTTAGTTTTTGATTTCAGTCACAGGTATACAATTGAGTTTCCGAAAAAATGGACCCCACAACATCACACAGACATCAGTAGGTTTTGACGAAAACGGGACAAAAAAACATTCAGCTTGTGACCTCGGTTTCTTCCAAGCACCAGGATGATAATTAGATCTAAGGCCACAGGACCACAGTGTAGCTGTGCGAGATCGACGTCATGCAGTTTGGACACGTGCTGCCCCCTTCCATGGGCCTTTTTTGCTCACCTTCCTCTGATTTCCATTGTCATCCACGCACACCCCCGGGGGACCAGCTTGGGGACAAAGGGAAATGCATGTAATTATCTCAGCCACCATCACGGTCGCGGCCCTGCTAGCCACAGCCACGGCGTTGCTGCCATGGTGCCGGTATCTCTGGGGCCCCCTCACCTCTACAAAGCTTGTCGATAAAGGTGTTGCCCAGGGTGGCCATGACCTGCAGGTCCTCCACACTACTGAGGTGCATGGCGTTGTCCTGCATGCCGTACCCAGACAGCGCATCTAGCTGTGTGCGATCATACCAGGAACCGACGCCAATAGGGAACACGGACACTCCTGTGAGAATAGAACACATATACGTTTGTGCGTATGTGTGTAAGCCTTGCTACAGGACTATAAGCATAATGAACCGTAAATTACGTGACAGTCTAGAAGAGAGAGCAAACCCAATGCACCGTGGGTAACAGATCATTCCGATGGGACAGCAGATGCAAGACGATGCAATGCACCATGGGTAATGTGAAACGGCATCACAGTTCCCCTTTATTCTTTTTTAATTCTAGGGTGAGCAGTTCCAGGACGAGAGGGCCTGCTGGTTTTGTTCCTGCCGGAACCTTAATTAGCCTTATCTGTTTGCACATTCTTTTTAAAATAAATAAAACATACAAGTACAGAAATAGATAACAGATGGCATCACCAGCTTTGTGGTATCACTCGTTCTATCTCTAACCATTCCAGTATGGAAATACAGTCATAATACCAGCAGTCATGGCTTCATTGGCCGCCTCCATGACAGAATCGGTCGACCTGTCTGTCACCAGCATCACCACGATCTTGACCACTCCAGGGCGCCCCCCAGTGGAGGATGAGATGGCATTCTGGACGGCGAAGCGAAGGGCAGCACCTGTGTCACATGATACGCACGTCCACAAGTCAGTTTTTCGGTGCTATCTCCTGTGTGCCTGAGTTAAAATAGTTTTAATTGGGTTTTAAGTACAGGAGTACAGTTTTAGCAAGTGCAGCTGTATACTGATGTCGCATTTTCAGTGCTCCCTAGTTGAATAGTTTTACCCAATGCAGCAGGTGTGGCTTTCCTCTTCTTCATAGTGTCCACTAGGTGGAGCAGGTTATCTCTGCTCTGCTTAGCATGCCAGGATACCTCTTCAGTATTTCTGCTGCCATACTGGATGACTGAAACCTGTGTGTGTTTTGGGCCTGAATTGGGTCAGACAACACAATGATTCAACTTTTGTACTGTGGCCAAAGAGAATGGCTTCTTGTGGCCTGCACCAGTAAGTACCAAGATTAGCTTTGCCGATGACCGTTTTGACAAATGCCCTGAAGTCCTCAAACTGATCTGGTGCTCTGTCAAAACTCTCCTTCAGCAGGAACATGATATCCATGGGTTTGTCACACGGAACTGCAGACCAGAGAAAATTGACAAAAATTCCATTTGTTTTCATTGGTCTACATCACTGTAATGGACACATCAATATTTCTTACTAATTTGTTTACTACTGTACAAAGGTTTAATAAATACAGTTATTTAATAAATAAAATATAAATATCCATGTTGATAATGCGACTCCTAGCAGCACTAAATGATTTTACCTATAGGTGACTCTATAGGTAAGACCTATAGGCTGTTTTCTAGTGATGGCTAATTGAAGCTTCATGAACCATTTGCTCTATTTTTTTACCCCACTAGATGGCACTCTTGGTTTGCGTTGGGGCATGCCTTGACCCCTTTTTTTAAACACTGAGCACCATATAGTAGGGTCATGAAGCTCCATTTGGCCATCACTACTTTTTTCCCAGGGGGTACAAAGTGAGAGAGCCCAACCAGTCATTTATCCAGATAAATAAATTTGTAAACAAAATTAGTAAATATATTTTTTATAATTATTATAAATTACTAATGTGAGTAACATAAGCCATATTTTCAAATATAACTCTAATAAATTATTTTATTGAACTTAATATGTTCAAAAAGCATTTTCCTCTGACCAGTAGAGGGTACAATTTCACCTCATGCACCACCAGTAAAGTTGCCTATGATTTCACCTACACATTTGAGTAAGAATTCAACACAACATGTTTCCATTATTAAAAATATTACCTGAAGTTGGAAGTGTAGGTCTGGGAGCTAGAGTTGGTTCCCTGGGAAAAACAGTGGGGCCCTGAGTTATTTTGGTGTACTGAGTGATGTTCACCACTTGGTTCACGATGGAGTTCAGGCTGTTGTAACTGTCAACCATGATGGGTTTTTGGGGGAAACTGATGGGTTCCAAGTCCACTTCTCGGATCTTGGGCCCCACCCCAATTGGGTAAATCACTGTATTGGACAGCTCAGTGGGCCTCTGGATCTGGTCTGTAGGTGGATTGCTGGTAACCATAAACACCATATTGAGTTTCTGCTCTGTGGAGGGTTGTATCTGAGTGGAAGTGGTTTGGGTCACGGTGTGCAGGGCAGTGCCGGTGTTGGTGGCCGACCCGCCTCTCCAGCGGATCTTCCGGATCTCCTCCAGCGCCTTTTGTCGTTGGCGCAAGTCCATCCTTGTGAGCTCCACCGTGATGGTAAGTGAGTACTGAATTACAGTGAAACGGACATACTCCTCTCTCACTGATAGCTCTGTTATGATCCTCTCCAGAAATTCCTTAGTCTTGTTGAAGTTGGTCTCTCCAACATTGTCCGAGCCCTCAATGACAAAGGTAACATCTTTCATAGCCCACGTGGATAGCTGAGTTGTGGAGAGCTGGTTGACGGGCAAGGTGACAGCAGTGGTGGGTGTCAGAACCCTCACCGTTGGGGTTATATGCTGGTCAGTTTCAGATGTGACTGGGTTCACCGGCACAACAATGGCTTGTGTGGGCTTAGGCTTAGGAACCTCTGGTTCCAGACCCAAGGTGCACAGGTAGTTTGTGACCTCAACGATTCTGTCATCTAGCTCTTCAGCACTGCTAAGGATGTAGGCCCTGCTGTCAGAGTTGGCCTTTGTGATCTCATTGATCTGCATCATGTTGACTTTGGGGCCAATAGCTACGACGAGAGTGGTGATGTCTTTCTTCTTCAGCAGACGTTGGATGGACCTCATTGGCCGAGGGTTTGGGCTGGCGGTAAGTAAGACGGCCACTCGGCCAGCATGCACACGCTTATCCTTGTCATAGATGTAAACCGACAGGTATTTGATGGCCTCGTCCATGAAGGCGATGTTGCCACCGCTGTACTTCATCTCGTGTACCATCTTGCGGAAGATCCACTTCTGCACCTGCATCTCGTAGCTCTTCACGCCCGAGTGGAAGAGCAGAACAGTAGCACGTGTGTGTGCTGAGCCCATGCGGAAGCGCTCCACCACCGTCAGGATGAAACTCTTTACCGCCCCGAAGTCCTGCTCTGTCAGCGCAGAGGAGCCATCCACCAGGAAGGCCAGGTCCATGGCACGGTCACAGGCACCCTCCGGAACAGCCGTGGAGAAGGGCAGCGGGGTGAGGCTGGTTGAGGGTGAGGTGGGGACCACGGTGCTCGGTAATTCCGCAGGGCACATCTCACAGGTTAGGTTGTTGTTCTCGCAGTGACTGCAATTGGAAAAGAAGACAGTAGGGGGAGTCATATCCTGCATTTGCCGATAAACCTATAAAAGAATTACAATGTCAGGCTGCTTCACAGCTGGTCTCCTTAAACAAGCAACCTCAGTCTAGCAATAGACACAAAGACAACGATTTGGGGAAATTTCACATGTGATACCGTTACGTCCTCATAGTCCTGGAAGTTAAGCTTGTCCGCTTGCTGAGGCGAGGAATTTAGACAAAAGACAAGTGCAGAAAACTGAACACCAATGAACTAGCCCAGCTGGCTAGTAGGAAAAATTCTTAAACTCCACCCCTGCATCCTCAGTGCTGTGTCTTGCAACATGCCAAACTCTGAATGTGTGTGTGTGGGTGACTCTCTATCCTGTCTTTTGCAGATTGCCATGCTTCTGTCTTTGGTCAGAAATTGAGAGGAATGAGTAATAAGACAGGAAGTGAAAGCGGCTGAATTGGGCGCGCTGTATCTTCCGGCCACACTAACATCACGCCATTATTACAGCCAGAAATAGCAATTTTGGGGGTTGGTCTATTGGGTGAGGGAAAGCAAACGAGCAACCAGACTCAGTCTGCGAAGATATTATCAAATGAACAGCTCGACATGGTCTTTATCTACATCAGAGACCACATGTAGGTCCCTGATCCTCAGAGCCCATCCTCACCAGATTTGGCAAAGTCCCGGCCTGTCATGGTTGAAGATGACTCTCTTGCCATGTGAGACACGCTGGCCTTCGTGCATGCACACCTGACACTCTGTGGGGCTCATGCACCTCATGGCCACCTCATCGAAGATCTTTCCTGGGTGGTCCCAGAAAAGGAGACCAGGATAAGTACCAGGGGAGACAAGTTGGCACCCATGCTGAATTTGCTCCATATCTCCATCCAAGAAGGTCAATACCTTCTTCATCATTTGTTTATTTATTTGCTCACTTGGCAGTAGCTTCTCTAAAGATGTAATTTACGCAGCTTGCCACTGACCTGTGGGGCAGAAAGCATGGCAGCCCTCCAGGCATCCCTGGGGGCAATCCAGCGGCTCCGGGTGCTGGCAGGTTATGGGACAGGCACTGGCGCAGGTGTTGTACCTCCATTCACATTCAAACTCTGGTTCTGCCTTGTTCAGGTCCTGGCAGCTCAAGGCTGGGCAGTGACAATGATATCATTTCCTATTTAATCACTGAGCAGTCATGCAACTCGGATGTGCCACAGAACCACCTGTTCATTAAAACTTCTCGAAGAGCCACCTGCAGCTTTTTAAACTTACAAGGAGGGCAATACGCCTTCAGGCCAGATGCTCTCCACAGATCATGGCACCAACTGACTGCAGCATTATTCACATTACATACATTTACCTAAAGCAACTTACAGTAGAGGGAAAGGTTACAACTTTTGTGTGCTCCCTAAGATTTGAACTGAAGCCCCTTACACTGTTAGCTCAGTGCGCTACTCATTGAGCTACAGGATCTGATTTAAACATCTGAGCTAATAGCCTTTCTGGGCAGCACTGTATACTCACGGCAAAGGTTGTTTGACCTCCAATGCACCTTTAGCCCCCTCTGCGCGCACTCATGGGCATAGGCGGCGATGGCGTCACAGAAGCACGAACAGTCCCCGACTGAGGTGCACGAGCAGGTGTCATGGACGCAGATCTCCCAGTAGGGCTCCGGATTCACCTGGCGGGCGGCAGGCAGAGTCATACTCCTCCGTTGACCCATGACAGCATCATCGTGGGGACTGGGTATGGGTGCCGTGCTAACAGCATGTGGAGGACTCAGTAACCCATACCAGGTCATTGCATTCGGCGAAGAGCTCGCTGGACAGCATGCCGCAGGACTGCTCCACGTTGACCAGCTTCCCAATGTTGTCACTGCACTGGGATGGTAACTGCAAAAGCAATATGAGTCTGAGAAAGAGGCAGATCAGAGTCTGAGAAAGAGGCAGATTAGAGTCTGAGAAAGAGGCATATCGTAGTCTGAGAAAGAGGCAGATGGGAGTCTGAGAAAGAAGCATATCGGAGTCTGAGAAAGAGGCAGATCAGAGTCTGAGAAAGAGGCATATCGGAGTCTGAGAAAGAGGCATATTGTCGCTGTCCAATGAAAAACATACAGCATATATATATATATACACACACACACACACACATATACAGAGCGGTTCTGCAATGAGAGTACGTTATAACCTTCCTGCCAGCAGAGGGCGCTGATTTCCTTCTCACCTGCACCGCATCGGCGCAGCTTGGGTTAACCTTCCAGGAGTTGCCGAAATCCGCGGCGTCCAGCTCCAGCTGGTTGTTACTGCTTATGAGGTCGTTGTTCTGGTTGCCGTCGAAATTCCCACACAGGCCACAGACCTTCTCCTACAGGCCCACAGGAAGAAAAAGATGAAGACACATACAGTACACACGGATGTATGTGTATGCGCGTACAGTGGGATCTTGTTTTAATAGAGTTTAAAACAAGAGAGTTTAAAATAATGCCTTACATCCTCAAGTATGGTTTACTCTAAATTACAAGTCACAGTCCCACAAATCGCACCGTTATGCCATTTTAATTTTATTTTTCAATGAGAGAAAAATATGTTAATATATGCTAAATTTTAAATATGCATTTAAAATCTGAATATGCATTTCCAGAACGCAGCTCTTGCGTGAATTGAAAGTCCTCTGAATACATATATCAGCAAGTGTCATTCTGTTCACGAGTGGTTCACATGCATCGACGTTTGTGCATGTTTGTTTGGTTACTTATGGTTAAGGATAGCGCTGGGTAAGGGTTAAGGTTGTTATTGTTGGGATTAAGGTTATACCCATAGAAATGAATACAAACGTGTGTGTGCGTGCGTGCGTAGGAGTGTGTGATCGTTTTCACCATCTTGTGTGTGTGCTTCTGCATGTTTAGCTGTGTTGAAGTGCGTGTCTGCATACTCGGACACGCTTGTCCGTACCCTGTAGTGGCCCTTGATCTGCACCACCACTCTAGTCCCCTGGTCCCAGGTGATCATGATGTCTTTGCCCAGCAACAGTATGTAGTAGAGGCCCGAACGCACGATCTCCACCTCCGTCTCCCGCAACACAGGCTTCTTCATCGTCACCTGCGGAGGAGGATGGCATCAGGAACTGCGGCGATGCCATGCAGGGTCCCGCGTGAACGTCGCGGGTGGCTGCTGGCCCTGCCCACCTTGCCGTGCTCCAGGGCGATCAGGCCCCCCTTGTACAGCACGATGACCGACTTGCCACACTTGTGTCCTGTCACCCCACATGCTGTGTTCTCTACCAGCACCCGGAAGGTGCCGTGACTGTCACCACAGAAATCCTGAACAGAAAAAGATTTGGAGGCAAGAATAATTAAAATGTCTAAACATAAAATACAGAAAACAGACAATTTTTGCCCTTTTTCCATTAGCGGCTCATATACAGGGGCAGAGTCACTAAGGCACTGGTCCTAGCTGAAAGCTGATTGGTTGTCAGTCACAGATTCAAAACATATTACTGGCTAATAATAAAGATGGATCCCCTGTATGAATTATGGCCCCGTTATGCCCTCCCACCTTTAAAAAAAAACCTCAGAATCGCCCCTGCTCCAGTACATCTATCCTGCCAAAATATATCAACCAGAGTCCAGGTCGTGATTGTAGGACCCTCGGAGTACAGGCAGATCATTCCTCCAGTGCTGGGGGCCTCACCTGGACCAGTACATACTGGCACAGCCCAGGGAAGGTGAATTTCAGCCCGTCGAAGGAGATGTAGTGGGACTCGCCAACAGTCTTGCAGGATGCGTCACACACCTTTTGAGTGCAGTCCCACTTACGGTTGTTACACACGCTGGCAGGAAAAGGTAGAGAGAGAGAGAAAATCAGTGCTGTCGTCAGACACCAGGTCCCTGGATCCCAGCCTTGCCTTACAGTTGACTAGGTTGGACTTTATGTTAACTTTCTAACACAAATAGTAATAAATGATCAGTCCAAAAATGTCACACTACTGAAAAATGAAGCTGTGAATACCTTTACAAAGTTATATAGGGACATACACATAAACAAAATTTTCCTAGATTGTTCCTTGGCGCGAAATACTTTACCAGGTATTGCAGTCCATGGTGACCGTTTGGCCTGACTTATATGCCTTGTTGTTATGGAAACAGGGGCACTGATCTGGAGGAATACATTTACTTTTGTGCCGGACCTGCATGATAACAGATTTAGATTAAATTAGATTTGATTAAGACCAGAACTGATAGAAGAACGTTCAACTTTAATCATTCACATTTACCGTATTTGCTTTCTGCACTTTTAGAGCTGGACGATGCCCTACACTAAACCACTCAAGAATCCATTTACATTTAAAATGATTTATCTGGCCCTTTCGTCCAAAGTAAAGCAAATAGTACAAGAAAAATATGTCGAAGGCTGTGCAGGCAGAAGTGTTAGTAAAATGGTTTACCTGCAGTCGTAAGAGTACCAGTGATGTGAATTGCATTTATTAGGTGTAATACGTGTTCAGCCCAGCCAATGGGAAGCAGGCAGGGATTTTCAGGTTTGAGGCAAGACCCACCGTCCCGGGGGGGCAGGTGCAGCCTGAGACGCAGCCCTGGCTCACACACTCCAGGTCATAGGTCTGGCAGGTCTTGGCACATTCAGTGCCCTGGTCCTGGGGGCTGGCACAGACCAAATTCTGCAGGGGGGGCTGGCAGGTGACGGATCGACGTGCTGTGTGTGTGGGGGGTGGGGTGAGTATGCAAATACAAACATATTAATGGAGGTGTGCCCCAGTTAAATAATTTATCTATGGCCCAGAGGGTTCTGGCTGAGGGTGGCAGTCCGGAAAGGCAGCGTTACCCCTTGCAGGTGGGAGATCTTCGAAGAAGAGGTCCGACAGCATGGCTGTTGACATGTGGTTGGAGCTGCAGCGCATCACTCCATCCTCACAGTAGCTGCGGAAGTTCAGAGAAACCAACTGTTACGATAGCGCTAGCTGCGAATTAGCCGTTGGTGGTATGGTGGCATGTCTGCTCACCAGACGCTCTGGTGGCTGGACAGGACGTCGTTGGGCTGGAAGATCTCGCCGTCGTAGTGGCAGGGGCAGCGATTGCGGGGGACACACTCGCCCGCATCGTTCAGGAAGAGGCCCAGGGGGCAGTAGCAGCCCTCCATGCACAGCTCCCGGCATTCCGAGTCCGGGAACGAGATGGAGCGGCAGGTCTGGTTACAAGGGCTCCCACACTGCTCGTATACCTGGCCTTGAGGGCAGCGCATGGCTGGAATAAAACGAGACCACTCAGGGTGCAGGTCCCGGCTGCAAGAGAACCAGCACCTTCCACGAGAAGCAGGAAGACGGCATGAGGCTATATTCTTGCTCAAGCTAAACCTGGACTATTAGCTATACTGAAAAGCCTGATCATTTGTCCCACTAACGGCGCATTAGTTCAGCTTCTTATTTCACAAAAAGCGTTAAACTACCATCAGAATTGGACTCTTAATAGGGCCTAAAAGGGTAACTGGACTGGTGTCTAGTTCATAGTAGAAGAATTTGTGGGCGTTTCAGCCACCTGTCAACATCCCCTCAGCACTGGGGTCATTTCTGGCCGAGAGCTTTGTTGCCAAGGGAACCATTACCGCAGAACTTGGGGCTCCTCCAGTTGACTAACACCCCCTTCCTGGCACAGGCGGCGGCATAGCTGGCCACGGCGGAGCACAGGCACTCCTGGCCATCGGTGCAGGAACAGACATCGAAGCGGCAGTTCCGCAGGAAGGGTGCGGGGTTCATCTCGTCGTGGCACGGCTCGAACTGGATGGAGAGCAGCACCGTGCAGGCCTCCTCGGCAAAGCGCACTGCAGGGAGGCAGGGGGGGGTAGCAGGAGGGTAAACTGAGCAGAAGGGTAGGAGGGCCCACATGTTCATTTTGTATGCGGAATTTTTGTATTTATGTATGTCTGTTGCCTGTACAGGCCGCAACCAAATTCCTTGTGTGTATTAACATGCTTGGCGAATACAGCTGATTCTGATTCTGATTCAGTGTTTTTTACTGTGAAAATCTGCAATCATATGTGGGCATCATGACGCTTCCTTCGATGAATGAACGCAGGACAAGGGCACACCTCTCTTGGGGTTGAGGATGCAGGGGTCGACGTCCTGCTTGGCGACGTTG
>JAAGVU020000061.1:24855798-24884701 GCA_011763525.2 Mormyrus iriodes
ATGAATGAACGCAGGACAAGGGCACACCTCTCTTGGGGTTGAGGATGCAGGGGTCGACGTCCTGCTTGGCGACGTTGTTGCAGTCCCCGCTCGTTTTCCAGGAGTTTCCGAAACCGACCACCTGCGTCTCCACGAGCCCGCTGGTAGTCAGGAAGTCGTCGCCCTGGTTTCCGTTGTAGTTCCCACAGAGGCCACACGTCTTACCCGCAAACACAGGTCCCAACTTTCACACGAGAAAAACAACACTCTCTTGGTTATTACTAATGCTAAATTAACAGATTCCAAATGTGCAAAAGCATAATATTGAAGCAAATGCTCAATAAACACAGTATTGCTATTTTACTGTCCTTAATGAATGCTTTATAGGAGACATATAATTCTGTTCCATACAATCCGTTCTATGCAAAGCTTAAGGGTACAATAGCAAACAGCAAATCTCCGAATCTCTTCTGTCCAAAGCCATTTCGTTAACTAGGGCTACTGTCATATAATCTGCTGTATTCTGGGCCAGTGGAAAAAGTGGTGGCCACAGGAAAAGCCCATCTAACATCTATACTCTGACTCTCAGAAGATACATAGTCCAGTGCCACTTTATGATACCCTAATGCAGGGTTTCCCAATACGGTCCTCAGGGACTGACAGTTGATCCATGTTTTTGCTCCCTCCCAGCTCCCTGCCAGACAGTCCACGTTTCTGCTCCCTCCGAGTTCTCTGCCAGACAGTCTACATTTTTGCTCCCTCTCAGGAGCTGGGAGGGAGCAAAAACATGGACTGTCTGTGAGTCCCCGAGGACGGGATTGGGGAACACTGCCCTAAGGTGTAATGCATTGTACAGTCCATCAGGACCTGGCTTTAACTGTTACCTTGAGCAGTATCTCGCCCCGGCCATCCCAGTCCATCTGGAAATCGTCCCCATAAGACAGGCGCACTGAGGACAGCACTGTTCTCTGTATGCGGAGAAGTCCTGTTGGGAGACACACAACGTTTATTGTGCTATGTTCCTGTTGTTTTAGGACACCTTTTCATTCTATATTACATTTACTACCCCAGCTGACACTTATATTCAAAGCCAGCTACAGAGTTTCCCCATTTTCTACAACAGCTTCAAGAACCTGAACACTATATAGTCAGCCACTATGTTACTTATATTATTTATATACTGAAGTTAAATGTTCAATGCCTGCTTTGATAAGTACAGAATCGTTCAGTCTTAGTGAATTTAGTGAGGCATAAATAGGCAATGAGGAACTCATTTTCTGGCAAGGAAACAGCATCATTAACGAGCATCTCCTTAATCAGCCTCTCCTTAACGAGGATCCCATTAAGGAGAAAGTGCCCCCTCCCGGTGTGACCTGACGCGCCCTGTAGCGACTACACACCATGAAGCAGGGGCAGCTGGACGTCCATGCCGTCCACGGCGACCACACCACCGTGCTTCAGCTTGACTGTCGCGTTGGCCGGCCCATGGAAGCGCAGCACCGCCGAGCGTGTGCAAACCGCGTCCTGGTCGTCGGCACACTGCAAACACACGGCACACGCTATATAAGCCCAGGTCTCCATACAGATTCATATTCAGTCTACGTGCTGTCTGCAGCCTTATCATCACCTCAATATTTTTTCCACAATAATAATGGTCCCCTTTAGTTTCCTTCTAAATTGCTTATCCTGTGTTAACTTTTGTTAGCTACTGTTTTCATCCAACATGGACTTTCTGCTAATCTCTCATCCTGTTTGTCTGAAATGCCATGGAGCCCTGATGCTTTATAATTCCTATCCCCCCTCAAAGTGCCGGACTCCGTGTCCGTATTGTCTATCTGTTCTGTGAACGCTGTGCTTAATCCTTTGGCAGTGCGGCTGCAATTGTATTTGGCTTCCTGATACCCATTTCTCGTGTTTCTTTTTGATGCATATATACATGTCTAAATCACTGGCACACTCATTAAAATCTGTGAAGGAGGGATGAGGAAACAAACAGATCACACCGTAACAAGTAAGTTTTGTTTATTGGCTGATTGAGGTACGGAACTATTTTGCCAAGGGTGGTAGAGGGCCCCCACTTTTACCAGAGCTCCATCTTTACCTGCACCGTTTCAATGACAGCAGAAAACAGGTTGTCCTGACAGTCTTTGGCCAAAAGGTACTGACAAGTCCCGCTGAAGGTGAAGAACCTGTTGTCGAACGTCTTGAAGTGGGACTGGCCTGTGACCAAGCACTCCCCTGCGGAGACAGGAGCATGTGGAGTGAAACTGCTTTCTTCCAGCACGCAACCAGGAGTGACACCGGTTCCGCCACTTGAAATATAGAGTGGAAAAAGACAGGGAGTGCCGGCCCTTTAATTTCCAGGGAGATATATACTGTGCCTCGGCCCACACTAGCCCGAATAACCTTCTGACCCCAGCTCAGATTACGCCCCCCCCCCCACCACATTGCAAGCACATGATTAGATTAAATCAGTCTGGGCATTGATTGCCGGCGTGTGGCAAAACAAGATAACAGCAGAGATGACTATAATGCCCGGGGCCCTTTGGATTAATGCTGTCCCTCTCCAGGACCTGAAGCTGACCTGCCAGCTGCCTGTCAATAACCAGGTAAACACTGAATAACTACCACTCATATGGAGGCAGATAACCAGATACCTAAAAGCACCTTCTCATGCCCATAGCCTGATTTATTCAAGCAGCAGCTACCTCAGCTGAGTATAATATAATTTAAATAAAGATTTTCCTTTGAGACTCATCTGCCCTCCTCTCAAGAATAAATATGCAACTTTTGCAGAAACAGGCTGACTACTGATCAAATTTAGGAGCGTTTTTTTTTTTTTTTTTTTTAAGTATTTTCAGTTCAGGCTACCCCATCTCTTTGTCTTGGGTTTTTTAAATGAGTGTTTCTCAACCTGGTCCTCGGGGACCCCCAGACAGTCCACGTTCTTGCTGTGGGAGATGGGAAGGAGCAAAAATGTGGAATTTCTGGCTGGGAGTTGAGATGGAGCAAAAATGTGGAATTTCTGGCTGGGAGTTGAGATGGAGCAAAAATGTGGAATGTCTGGGGGTCCCTGAGGACTGGGTTGGGAACACTGTTTTAAATGACTCTTTGCAAAGAAAGCATAGGTATTCTTACCAAACTGGCTGTATTTTTGAGAAGCGAAAAGGCACAGCTCTCAGTGGGAAGAGAGAGAGAGAAACTGTCATGAATCCAAGGGTAAAAAAACTGTTAGAAATGAAATGAAGAAGAAAAAAAAGTAAGACTTGAATAAGTGATGGATAGTTCAGATCCAGAAAGTAAAAATCCAGACCAAGATTTTGTTTCAACCAACCAGTTGAGTACTCTGTAACTGTGACTCTTTATACTCAACTGGTTGCTTTAAACAAAATCTTGAATCATTTCAAATTTCGGGGGGGGGTTAACTCATGTAATTTTATTACTGGGCAACATAATTGGTTGGGGGGGGTCAAATAATTTTATTACGTGGATATATATGTGGCGCTCACCTGGGCAGCCTTCATTGGTGCACTCCCAGGAACCGTGGCGACACACACTGGGAGCGAAGAGGAGCCAGTGTTAGAGGAACATCATGGTGGGGGCCATTAGGCTGGTTGGGGGCGGGGCTACTCACCAGGTGTTGCAATCCTGAGGCATACTGGACCCCGGGGGATAGCGTCTGCCTTTGTACATGCAGGAGCACTGGGATACAGGTACACAGCGGGTACCATCCAAAACTTTCCCCACTGCCATTCAAACAGGGGGGCAAGCACTGTGTTACATGACACACACGTATGTATGCAAAGACAAGTATATACAAAAACTTGTTGGGACTTCCCCTAGTACCTCTTTACTGATATTGCATTTAGGGTCACATAGTCCAATATGCCTTCTAGAGTTCTTGGGGCCAGACTGCACAAAAAGCATAACTCCCCCCTCCTATACAAACACCCTTCTGTTTTTATCCTACCCATTCACTGATCTGTGTGTTTACGCATAAAGATTTTGACAAACATGGTTGACCCCAAGGGTTTCCTTGCACTGCCAGCAGGGCGGCAGTGTGGAGCATGCCTGTACCTGGGCAGATGCAGCCGTCAATGCACTCCTCCTTGCACACTTCGTGGATGTTGAGGCTCTGGCAGGTGGCGGCGCAGGGTTTGGCACATTCGCTGTACTGCATCCCCACTGGGCACCTTGGAGCTGGAGAAATCGTCACATGACGCATTATTCAGCCTCATCACTGCCACAGCTGTAGTCAGTAAATGGTTCAATAAACCTAGCAGACAATGACAGGATTGTTGACAAATGATCAGGTTAACCGAACTGAATAATCCCAAGGGGACTTTTATATTATATTTAATTTATGTAGCAGATGGTAAAATCACTCTGCTGATCCTGGGATTTGAACTGATGACCTTCCACTCCCAGGCAAAGTGCCATGACCTGCTGAGCCACACACTGCCTATGAAACAGGCCACTCTTCAACAGAGAAAGGGAGCATTACTGCTCAGTTGGACTGGTGTCAGGTTGCTATACAAGAGAATTAGCAAATGTAGCAGAGGAGGTGGGTCTCACTGGAGACAGGGACTGGGGGGGGGGGGGACCCACCGCACTGGCTATCGGCCTGCCAGTCATGGAGGAAGATGCCGTGGGAGGCGCAGGTCCTGACATACTCCAGAAGGACCTGGCAATGGCAGCTGGGGTTTCCCTCGCAGTGGCACGCATCCTCCTCGCACAGCAATGCGAAGGCCTCAGGTTCCACCAGGTGGGCGCAGCGCAGGAACGTGGCAGAGCTGCGCAGTAAGTCGCACCTGCTCATCAGGTCCTGCAGGGGGCGATAAGGGGAAGCCCATGTGGCCAGTTGCAGTTTTCCTAACCCAAATACAAATCTGCTTGGGGGAAGACTGACCCAGCACAATGCAGCATCTTTAGGAATTACAGTCACCCCTTCACATTCATGAGGGTTAGGGGCGGAAGATCCCCACATATATGAAAATTAGCGAATGATACTTGGGTCCTTAAAAATGCAAAATTCACGACATTGAAAAGTTTAAGAAATACTGTGATAAACATGAGATTCCACAGTCAGAGAGGCAGCTAACAGACACAGATGCACGGTGTCCGCAAGCCAAGATGGGTACATTCCACAGATTGATTTTGTTTACTAAAGATATGCACTAACACTAATAAATATTAAATAATACTGATATTTATATTTTATATGATTTTATGTGGTCCAAATCTTTTTCAGTATTGTTTATATTATTTTGGCTCACATGTTATCTGCGAGTTTCTGTGATCTTTAAGTAAGCTCCAAAAATATCTTGTGAATAATTGATAAACATAAAAGGGGTGAGTGTGCTTACTTCTGCCAGAAAAAAAAAACAACTCAGTGTTGACAGCTGTCTAGCAATGACCCTATTGTTCCTGTAAGGGAAAATCCCTTGTGACTTCCTTGCCCAGGCGTCGTGTCACATGGTTTTGTTTGCTGTCTCAACCTACAGAATTCTCATAGCGGTACGTGTGGTATGTTAATGAAATCTGCGTGGTGCAATTGGTTACAATTAGATTTTTGCTGGGCACCAAATACTACAGTATTTAAGGTCCAATGCATTATGGTATAAAACAATTTTGCATGATGTGGAAAGGCAAGATGTAGCATACCCTAGTACTGCTGGATGCATTGCACGTCTTGCTGGGGGGAGACACGCGTCGGCAGGACTCCCCAGTTCCATGCATGGCCCAGGAGTTGGCGAAGTCGTAGCTGCTCTCAGTGAGGAATCCTGGAAAAATGATTCAGTGAGTCAGTCCAGAGAACGGTTCACAAGAGCTCCACCATGCTGAGGAAACATAGCAGATTTTCTGTGGGCAAGAAAAATGCACAAGAAAAAGACTTTCTTGCGGTTTCAAGTGACTAATCCTAACATTTCACCTATATGAGAAAAATAGGTGCTGAAAGCTGAATTTATATGAAACCTTCCCCCCCTTTTTCCTGTATGCAATGCCATTTTCCTGATTTCCCAAAAGACAACTTGAGTCATTTCCTTGCAGTTAAAGTTAATAACCAGAGCCTGCCCATTTCAGATGAATTGTGGTAAATTCTATAGGAGATACAAGACAAAGAGGTCTAGAGGGAAACTTGGAAGAAAAACATACAGAAAACAGTGATGGTTTTGTTTTAAAGAGCATTTATAGCATTTTATTGTCTGACTGAGCTACAAGACAAAAACACCGTGATTAATGTCTGCAGTCAACTGTGTACTCTTTAAAAACCTCACTGTGATGGTATAAGCACGGACCTTCCTGAGCCATGTAGTCGTCTTCAGGTATGGCGTTAAAATTGCTGCACAGGCCGCAGGTCCGATTGAAGAGCTGTTTGGACAGCGTCACATCCACATTGCCAGCAGAGTCAATTTTTACCACGAAACCGAACTCTTCGCTCCACAGCTTGTAGTAGCCCAGCTCGGTGCCAGCGAAGATGGTTTTGGAGGCGTATGGCAGCAAGAGCCTGGGCAGGGAGAGGACGGCAAGCGGCGGTCAGCGTGGTCACGTCTCTGTCCAGGTATTTGCTCCATCACGCAAACACAGGTGTGCATGCACACAGTCCATATATTCATATCTTTACAGGAACTCTGCATTCATTTCTATGGGCATAATCCTAATCTCACTTATAGCAGTGTCTGAATTCAGGGGATGAATCCTTCGAAGGGCACGGTCTAGGAAGGCTAAGACTTTGTCGGCTGTGTTCTTCAAAAGTTGAATGGAAAGTGTTGTCAAATGGGACGGCCTGGCCATCCCCAGCTGTGCCCGCCCTTACCCCTGAGTCATGAGGCACCCCTCCTATCGTGTAGCTAGGACATCCCCTCTTTACATTTTACGTGATGAATCCTGGGATATATCAGTTGGATCCTTCATGACTTAGCAAAAGGCAACGCCTTCCAAATGGGACGGCGTTGGCCCACCGTCATGAGTAAGTAATCAAACAAAATACAAGACCTTTGGTTATTTAAATTTTTTGATTGCATTCATATATTTTTATAAAATTGAGGTTATCCTTGTGGAGACCGAAAAAATTGGTAAAAAGTGAACAGTGAAATCTGACCCTCGATTCTAAATCCAGGGCGTTTGCAGTTCTCCCAGGCAGTTTAATAATTACTGATTCTGACTGGCCAGAGGTTTCACACACGGCTCACAGGTAAAGGAAGGCTGGAAAATCTGCAGTGCTCGGCCCTCAAGGACCGTGATTTCAATAGCCCTGGTATACAGTATACATAGGACACATCACATTTGATATGTGAACTGATGAGAACTATTACAGTTTATACCAGTTTGCTTCTATTTGTATTTATATGAAATATTGGACTATTCACTAGTTTTTCTGACACTTGTAATTTAATAGGATATGCTAGTTGCAGTGCCTCAGGTTCTCTCACAGGTGTGACTTCCTTGCAGTTAAACAGGTAAAACAGCCTCTTGTGGAGCTGCATTCTGCAGCCAGCTGGTCAGAATCCAGGTCCCGTCCCTAAGCTTTGGGTACTCAAGAGCATGATGGGTTCAGGACGAGGCTGGCTACCTGCTCTCCCCTTGGGTCAGTCTGCCGTCTACAGTCATGTGAAGCTCGAAAAACTCCCCCAGGTAGAGGGTGACACCTTTCCTGTCCCCGTGCCGGAAATCACCTGCAAAGCCATGAGCCACACGATCAGCGATGTCACATGGCTATTACGGCCGGTGCAGGGTTATGTAAGGAAAGGTGTGCGCTGGGGGAAGGCCACAGGAGGTAGTGTTGGAGTCATAACTGTGGGCCACAAGCTGAAGAAAGATGGCAACCACCAGGGGGCGTGATGGTGCAAATAGGCTGTGCTCCCTACCGAGCAGGGTGAAGCCACGATCTTTGCAGTCGCCCGCCAGCATGTAGCTGCAGTCACCGGGGAAGTCGTACAGCACGCCGTCAAACGTGTGGATGTGGTTATGCCCGAACAGGCTGCAGCGGCCCGCCAATGTGCCACCCTCAGCCCCCGGTGTCCAGGGTAGTACGGCCCAGCCTGAGGGTGAGGAACGGGGAGACGTCAGGCTCATAACCCCCTATAATGCACCACCACGGAAACCCTGCTGGCTCTTATTAATTCATCTGTGCACGACATATAAACATCACACTATAGCATTACAATTAAGCTGTAGCTATGTATTTCTGCAACTTTTCTTCCTAGATTCACCATGTGACCTGAAGATAATCAGACTCCAGGCACCAAGGACCAAAGCCCTGCAGTCATACCAAAGACCATTCGTACAAGCAAGCAACTCTGTAGACAGACGATGCCTTGGTCTTATGAGTGTTTAAGCTTGTGCTCTAAACAAACATACCTACATACCTATTCCTGTCCAACTAGGAAAAATATTACATTTGATTAGATAAACTTTATTGATCCCAAGGGGAAATTCTTGTGTGTACAGCAGCAAGGTAGGTATTGCATGAACATATATTTAGTGCTTCTATATAACGTTCAATACAGCTCAATATGACAATATTAGAAACAGTCTACAGTGAATAAATTATGATAATGGGGATGAGGATGATCAGGGGAGCTGGTAGAGCTTTTGTTTAACCCAAGGGGCCCTTGAAATTGTCCTAACTCCCCCCCCCATGACGACGCCCCTGGTGATGATGATGATGACGACAATGACTGCCACAAACCTACCCGCTATGTGAATGAGGCAGGTCCACATCATCCCAGCCCATCTGTATCTCTCCATCTAAACACAGATGCGCTAATTAACCAGACTGATTTAATGTGCAAGGCCTCGCTGTTACAACATTTACGTATGTGCTGACGTGTCACTCGCATCGTCACCCGCCGTCATGCAGTTCATCTGCACAGGTAAATTAATATTCCGCGGTGATTTTATGAATAAAGATAAGCCAATTACTGAAAGGGCAAGAACATGACCAGTTAAAAAACTGCAAGTGAATCTTCAAAGGAATAAAATTACATGAAGTGTTGCTCACCGCTCATCAGTTACAATCAGTGTATTGTCTGTTAAAGGCAATAATAAATATCCACCTATCCATTGTCCCACTGTCTATCCCAGGCAGGAGAAGCATAGTGGGTGGGCTACGCCCTGCATGGAATGCCAGTCCATCACAGGGCATACGCATGCACATACCAGCCATGGGGCCACACCAAATAAAACCTATTCTAATAAAACAGCTTAAGTGCAGGAGTTCTGTTTAATAATGCAGGGGGCAACTTAATAATGAAGAATGCTGTCTGATGAGACTATATTATATATTTTAGACTATACAATAAATTATAAGGCACATAAAAGTAATCAAAACTTTGTTAATTGACTGCCTATCTATAATCAATAGATCTGTCACATCTGTCCAGCTTTATTATACTCTGTCCCAATAGCTGTTAATCACCTTGAATCTGGCGAATACCCCAGAATGCCGTGTGCTAGTCTCGAGCATGGCTCCTACCTTACCTCTGCAGTCCACCCAATGCGTGGAAGTCGTTGCAATCTGGCCCAATTAGCCCAGAGCTCCAGTCCGGACCAGATATGGAATTCTGGAAATGCCAGGTCCACACTGCAGTCTTATATAAGGCAGGAAGCCCCCCTTCCCCTCACCAGCCAATGAAATGCCAGATTGATATTATGACAGGGTTATATCCGTTCTCCCCAAGGCGTTGACGTGGTCACAGAGGAGTGCCCCGCTAGAGTGCCGTGTTGGCTTAATTGCCAGGTGAAAACAATGGAAGGAAACAAGGGTTACTGAGGAGCTGATAGATGTGTCTTGCCACAGGAGATAAGCACAGGCCGTTTTTATGATCCATGCCAGAAAGAATAGTGTTGCCCTATGGAGGGCCATAGCACAAGAAAAAGAAGTTTTCCTAAACACCCTGTTTAGCATAAATCTTGCTGAACATTTATTATGTAATTTTATGAGGTGGCGGTGTGACTCAGTGTGAAGCACTATGGCTCCATGACCCCATGGTTTGGAGTCTGAAAAGTGTGTGTGGTTTGCATGTATCGCCTTTGGTTGGACTACAGGAGAAAGTTGCGTGTATGCATGCATGCCCTGCGATGACCTGGCATCCTATGCAGGGTGTGCCCTGTGCATGCTGGGATATGCATCAGGCTCTCTGTGACCCTGTTCCGGGAAAGTGATTAATGGATGGATGGATGGATGGATGGATAGATGGATGAATATATCGACAACATACTGCAGACAGACTTTGCATAATTAATGAGAGCAGTTATAGAAAGCTCAAATGTTTGACTCAGTCGATATGGATGTCTATGTAAGGTTAACAGTTTATGTTGGTTTTTTGAATTACCTTTGTGTTAATAATTGATTTACACCTGGGATACGGGGCAAACTTAGATCACATCCTGGTAATAGCTTCACAAAATGAGATAAGATCTGTGCATCCAGCACACACCATGAGTCCCTGGAAGGGACTGCCTTCCACCTTGCTGCTGAAAAGTCACTAATGACCAACTGCGAAACTAATACGTTTAACTAATACTAATACGTAATATGTAACTAATATGGCTAATAATGGATTTAATTTTTACTACTGGCTTAAAACCCTCTTTGACTCTGATTTCACAGCGCTCCTTTTTGTCGTCCAGTTGTGACCCGATGATTTTCTGGCATAATGTGATGTCTCCAGTGTTAGTTCAAGGCTCCTGAAGTATAAGGTGTATGTTTTCTGAGTGGTGATTCAGACTGAACCAGCTCGGGATGGGGGTGGAACTGCCTGTTAATCCCACTAACTTACCGCAGTTACCACCGTGCTGACAGCTAACAGGCTCTGGCCCCAGTCAGGAGTTTGTGCGTGGTTTTATGAGTGTTTGTGCACCAGTGGGCATACATTTCATCACTGCCCTCATTGGCATCAGAAACGGTTCCAGCGCTTGCCCGCGCTCTCCTTGGAGAAAAAGAAGCTGAATAAAACCACAGATTGTTATTCTGGTAGTCTTCTTGTCAGAAGTCTTACCCCCTACTCGCCTTCAACTCGGCCTCACCGTGTCTGCCTGCAAACAAAACGATTCAGTGACAGGCTAACGGCATTCTCTAAAAGAGAAGAAAGACCTTCTGAAGGGCGGCTTTGTGTCCAGACAGAGCGTGCCAAGATTAAAGCGGTGTTGTTTCGGAAGAGGGACACATGAAGCCTTTTACAAAGGCATTAAAAGGAACGTTATACGCAGGTTTTGTGAGTAAATAGTTGCTTCTCCTCCCCTTTAAATAGTGAAATGTGTGCAGACAAAAATTAAAAGTTCCAGGTGCAGGGCAGGGAGTCTCTAAGGCTCCAGGTTTGTCTGCCTCTGAAAGACTTCACTGTCAGCTCCTCAACAAAATATTGCTTGTCCTGAGTGAATATAAAAATATCACATAATAGAAGCAACACTGGTTTCTCTGAAGAATTTCAAGTCTGATAGCGGATAGCTCAAGAATATTTAAAATAATGATCTTTTAAAAGCCATGTTTATGTGTACGGTAGGAAGCTGCTCTCTGCAAATGAGCTGATAGGGCCCCGTAGTCGAGGGTGGGGTCAAACTTTCCTGGTGTTTGTCCAAAGGGACACCGGGGGCAGAGACAATGTCTGCCACATTCCTTGCATTTCTCTAGAGCTGAGTCAAATGTTTCTCCCCTCCCTCTCCCTCTGTAAGAGCAGGGAACTGGAGTCGCTCTCTGTCTGAACACACACCGAAGATCTAATGTAACACCTTGCTTTGACATCTGAACACGTCAGGAAAACTTACTCCATGTGCATCAGCATTCTGGGCAGCCTCTGGTCTGCAATAAAAGCCCAGAGACCTTTTCCCAGAAGATATAAGCACCTGGGCACAGTGACACAGCAGCAGCAGAGAGTCGTAATCAAAGCTAATTAAATAAATGAATACAGAGGTGCCCAGCAATTTCTCTGTATTTTATGTGTTCTATAAGGCAAAATGAGGGCTTTTAAGTTCAGGAATGCAGCCGCTATTAGTGAACAGAATACAGATATACAAAAAAAACGCCAACTTTCCCATAATATAGCAGCAGTATAACGTTGTAAAAACATCATCCTGCTGACCCAGGTAGAGCTGCATCTGCCCAGCTTCTAGCTGCAGAGCAGATCCATACAATCACGTGTTAAACCGTATTAGCAATTCATTGGGTTTGTCTGTTTCTAAACAGAATGGACCAAGGCATTGGCCTAAGGTCTGCAAGCTAATCATTCCTGTGCTAGGTGACTTGTCAGCCACTCTGCTCACTTCTGATTGGTTGGGACTGGTTCTTAAGGGGTGGGACTTTGGGGGCGGGGAGGTCAAACAAAAGAATTGCAGTCTGGGCCCTCGAAATCCAGACAGAAAATCATAAAGCAGCATATGGATTCATTATGGACAAAATAACAAATACTGTAACTAATAAAGGAAGCACAGCATCATAAAAGGTCTGGCTAAACAACAACAAACAAACAAACAAATAAATTGACGGACGAACAAACAAACCAACCACAACAGCAGCAACAACAACAACAACAACAACAATAATAATAATCTAGTACTATAATCCTATACAAAATCCTATAAAAGCTGATATTGATCAATATTCACTCTTCCAGGTATAGTAAAGAAATACCAATATAATTTACTTACCTTTGCTGTGACCACACAAATGTATGCAATATAAATGCAACAGAACATTGTTGAGGTATCTTCTGAGATAATTCCATAGTTTGAATCTGTATTTCCTCTGTATTTCTCTATATTTCCTGCACATGGAACTTTACAACACATGGTGGTTCATTCTGGAAAGCAGGGCCAGTGAGCATCACAGAAAAATCCCATTTGACAAAAATATTCCTCCAGAGCTCCCAGCATGCGTGTTCTGTTTGTTGACAGAGTGCTCTCCAAAGACCACTCTATAGCAGCCCAAAGCCTTTCCCTTCTTAGAAAGCTTCCAACTTGTCACAATATGCTTCCTGGTGGAGTGATGGGCTCTTTGGTTTAGTTCAAGCAGGGGGTATTTAAGGATCAGGTGGCCCCCTGATGTTGTATCTTTGATCAAGGATCTACTGTAGAAAACGATAAAATCTAGATAAATAAGAGCACGATTATGCATCAGATTAAAGGCCCATTAAGTGTTTATGTGCTACCTGCAGTTTCTGGCAGAGTCTGAATCACTCTTGTTGGAAACCTGTCCATTACTTGTTTAATAGCTGTTCCTTCTGCTAATACAACCTCATGGATGAATATTGATTGCACTTTAAGGAGCAGTTTGTTGGATCTGCCTCTTCCCTATTACTGGCTTTCTGCCAGATGCCACATATTGGTTTTAAATCACTTGCCACGGATTCCAATTCTGATCGCAACTGACATGAAACCTAGGTCTGGCTGACTGAGCAGAAAAAGACTCGACCACATCGTCTACAAGATCATGCTTCACACTGCTATCATGTCATTTCAGTGGTCTACGATGAACACAACAAGAGCACAGCCGGCACATCCTTCATAGCAAACACAATTTCTGAGTATGTCTGAAAACTGCCGAAGCACATTCTTGACTGCAATCCAGATTAAAGAATCTACCTTACCTTGACTGTTGGATAAATGAGGCTTGTAGACCCTTCAGGTAATAACTTATAACCTGGGCTTGCTAATGTAAATACCACTGTGAACTGAATGTATTAATTCAGGTAGTTCTGTGGTGTATTCATTGGGCGCAAAGAAAACAGCATGTAAATATTAATAAGATTAAAATGCGGGACATGCAAGGAGTGTATCTTTTAGAGTAGCTCTTCCAAAAATCCTACAGAGAGCACAAACTGAAGCATAATTAGGTTAATACTACTGGACACAAACATAAGCTTCCACCAAATAAATTCTTTGCATGCAGAAAAATAAATATGCATTTAGGTGAATTGGTGCCTAAAAACTGCCCGAAAGTAGGCTCCAGGTTCATTGTAAATGTAAGTTCATTCTGAAGTGTAAAAAGAATGGAAGACGCTCTCCGTAACACCATATTTCAGTGTGTTCTGCATTGTTTTAATTCTACAAAGGACAGAATCCCTTTGCCTCCCCCCAAATAAAATCCCCATGCTCCATCCAACCCAGACTTACAGTAAATTTATTCCAAGTCACGTGGCCTAGATGAAAGGGGATCTAAACACCCTGCATCTCATGAATCCACCAATCACTGACCTATTAATCATCTTCGGTGATGATTAATCTTCACATTGTTTGCATGAATTTGTCATCGACTGATGGAAGAAAGACGTCAAATGGTGATTAAGAGCCATCTAACTGATTTGACATGCAAAGACTCCACAAACCTAATTAAAGATTTAACCTGCATAAATCATATAAATATACCACTAATGGGGAAAGCATAGATTTCCAATTACAAAAACATACACTTAATCAATTGGCACTCCTCAAGTTTGAATATCTAGAAATTTGTGTAATTATTGATGGCTAGCCAGTCATTTACTGTGTATTGTGATGTTGTACGATGAACAATTACCAAGTCAGTACTGTGAAAATACCAGTACTCCAGTATAATGCATTCCTAGCTGCGAGGAGCTCCTAGAGCTCAACAAGTTGAGCCTTGCACTAAGAGTAAAAAAGTCAAGGGTTTGAATCCCAAGGAGCATACAAGATGGTCTACTCCAGGGCTATTCAAATCATGGTCCTCAAGGGCCGAGCACTTCTGATTTTCCAGCCTTCCTTTACCCATGAGCTGGGTGTGAAACCTCTGTGTGAATCAGTAATTATTAAACTAACTACCTGGGAAAACCGAAAACAAGGCCTGGATTTGGAATTTAGGTCTAGATTTGAAGAACCCTGCCCTACGCTCTTGAAGTACCTTAAAAGAGAAATGTAAGGCAGTTATTTACCATCAAATGTGGGAAGTAAAACTAGGAATTACCATTCGCAACGATTTCCATGTGACAATGAGAACGCCTTGCACTTTTGAAATCAGGTACGTGACAAAGATGTCATTGCTTAACAGGGATTGGTGATGCACACTGCAGAGCCAAGTAGAGCCATACAGAGCTATGCGGAGCCATACAGAGCCATCCAGCGCCATTCAGAACTATGCGGAGCCATTCAGAGCCATTCAGAGCTATGCGGAGCCATGCATAGCAATACAGAGTCATGCAGAGCCATACAGAGCCATGCAGAGCTATGCACCAGAGAAATGCTTCTCTAATGCATCCATGCATTCTCTCTAGCAGCTAACAGCTGAGAACAGAAAGGGAAGGCGGTCTATCTTGTATACTCAAACACATCAAACATTGATCTTCACAGTTTAACCAATGCCAGGGCTCATGTCCAGTATGCTGGGCTACTCTGTAGGGTAACAGTACAATAGGGCAAGAGGTACTGTTCAGTGAAGACTTTTCTAATGACCCCAAAAAAAATACCATCTGTAGGCAATGATACAATATCACTGGCTGAAGAATGACTAAGTTCATTATTAGCCAGATGGCATGCAATTTTACCCCCGGCTTAAATGCATTGATAATTAATCATTTTCACAGACCAGAATTCAAAACATCGAGCTACTCGAAGGCAACAACTTTCAGTGTTCTGATAGAAAGCACGCCACATACATTTAGAGCATTTGAAACACAAATCGTTTCTTTGCAAAGATTTTTCTCCAAAATGGGCAGCTTTCTTACAGACTACAGCCTGATCTCCATTAATCCGGATGTCAGTTTTGGCACAGGTCTGAAGTCATTTCTCATGAGGAGCACAACTTTATGTAATGGAAACTGGTTTGGCTTTCAGCAACTCGACATGGCCTTCATAGCAAACCAGTGTGATGGCCTTAAATGTAATCAGAATTCCTGGGGTGGAATTCTCCACTTTGGAGAAGGATAGAACAGTATTGGTAGTTTTTTGTGAGGTTTACTTACACAAAAATGTTCTGAGGGCAGAATGAAAAATGATTGGTTCAGAGAGATAACCAATTAGATTGTACAGGAGGTGGGTCCAAGCAACTAGAGGAGATGGGACCAATGAATCAGATATCTTGGTCGAGCTTCCTCTAGCTGCCTAGACCATTTTTTGTTCTGCCCTCAGAACACTTTTGTGTAAGTAAAACTCCCACGAGTTTTTGACCACAGTATCCTGGCGTGGTTGACAGTTCTCTTAATTCAGTTCTCTTAAAGCAGTAACACTCTTTCCTATCACATACAAATATTGCAACATTTACATGCCTGAAACAGTGGCCTTGGGGTAAGTACAACATTTTGAAAAATTCAGTATTAGTCGTCAAAATGTAAACACGTTCGATGAGATAATATAGAAATATGCATTAGGAATGTCCCAACAGTTTCTGGTGAAGGCAAGCGGGGGGGGGGGGTAGAATATACTGAAAGTAAATAGCGGCCGAATCTCTGTGCCGAATGACGATTTGTTTATGTTATATCACTGGCACAGGAGGGGTTAGTGGTGTGGAGTGATGTCACAAGGGCCTAGGCTACATGGGCACATTGCCTCACTTCGATGAGACGAAGGCGTCTGCTATTGCCTCTCCCCCACACAGACAATGCCGCATTGTAATGCAGAAGACAGAGTTTGGACACACGGTAAATGTTGAAGATTTCGGACTGCGCTGAACATATTCGTTAAAGGGGATGTGCAGACAAATATGCTATCATAGCTAGTGTAGCTCTTTCACCTTCTACACACATAACAGAAACATGCAGGAGTAGCGATTGTTTTTGCGACCAATCAGGGGCTAAAACATCCATCCATCTTCCATAACTGCTCATACGGTTCAAAGTCACCAAGACCCTGGAGCTCTGGAAGCAAAGGACACAACGCAGGGGGCATCATGGGCAGGACGCACCAATAAATCACACACACACATGCACAAACACGCACATACATATATGCACGCACACACACTCGCATGCACATGTACACAAATGCGCACGCATGCACATAAACACATGTATGCATACACATGCACACACATATGCACGCACACACGCATGCATGCACACACACACACGAACGCGCGCGCGCACACACACACACACACACACACACACACAGATATGGCAATTTTGTGACATCACTTCACCTGTTTTTGGCCTGTATGAGTGCAGAAAGCACACACAAGCTCCACACACTGAAGTGCAGGTGGAAATAATACCCACAAACACCGAGGAGTGAGAAAACCACAACAACTACTGGGTCACCATGCTGCCTCAGGGCAAGAAGAGTCTTGCCAAAATAAGGGCTATCCACTCACAGTACTGGTAGCACTGAATGCACACACCACTTCGGAAACACATCTCTTTACCATTTTACTATACAGTCCTGACCATGATCACAGATTAATTCAAGGATTAACCTACAGACATTTGCACTGCGCAGAGACTTTTCAGGGGGAGGAGGTGTTGTTTGAATGGCGGGGGGGTTGGGTTGACCCTTGTGATCTGTAAAATTCACCAACTGAAGGGGGGGGGTCATCAGTGATCAAGAGACACTCAGAACCTCAAAAGCTGGCCACTTTCAATTGTTCACGTAAAGGGCAGGTGTTCAGGCACACCCCCCCTGCATCCTGCTTTTCTCTGTCTCCCACTTAAAAAAAAAAAGCAGCCTGGTAAAGTATACAGAAATCTCAGGAGTCGCTGGATAGCCAGATGGAATGATCTCTCAGTGAGAGCTTGGCTTGTGTGTATTTGCGTGTGTGTGTAGGAGGACATACATTAGCCACCATGTGCATGCAGCGTGTGGGTGCCACGTTAAAGCCAGGCGTATTGAGTAAGTGACTATTTCAAATGTGACACTTTACCTTTTAAAACTTGCCTTTAATTGTTTTGAATGGCTGGAAGTTATTTTAGAACAATCAAGGTGAGGTTTCATAGCCAAAGCAGACCTATAAAGTTTTAGCTGAACTCTAATTTTTCCTTTAAAAATAATACTCCCTCTTCCACAAGAGACTTCAGACACACAGGGATGGATCGGGGACGCTTTGCTTGCTGGGACCTTCCTTGATGCATGTTCCATGACTAGCTTTGAACCCAGCACAACCTGTGTGTGACAGGTCATGAGAGCCCGTAGCTGGGACACCCCCTCATCCCCTTAAAGAGCCTCTACTTAATCCTGGAGGCCGCCAGCGTTGAGTTGTTACAGGCCGATGCTGCCTGGCATTCCCGGTACACAAGCAGCAGATTAAAAGCATGAGAGACCACACCCAGCCCTAATTAAAGGGCCACACTCCTGTGGAGTCTGTCCAGGGACCGGGTGCTGCCCAGGCGACCTCTTCAGAGATCCAATGTTGGCCAAGAGCATAGATTTGGGTATGGATGGTGGGGATGTGTACGTACCAATACTGTGGGAGTGCCATATATGTTTAGGGGGGGCAGGGGGCTTGGGGCTGATCTGAAACCAACACTACAGCCTTGGTGTTGGCAAGTTCATTGAAATGCATTAAAACATTTTCCGTTATTAAACGCAGAAATGCAAGATTATATTTTAAATTCGACTTATGAATAAATTCTCTTTTCTAGATTTCAAAAAAGCCAACTGGATCCACAGTGTGAAGTGCACTCCAGTCTCCTTGTGTGGTCGCAGAGTTGTGGGGTAATTACAGTGCATGACCTTTATTATGATGGCTGTTCATTGTGTATTTACTGCCTGTTCCACTGCGGGCTGGTATAGCATGAGACTGAACACTGTAGGGACTATTAAAAATTCCCTGCTCATAGATATAAATGCAGTAAAACAGCAGTGAGTATCTCGAATCCATCTGAGTAGGCAACTCTGACAAACACAAAAAAAATGGACATAGTTTTATCACTGACCCGGAAAAAATGAGCCATACTGTTTGCTGAGTAAGAAACTTTTACATAGCACCATGTACCATTTCGTACATCAACAAATAACATGTCTGAGAAGGAGACCAAATATAGAGGATGGATTTTAAGCATGGGACGAGTAATTACACATTGCATTCAGGGAAAAAAACTGTATTTCTGGGAGGGGAGAGGATGTGGTAATTTGTCTTACGTGTCAGGAAATAAGATATTTGCCAATTTACAGAGCTGGCTGGTTTGGACAATGAGATGGTGGAACATAGATTTCATTGTGCTGACGCTGGACATTTGTGAAATATCAACAACCAGCTTCAATGTGGAAAATCCAAGAGGACATTTGGCCGTGGCGTCGTCCACTTCTCTCTGACCTGCTTTGAACTTGGACCCCAATGCCTACTATTTCGCGGAATAGTCCAGCAAATTCTGCGTTCTGGAGGACAGCAGCCCCTCAGAGGAAGGGGGCATTGTCTCTGCCAGGCACTGACTGCCCTTGATCCATTGTTCTGTATGTGTGAGTGAGCTGCTCTCTTTGGCCAGATTTTTCAGTGGGAGAAGCTGGGGCTGGATTGAAACTTATCTGAGAGGACAGTGATGAAGGAGAGCTTCACCTCTGGCTCTCTCCTAACACAACTAAGGGTGTTTTCAAATAAAGTTCTACTCTAACAGGATGTAATACGTTAGGGCAGAAGCTATACTGAAATCCATGATGGCTGGATCAGGCTATCTAGCCAGCTTATTCCGAAGGGGGAGCAGACCGCGGATGGGTCGCCATTTCAGTATGGGACAGCCACACAAACGCAATCATACACCGAGGGCAATTTTAGACAAGCCACTCATCTAACTCCATGTCTTGGGACTGTGGAGGAAAGTCACACCACTAAAGATCATGCAAACGCCACACACACCAACTCAGTCGTGGGATGTGAACCTCCAACACTAGGAGGTGTGATGTAACGGTGCTTCTCCCCATGATGTCCTGTGAACCTGCTATTAATTATTTATGTTACATTACTATATACAGGCACACGAGATGAACATATGGATGGATGCTGTAAGCCACAGCACCATGTGCCATGATTCATTTGCTTGAAAGGGTGCTCATTTAGGGACTCCGCCATGAGATGGACCGATCAAATCAATCGTCAAAAACCCTTAACAGTGTGGGGGGGTGATCATACAGGCTACGTGTGAATTTACACGCAAAAAAAAAAGTTTCACTGGCACGCAATTAATACGAAACAACCTTCAAAGTGCCAAATGAAGATATAGATGTACTGTCCGCTTTACATTACGGCCGTTTCTCTCCGGATGAAAGAAAAGAGAGGGGGGGGGAAACGTGGCCGGCAAGTCAATCAGCCCCCGTGAATAGCCAGAGCCATGTGAGCGTCTTCTGACCGCAGTCGCGAAGTGGGAGTGCGCAGCTATATACGCAGGCTCTCCAGGAGGCGAGCATCCAGGCACCGCTACACCACGGAAGCAGGCAGCCGCGGGGACTACCGCCATCGGCAGCGGACTTACGGCGTTTCGCCATTCATACGTCGCCTTGCATCTCTCATCGCCATCGCACGGGCACGCAGGGTGCTGTTTTGCTGCGGTGCCAGCGCACAGCATAGGAATCGTTTCGCTAAAGAAATCCACCAGCGTACACCATGGCAGCGCTGACAGGGGGAGATAAATGCATCAAATACCTGCTGTTCACCTTCAATTTCATCTTCTGGGTAAGTTTTCGACGATTACCTTTTGGTGTGCTTGGTGATGAGGTGGGCGCCTCTCGATTGTAATAGTACCGAGTGACTTTAAAACTGCTTCCCATAAAATCTGTCCCTGCGGGGGATATTCATTGGGCAAAATATACTATAATTTAGTTCAGAAATAATTCTGGATAATATTTCTGAATGCAAGTAGCATTTATTCTAATATTTGACTTATTTACATGGCCAATTATACGAATCCATTTTACAACAGCGATCGGTAATATTTCATACTATTCCAGAGCATATCCGACTGTTTGCAAGGTTCCAGTAATAAATCTGTAGATGCATAATAAAATCCATCCTCGGACATTTCCTAAAACGCTAGTCTCCGGTGTTAATCACCAGCAGGTGCGAAACCCGTAGTCCGTGTCCATGTGACCTAGTTTCACAGTTCATGAAATTGGCATCCCGGATAAGCAAAGGGCTTTTCCCTACGTTTTCGCCGTTTTGCATGCTCCAGGCCTGCAGCCCTGTGCTGCGGGAAGACACACTGTGGAGCGTAACTGGGCTGTGCCGATACTGGGGTGTACCTTTGTCCGCTGGTGGGCGGGTCTCACGAGCGCGCATATCCAGACACCTAGCGCACGCCTCCCATTGCCATCTCCTATAAATAAATCTGCTTAATCTAATGTAGAAATTAAGGTTGCCTCCTGCGGCTCAAGGCAATAGTGCATTTTACATAGGTGAACAGACGACTTGACCCGTCAAGTGATTATCATCGCGTAAATTGCATTTACTAAACCATGATATGTACTCATTGACACTTCCGATGTGCACAGATGCTGACAGATATTAACTTGTAAAAAATACCTTCTCTAAAAATTGTTTTCCTTATATTTGTGTTTTTATAAGCTCAAAAACATGGCAACATTAACCTACTCTGTGACGATGTAGATGTGTAGATATGCAAGGTATTTATGAATGGCATTTGATTAAAAATATATAAAAAGCTAGCGATGAAAACTGAAGAAAATTCCAGATTTATGTGTTTTGTTTCTGTGATTTGGACTTTTTTATTAATTTTCCATCTTTGCTTATCTCTACAAGGCTGTTATTTATCGTGTGGGAATACTGACCCTTACAGGTGCGTTTAGATCATTGAGAAAAATATTAACACCTTAAAATATTTTATATAATTCTGCCTTGCGGGATTCACCGTTTCAGCTGCTCATCACAGCAACAAGATGGCACAATGTTCAAAAGTAACAAAACATTTTGAAAAAACAGGGTACCCCACTGGGCCTGTACTCTGGCTTATTCTGACCAATGAATTTTTAAGTTTTACTGTAGATTTTAAAGACAAGATAATAATGCCCACAGTGTCACGAATTATATATCAGATGCAGAATCCCCTTAGTCTTATCAGCATTGAGAGTGGTGTTCTTAAATATGCTTGTTTTTGCAGCCGGTTCATACCCCATCCTTATCTGTTGTTATCTCACACCCCCAGGTTTGGGGTATGTTTCACCCGCATGCATACAGATTTCACCCTGCAGTTAAAAGAAAGAAAATAAAATGAGTAGGTCTCTGAACTGAACAAAGTGCAGCACCAATGTCCCAAAGATGCTAAAAAATAAAGGAGGTCTTCTACAACCACAGGTTATTTTCGGTTCTCTTCTGCTACTTGACAACTTTTACCATTTCACAGTCCCTATGAAAATCTGCATTGATGCTGTCATTGTGTCTGAGTGTGCACTGATGGATTAACATCCCGCCCAGGGTGTCCCTGCTCTCAACTGCAGTCCACAGCGGTTTGCCTTTAGGACAATCCCATCGTCCTCTGTGTCACTTAAACTAGGTTAGGTCACACATCTGCTTATATCCACTGGCACTGTCAATGGATTGAACCCAGTCTGCCCATCTGATTATCTGACGCACCACTAGCAATGAAGACTATTGAGTATACCGGTTCAGTAATTTAATGATTTATTCTGAAGATAATTTTTAGAGTAAGATTTTAGACTGAATCAAAAAAATACTTTTTTTCTTAAAAAAATAATTTGTTGAGGGTATCATTTGTAAACTTTAAAACATTTGAAGTACCATGTCGTGCAATTTGTATGTGAATTCTCATTGCAATTCTGTTAGTGTTTTGATTGGTGCCCTTCTCTGTGGATTCTGCGGCCCTCTGGTTTGGCCGTGTTACCACATAAAGGTCAGCTGACTGATTCGTGGCAGCTGCTTACTGGAACAATCATAAAAGGTTAAATCAATAAAATAACACGTTCACAAGACAGCCTTTATGTGGCCTGAATATTGCTGCAGAACAGCCCATTTGAGTTTGTTGTTAGCTTTTACACTGCTCGGGTTCCCTGACACAGTACTGGAAGTTTTATATCAAAACTCTTTTTTTAAAACCAACTAGCCTACATTACTGTCTCCAACAGCATCCACGGTTGTCCTCTATGTATGCGCAGCTCTTTATGCGTCACTCCCAAGGCAGATGTGACATTTGCAATGCATACAGACAGCTGTATTGTTTGTGCTTCCTGCTCCCACACTCTTGAGTAAGAACTTTAATTTTCCATGACACTGGTTTGCAATTATCATCATTATCTGCGGTAAGCCATTCCTGATGTCGGATAGAAGAAACGGGCGAGGAATTATGGATCCCTGCGAATTGTAGTGAAACTAGCCATGGTGACTGTGTAGAGCATGAGGGGTATATAAAACAGTAACACTGTACTTGAGGGGGCACAATTAATGTAGTAGTATCTATTAATTAACCAGAAACTAAGTTTTAGTCATGTACCGATCCCATGTTTGTTCATCATTAATCAGTCATAATGGTTTATGTATTTCATGCTGTCCCTATAATTGTGATTTGTACTTCCGTAGCAACTGAGTTACTAACTTACTTGTGCCCCCCATGTAAAGTGACACTGATGAAACGGTACTGTACTGCTTTTAATAAATGCCTAGAGTTCCGAGAATTCCTGTTACTATGGTTGTCCAGGCTCATGCTTATCTTCTTTGTGCTTATCCAAGGCCGGGCTTCCTGACTTTCATTTACTTTGAAATGGAAAGAAAAGTCTTTATCAAGCTCAGCTTAGAATCGGCACCATCTGAAGTTATTACACAGAGCGTAGAGTTTATACCCAAGGCATATAATTGTCCTGTTCGCATCTATATACAGCAACTTGAGCACAAAATAAAGTGCAGTGTTTTAAGTAAAGCAGAAATGATTAAAAAAAGAGACATTGTTTCATTTCCTTTCTATTGTTCTGTCCTAATCCCAGGTTTGAGATTTCTCACAAGATCCATGTTAGTCACAGAAACCAGTGCCGCTGGCCCCCAGTGCCTTTGTCCAAATAGAGAAAAAGCTAGAGTTACTGACTCTTTAAAAGCAAGAGGGTTGAGTGTGCCCCTCCCCCACCGCAAACATGCAAGCAGAGAGGGACGGATGGCCACTGGGGTAGAAACCCTTACCTTTTAAGTTCTTCTGAGTAGGACTATACCATTTGGGTGCTGTTCAGAATGTTTTATAAAAAGATTCTAAACAAAGTATATAGACCAGTGTGTGAAAAACGCACAAATGTGTAAAGACTGGGTTTACTAAAGCTTTTCGGGTCACATGTAAGTCCCTGGTCTAATTTCGGCCCAGTGGAAGGTCCACTGGGGGAATTTCACAAGTACGTATAATGTATCTTGCGTGTAGGTGTGCAATTGTCTTCAGAGAACCTGTTGTAAGATTAAAGTGGAGGGAGAGGAATTATCTAGCAGGTTCCTCCGCCTCCTCATGCAAGCCCAACCCCTTTCCAGGACACAGCTACCTAACAAACAGCAGGTAATGTATATGTGGGTGTGGTTCTCAGGAATTCACTAACTTGAGCGGAAGGGCAAGCTTGGAGCAGAAGAGGTTTTCGTTCTGTCACAGTTCACTGGACGGAGTACAGCATGGCAGTCAGAGGGGGAATACAGTGTGTAAAGTACCTGATGTTCGCCTTTAACTTCCTGTTCTGGGTAGGTTCGCCTCTGCGCTTTCTGCTGGGCTTCGTGGGGGGCAGACGGGTTGGGGGATGGGAAGACGGCAGTGGTGTTCCATGTGTTACGGAGGGAAGTTTGTGGTCCCGCTGTGGATTCTCAACCTTGCACACCGCCAGGTTACATCTGATTTCTGCACAGTTTCAGTGGTTTTGGCAAAACCATATAGCTGATTTATTTATTTTAAACTCCGCCAAGTTCTCAAACAATGAAGTATCACAGGTTTAGAATCTCTCGTAATTAGGGTTGGGTCACCTCCTGTACACCCGAGGCCCTACTTGCTGTTTTTAACGTTAGATTTCGGTTGAAGTAAATAGGACACAAGGGACTGGTTATGAAGTTGGATCAGCGAGGTTGACCTTCCCTCACCAGCATTTGCAAACTGGGTGGAGCACAAAGAACAATCTGAGGTTTCTCATGCTGCTGTCTGCATTTGTGTGTTTGTGCATGTATATGTGTGTGTGTGTGTGTGGGGTGGGTGATCACCTGTGACCATGTCACTTCTCTTTTAAATGACAAAAAAAATCACCAGGTGTGAGTCTCCACTGGATGGGATTGAAATGTCGAGCAAAGAAAGTAAGAAAGTTGCCGGATTCCCAACTTGGGGAGTCAGTGAGCCTGACTCATATTCATTCTGCTTACATTCACATGAATCACCCCTTGGTTTCATGAACAGAGTTTATTTGGAGGTGAGGAGGGTGGATTTAGGTCAAACATCAGTTCAGGATTCAGTGGTAATTTCTGTGTATCCAGTTGCGGGAATCGTTTCAAAAATGCGGATTGAATATTCTGTATACACCATGCAGACGCAAACACACACATACACACACAGTACTTAGCAAAAGTCTTAGGCATCAAAAGAAAATGTTTAACTGATCATGTTGGTGTAAAACTATGCTTTATGCCTATCAAAGTGCGTTAGCTTAGCCATTTCAAACCTTATGTTAATTTGACCACAGTATTTTCAGCAGCCATCCAATACACCCATATATTTTTTGACTCGGCTACTAGCACACCTCATAAAGGTTAGCTTTTTAAACTAATTTAATTAACCAAGTGATTGATTAATCAAGTGAGCTTGTGATGAAATTTAACAAATACATGGAATGGCTGAGGTGCCCCTGAGGAGAAGTTTGGGAACTGAAGTGGTGTTCATCTAACCTTCCAGCAAGATATCAGTAACTTTTTGGAACAGAAGAAATTCTTACTAGCTTTTGTGTTACTCTTAATCTGCATGTGTTCTAATGCTAAATTGTGTTTTGCTCTGAGCAACAGTGCAGTTACTACCCAGATATATAGCTTTACATATATATCTCTGGATTATATATAATATAATGTGCAGCTACTGAGGACAAGAGCTTTGGCTACAATCCTGCAAAGCAATCCTTTTGCGCCTCTGTGACAAATTTGGTTAACACAGGAATTAGCTTCTCTCACATGATCATAGAGACATACGTGCATCTCACTTGCAACTTCTAGTTCGTGCTGACTGGGGTTGCATCATAACTCTAAAAATGTTTATGTCCCGCTCTAACGTAGGTAACACTTTTACGTGACGGGGCGCAAATACTTAGTAATATCTTGGATACTAAAGTATGAATTATGAACAAATCGTGGACGAATATAGCTGCTACTTGAGAGAAAAGATGCATCATGATTTATTAATCATTTAATGAATAGATCAGTATGCAACTAAGACTTGGTTTATGGTTAATTAATATATTAGTATATTATTTGTGCCGTCAAGGAAAGTGTTATCATAATGTTACTTTTTACGAACATTCATTCAGGGTAGACCTTACACAGGCCCTCTGCGGTATCGCAGCTGTCCTGGTCAAAATATTATGTCATCCGGCAAGCCTGAGTTGTGTATCTGTGTGTTTAATAAGAGCTGCGATGCCACTGGCTAAAGGGCCTGACAGACGTGCTTTAATATATGGGCTTACCTGGGCTGCAGCCCATGGGCTTTGACTAACTGTGTTTAATTAAATGATTAGTGTTATTTGTAAATGAGTGACTTAGTCAAACTGCTGAAGTACACCCTGCCCCCTCCGGGTTGACACCTTTTCCTGTCTCTGCCACTCCCCCCTTGGGGACAGGATGACATGGGGCGGTGAAGTTTGGAAACTCAAACAGCCCAGGTGCCTATGACCGTATAATTATCCAGAAAAGTTCTATTAGAATCACAGTTCACCTTTGGGGAGGGGAAAAATAAGCGGAGTAAATGTTTGGCAAAAGGTGGCACACCCATAGTCCGCTTCACGTTTATGGGTTAAAAAAGGCACCTGGATTCCAGATTCAGAAGCATTTCAGGTCATCCTGATGTAGCAGAGCCGAGCAGATTGTTCTCCGCACAAAGTGGCCTTTGTTAGAGAACTAGAATAATCTTTTTCATGACTTATCTGCAACAGGCCTCATTGAGGCTGTGACAGTCATGGGTGATAAACACTTTTATTCCAGGGGATGGAGTGGGGGGCAGCCAGACTGCATATCTGACACGCTCTGCCCTTAGCTTGCAGGAACGGCAGTTTTGGCTATCGGATTGTGGCTGCGCTTCGACTCCAGGACCAAAGGCCTTTTCGATGGGCAGGACTCTCCCTCCGTGTTCTTCACAGGTAAGGGGCGTATCCCCCAGATCAGGTGTTTCTGTGTTGTAACCATGGGAACAGGGTTCACACTGGCATTAGCTGAAAATTTTGCCCAAGGGAGAGAGGAGCAGCTCCCTGTCCTCTGTGAACACCTCTGTGGACAAAGAGGGGGTGCCATTTACACCAGCCACTCTTAAAACTAGATTAATTTCCCAGTAGTAACTGCACTGATGTCTTTAACCCATATCCAGTGTGTACGAGGAGCTCTTGTGACCAACACAATATTAGTAGGGAAGTCATTCTGATTTACTGAGAGAAATGCATTCACCCTCACACACAAGTATTTAGATTTTTAAGCAGTCACACAGCAGAGGGATAAACTCCTTCTGTCCTGCACAAGTTTCCCTGAATGTTTTTGGTGTGGACATGTTCCATGAAAACGGCCATTCTGAAGTTATTATGAAGTTTAAAAAAACTATTTACTAATCCAATCGAAGTTCATACACTGCAGTTGTCTGAAAAGTGTCGTTAATGCCTTGGGGGGACGAGGGCGGGCTCAAAGAAGGCAGTGTCTTAGGGTGGGGTGAGGCCTCAGCCGATATAATGGGGGCGCTGTTTCTGGGGACGGAGGGAGAGTTGGGGGCAGCGGGGCCACTCTGGCCCCCGCGATGGCCGCTCTTCAGACCTGGCAGCGGTTCATTTCAGAAGCAGAAACAGAGAGCATCCATTCACAGCCGGAACAGGACAGCCATTGTTGTATTGGCTTTTTTTGTCTCCGCCCCACTGGTGCAGAAAGACTCCCTTTTTTTAAAAATTTGATCATTTTTTCCCCACCCCATCAAAATAACTTCTGTGGGAGGATGGCAGTGTCGTGGCAGCGGTAACAAAATGGGGTGGGGGAGCTGCGATGCTATGAAAAACATCTTAATTGTAGGCTGTCCGCGAGAATAGCTGGTGGGCGCCATTATTTGCCTGGATGCCGATGCTGACATTCATGATGTGTGAAGATGTCGCCCGTTATCAGTGCACTCTGTGCACAGTGACTGCTCAGCGCGGGCTGCTCCATGCCTCATATGCATCTCCTTATTTATGCATGTTTATCCTGCAAAATTAACGTGATTGTTCAACGCACAAGAAATCCCCTTCCGCTCCCACCATAACACCATATACCCCCCACCCCTTCCTTCCCAGGTGTCTACATCCTCATTGCTGCCGGAGCACTCATGATGGTGGTGGGCTTCCTGGGATGCTGTGGGGCGATCCAGGAGTCGCCGTGCATGCTGGGATTGGTGAGTGCATAGTTATCTCATTACCACGTCCTTCAGTCACTCACTCCCTCCTCCAACCAACCGCCAACAAACCCACTGCCAAGATAAAATATCTGCTTGAGTCCAAGGTTAACCTTCTTGGTTACATCTGGAACCCACGTTACTCAGGGGCAGCGAGCCCATACAGAGCTGACTCAAGCTATAGGCAGACTAGGCAATTGATTAGAGCCCATGAATATTCTGCTTGAGGAGGAAGCGAAATGATCATAACATTTCTTGGTGGGGGGGGGGCTTCCTAAGTGAAGCTTTGTCTAGTGCACCTGAAAAGGCAGAGCTAGCCTTCAGCCAAAAAGGTCTTCTAATCATAAAGACTGGATGGTGATTAGGGATGGGTACCAAAACCCGGTATTAAACAGGCCCGTGGTATCAGTAAACCCCGCCGTTATTGATTCTGCTATCGGTACTGGATAAATTAAGAAAATAGATTTCTATTTACACAA
>JAAGVU020000061.1:24885098-24925451 GCA_011763525.2 Mormyrus iriodes
AATTATGTTCTTAATTTGTGTGTTTTTCTCCCTTTTAAATAAAAAGTACCAATAAGAATATCGTTAAAGTAGCGGTTCGATCAGCGGTATCGGTAAGAGTAGTGCTACTGTTAAAATCTTAATGATGCCCATCCCTAATTGTGATTAATCTACCCTCCAAACTTCATGCATCGAGCACCTCCTGCTGTTGAGTAGCAAATGGTCAGGTGCAGACGTTGGCCGAAGGCTGGTTTTTGCCTGGATCTGCCTTTGTGAGCAGGGGGCTTTCGTGGTCCTGCCTGGAGTTTAGGGTCTTCACTGCTACGTCCCTGACGTGAATGAAGGCCACTGGAGCTCACGCTTCCCTCTTTCCCCCTCAGTTCTTCTTCTTCCTGCTCGTCATATTCGCAGCCGAGGTCGCAGCTGGAATCTGGGGTTTCTCTAACCAAGACAAGGTCAGTTTCGTGCTGATAATGCCCACCTCGACGTGTACAAACGGCGCACTATGGCTACCACGTTACATCGCTGTCTCTCGCCCGTGCCAGGTGGTGAATGAGATCACCGAGTTCTACAAACAGACCTTACAGAATTACAAAGACACAAAACAGGACGCTCTGAAGGAGACCCTACGCCTCATCCAGTTTGGGGTGAGTCCACATGCCGCCGTACTGCTGTGCCTGTACGCAAGGTGGGCCAGACGGCCTACTCATCAGGGATGATGTTGCAAGACTCAAGACCTAATGAACTGATCCTGTCGCACTAAATATCAGGAGCCAAGGCTGCTGACCACTTAAGCTGTTACTTTACCGTTTGGCATCAAAAACAACTGTACAAATGGAAATTGGTAGGAAAGTTCTGCCAAACCGATAATACTTGTCTTCTACAAACTGTAATAGTGCAATTGGATCTATAATAGAAATCCCTGTGAAGACCTCTCTGTAAGGCAAAAGGAGGGGCACTCAGACGCAGGAACTAATCTACATGGAGACGTGGTAAAAATGAGAACCGCTGTTTTTACAACTCAACTCTCAACAAGCCTAAAAATGCAGCTGATGGTCATAGAGATCATATCTCACTCAAAGAATAGATGCTTCTAAGAAGATGGAGTTTGTCATGCATTCTTTCGGAGTATATTGTCAGTCTATATCCAAAAATATACTGCAATTCACATATTGTATGTGAAATGGACTTCCCCTTCAGCCTGGTCTTCAGTAGTTAATTCTCAGCACAGTGCTCACCTCTGTAGCCCTATTCGCAAAGTTTGATGGAGAAAACCCAGAGTCCTCCTTTGCATTATGCAGAACCCTCATGGTACCTGTCTTGTTTGTTTTTCCTCTCAGCTGAACTGCTGTGGGGCAACCAGTGTACCGCCTGATTGGGTCAAGGACACCTGCCCGAAAAAGGACGGCCTAGAACAGTTCATTACCAAGGTAAGGCTGCTTTCTGCCAGTTTGTCAGTCCGTGCTGCAAGATTGAGCATCGGATTATTCCGGGAGTGACGACCTAACCACATGCTAAAAGTTGCAGGGATAGACAACGATAGCTGCACCCCTGAAGGCGCTAAGGCCTGACGATTTCCATCCATCCATACATTTTCTGTAGCCGCCTATCCCATGCGGGGGTCGCGGGGGGTCCGGAGCCTATCCCGGAGGCTGTGGGCGCAAGGCAGGGAACAACCCAGGACGGGGTGCCAACCCATCGCTGGGCCTGACGATCTGTGTTAATTTGTTCGACATCACAAAAAACATGGTCTTGATTTCTCAAAGAAATGCCATCCATCATGACCAGCTGTTGAGTTAATCAATATCGGTAGGCTGTAACCCAAACAGAATTTGCTGATTTGAATAATACCCACAGCTCTTAACAAGAAAGGTCCCCAAAATTACAGATGGCCCTGCATTTTAACCTAAATATTACAGACTAATCAAACATTCCAAACTGAACCTATTTTCTGGGGTGATTTTCATCAGTCCTATAGTTGCTATATATACACACACATACGGATCCTGTATAATCTGCCTTTGGGGTTGCAGAGTTGCCCCAGCGCCATCACAGAAATCTTCAATTCCAAGCTACACATCATCGGTGGCGTAGGGATTGGCATCGGGGTGATCATGGTGAGGCAACCTGGGAGGCGTGGGCGGGGCTTCATGTAGCGCCATTTACTGGCGATGCGCGCTAATCAAACTCACCCATGTGCCGCTTCCACTTCAGATCTTTGGTATGATCTTCAGCATGATGCTCTGCTGCGCCATCAAGAGGTCTCAAGAAGTGGTGTAGCGTCTCCGCTGCTCTGCCCAGGAGCCGCGCCTCACTGTTAATTTATATCACATCTGTACTGAGATCTCAGCTTTCATTGCCCGTGTAATTTCTAATGTAATATTGAAGAGCCACCCAAAAATGTATAAAACCCACCCAATATCTAATGACAGAATCTGTACTAGATGGACATTGTGTGAAGACGTTTATCACGGACATTTATTACACACGCATACATTAAACGCTACCCAATTAATGCATTTTGTAATTAGTGATCTGAAGGTGGCTTGTTTTACGGATGTTGTCAGCCCTTTAGATAGGGGAAGCCTTGAAATTAGTTTTCTTGATTTTTGTATTTTTAACAGGTTTTTAATGTAATCATTTGTTCTGCAGTATGCTACTTGTGGATGTATTTTTTTCATATGCTAAAATTAATATTGACTTTTGTAAAGCTTCAGTTTGAGTAACCTGATTTATAAAGAATTGATTTTTATGTACCTATTTCATTGAACACTGATGTAACATTAAAAAAATGCCAAATAAAATTGATAACCAATTCAGATTGTTTTTTGCATTCTGTGCTAGAACTCGGCACAGTTTCTGTGCAACTATGGCACACTACTGCACACAGATAAATAAAGTAAACATTAAAGTGTACATTTTAATCATCTTCACTGTTACCATTTCCCATCCTACATTTTAACTGTGATTTTAACATGATAACTGTAATTTCTGAAAGGCCATTTCCCCATACAGAGATCAATCAAAATGAAAGCTCGTTCACATTAGCACATTTTAAACCCCCACTGTTTAATTATACCTAGCTTATTTATTAATCTTTGTTAAAAATAAAATTAGCGCAGTGACAGATACATAAAAGAACTAAACCAAGGGTAAGTATTTTTTTAACCAGTTTTGACAAGACAACCATTGTGGTTTGCCACACAAACAAAGGCTATGGCCATGTAGATATGTATGCAGCAGCTGATTGGGTGTCCGTGCTACATTTATATTATCTCACATCTCATTGGCTGTTTGTGCCACATTTACATTTTGTTACATCTCACTGGGTCCCTGTGCTACATTTACATTATCTTCCATCTCATTGGCTGTTTGTGCCACATTTACATTATAGTATATCTCATTGGGTCTCTGTACTACATTTACATTGTATCACATCTCATTGGGTCCCTGTGCCACATTTACATTATGCTGCATCTGGTTGGGTCTCTGTGGCCGTACTGCCTTGCCAACATGGGACTTTATATAATCGGTGACAAGAAACTGACACACTCAGCAGAGCATCTGTAACAGTGAAATTGAGGTGATTCTCCACACCTTTCCGACTAGCCCATGGTGTTTCGGTGCTCTTACTATATGAAACCGCAAAAAAACGTTGGTGACTTGGGTATAAAAATAAATGTCCATAAGACTTTCTGCTCAGTGTTCACCTCACCCTGCTGATAGACTGCAGTGTATTTCAGTAAAGGCTGACTCATTCAACATTTAACTCAGCCTACATTATTTCTTAAAGGCCTTTCAGTAAAAACACTGACTAGTGGTGAGATGGATGCAGTAGCGATTAAGTGGTTGTGGGCAGAGGGGACATTTTAATTCCAATAAAACTGACACCTGCTCATTCGCTGGCCAGACCCACTCATTAGTGACTTTGTGTGCAATAAACAAAGCAAACAAGTGCCCAGAGAGTCCAGTGAGTCATGCAGCCTGGTCACGTCTTTGGTACAGATTCAGTCACTCCAACTGCGTTTGCCAGCATGGCAATGATATGTACATCCCCCGCAAGGTTCATACATCACACACACACATGCTCGTTCTTCTCAGCCAAATTCTATGTGCATGTTTATACTTTATGTTACAGCATAAAAGTTGTTGCAGTTAATTTGTGAAATCGTAATTTTTTGTGACGGATTTACAGACATGTTGTATTACTCAGCTGAGAAAATCTGTCGCCATGCCTACTCTGACCCCTGGTGTCAAAACAAAGTGAGCCTGAGATTAACGAGAGCGGCCACATTAGTATTGTCGGGGCGTTGCACAGTGACACCGTCCCTGAATCACTGACTTAGAGACGCATTGTAGAGGAAGGCACTGGCACTCCTACTTTCAGGTTAATTAATATGCATACATTCGCATTGGTTTCCCTATTCCTGCCACATTCTGACCTTTTCCAGAAGTTTCTTCCAGGAATTGTGCCAAGCACGCTAAGGGTGAGAGGGTACGCAGGGAGAGTTGGTCAGCGAGCAGAAGTTCACAGACAGCTACAGTCTGTCACACTTGACACGAGAGTGTCAGCAACCTACAGAAAGCCCCGACAGTGAAGGCATGAGGACGGGCCCTTTCAGCCAGCACCTGTCACTGCAAGCAGCAATGTGACGTGTGGGCGTGCAAATCTTTCACAAAGCAGTACTCGATGAGAGCCACGCTTTGGTTAAACAGCTACTCTGATCATGTTGTGAAGACAGATCAAAACCCAACAACTCGACCTTCTAATCAGCCGCATAAATGAAAGTGGCTGCAGAGATAAAATAAGCTCCCTGTCGTTTCTCTTCCTACATGCTATTATCTTGCTTCCTTGCATTTATGCACCCCAGTCAAAAGCCTTGAAAGTGTTTTTGCTTTGAGAATACTGATACACAAATAATTAGAAGAAATATGGAGGACAAAGGGATTTCTAGGGTCCAAACCAGAACAGCTCCAAAGGATTGATTAGTAAATGGGAAAACCCCAGTCAGCTTCCCGGGACCCCTTGATTAGGAGTGATGTGGGGATAAGAGGGTGTGACCAGCTACTCTGTGGGATATCCCTTCCCTCTGAGCAACCACTGCTGTTAGTCTCAGCACACAGAACTGGGGACGCCAGGAGGGGGGGTAACACCAGTGGGCTCTCGTTCCCTTCCTGTTTGGTCTTTTCCAGAGAACTTCAACACGACAATGCTGAATTTCCTTATCACGGGCTTCCTTCATCAGGTTTACATTTTTTTGTTTTATTTCTCAGACCCTCTTATTCACAACTGAATGCAGGGTCAAACAGTCCCTGGAGCAACTGGGGGTTAGGGGCCTTGCTCAGGGGCCCAACGGTGACATCACTCTGCCGAGTTCGGAATTCAAACGGGCAACAAACACAGTATTCTAACCCACTGAGCCACACACCGCCCCTGATGGTTTAATTGCAAGTACCAGCATGTACTACACAACTCAGAAATATGAAGTTCTCAACATACACAGAAAACGCAGGAGTTTCCTGATGTCCATTGTAGTATATGCTCAGCTGCAGTGAGGTCCCTTTACCCTAGCCAGGGTGTGATAATATGCTCTATATGTCACCCATACATAGCAAAATGGCTTGGGGTGGGACTTACCATGAATCCCAGTGAAACCCCTGCTTGGAGTCCTTGCGTTATTTCAGGCAGGATTCCTCCGTACTTCTGTCCATCTTCTAAGCACTGATCCTGGTCATGCTCGTGTGAGGGCCTGGAGCCCATCTCAGGCAGCACAGGGCTGAGAGGGTTCCTAAAGCATCCACTTATTGCAAAAGATGTTAGAATATACACAGCAGCACCAGACGCAGGAAGCTGCCCGTTTTAGGCCTCTGTGGGCTTCCTCAAACGAGGCATCACACCACAACTGGACCCTCCATCAGGAACCATGTATATTTGTCATGATATACAGTACCAGTGAAAAGTATGGACACAACTACGCATAGAAAAGTTTATTTGCACTATTCTCTACATTTTTGAGTAATTATAAAGACATCAAAGCTATCAAATAACATATATTGAATTATGCACTGATCAAAAAAGTATAACAAAAAAATTATTTGGGGGGGGGGGGTTCTGTGGGTTGGGTCTGGGTCAGAAGGCTGCCGGTTCAAATCCCTTAAAGGCCCTCAACCCCAACTGCTCCAGGAACTGGCTGACCCTACTGTTTCCTCTATGCCAGTTTCATGAGGTGGCCTCCAGGGATGTTTTTCCAGCTGTCCTGAAGTAGTTCCCACATATATGCTGAGCACTCGCTGCCCGCTATTCCATTACTCTCTGGTCAAACTGCTCCAAAACCATCTCTGCTGGGTTTAGGTCTTGTGGCCAGGCCATGTGATGCAACACACTCCTTCGTAAATGGCTTGGCATGTCCAAACTTTTTACTGGTACTGCATATCATGAAGCAGATAAAAAAAATTAAAAATTTAAAATTAATACCTTGTCGTCATCTCAAACCCCATGATAAAATGAAAGAGAATGAAATACAAGTATAAAATCCAATGTTTAATCAAAGACTATATAAAAACCAAACAATAAAAGTCTTTTCATGTACAAAAATTGGGGCATGGAATTTATGAAGACTGACTGTGAACCAGCTGTGACTTGGCTTAGTGCTTATATCCAGCTCCAGTCTTTGGGATGTGACCAGGACACCAAAACCTGAATCACGTGTTGACTGGCCAGGTCCTCACATTGAAACGAAAACACCACGTATCCAAACCAAGAAAGAAATGAAAGAGCAACATCATTCACCAACTGCAACAGAACAAGGGGCAACCCTTTCAGAGGGAAGATCCACCACACGAGTCCAAAGCAGCAGTCAGCACAGCGGCCGTCGGACTCTCAGTCCAGCAGGGAAAAGTCGAAGGGCTGGAAGGCCTTCCGGAACCTCTGGGCCATGGACTCCTCCTCTTCCCGGGTGTTCTTACACTCTCTCCAGTCAGCACGGGTCGGTGTGTTCAGGAGCGCCTCGCTGGCAAGCACCTCTCTGCTCCACACACACACAGAAACACACGTCACATCGAGCAGAGGGGTGTACTGTGAAACCAACTTTAGATCCCCAGAATTAACTTGACAGAACTGGGTTAACAAACCCTGGCTGCCTCAATCAGCATTAAACAGTATTATGACGCTGGTCATCAACTCAGTAAGTTAGTTTGGGCTTTGCCTGCTTGAATAAAGAGGGCACATGTCTGCATTGCAAACAATGTAAACTGACAGTTGTCCATTGGTATATGAGAAATAGGTAAAACCTACCCCACTCAGCAAACTTTATAGTCAGTTCCCTGCCCCTCCCATACTATTTAGTGAAAGGGTTACTCTTATACTGGCTGTCTTCTGGTGATGGCGGGTTTGTATATACGTTTTTGGCGAAAGGGTGGGACCAACGTTCACTTTAATCCGAAAGCCAGCACTTAAACCTGCTCAGAGCAGGTTAGGCAAGCAGGGTAAATTACCATGGCAATATACCCCGTTTCAAAGTGGAATATAATGCATAGAACCCAAAACTAGGAAGTAAGCCTCAAAAAACCAGCTGGTACACTCGCCTCGTAGTACTATGCTCTGGTGCCAGCATAGCCAATAAAGGTCAACACTGAGTCTCTACGATATTCATGAGTGTGATATATATTCACACACAACAACGTTGTTGCTGTCGATTTTACGGTGCTCACATACGGATACAGAATTGGTCCTTAAGACCATTCTGACTATTCCCACTCCCTGGATCTTGGTGGTAAGCTGTCATGGCGATGGATCACAGTACCTTCCAAACTGCAGGGGAAAGTTCTTCTTGATTCTGTAGAAGAGCTTTTCCCCCGTGTCTAACTCCACATAAAAATATGGCGTCCCGGGCTGGACCATCTGCATCAGGAGGGCAGACACGTACCCCAGAGGTGAAGGACATGGAGGAGAGATGAGGAGAATGCTTCCAGTTAAGGGTTAAACAGTAAGGAGGAATGAGGACAGCGCTGTCAAGTAACTACAACAAACAAATAATAAACCGTAAAGCACAGGACTTCAGCAAAGGGAAAGCAACCCTTGAAAATGTGCACACGGAAAAAGCCAGGAGAGGGAACTGACAAGGCTTCTTCTGTACACAATGAGCCTGGAGCTGTAAACAGGCAGCGTGTGTTAGCCTCTGCCTGACCATCCCAGGCGTGGGAGAAGGTTACACCGTGCCTCGGAATGTTTAGCTAAAGCTTCCTGTCTCCACAGAAGGCCATAATCTGGGACGGGCGTCACATGCACAGCTACAATACCACGCGCTCCAGACAAGCGACTGACTCACAGTAACAAAAAAAAAAAAAAGTATAACAAACAGGAAGTCTCTGCTGCTGGTCTGTCACGAAATTTCCACAAATGGCACTTAGAACGGACAGAAAGAAACAGAAAAGCAGTTACAGTGTGACTGGCTTGTTACAATAAGATGCCAAGACATTCAAGCATGAAGAGAAGGTGCCTGCTCTGTGTTCTTACCAGCCAGTGGAGCTGCTGTATATCTTGTAAAAAACTGGCAGTACAATAAGTTCACAACGGGAGGCACTCATTACAGCAGAGGCTGTAATTAACAGGGGACCCACCTGCTTGAGGTCTGTGTGCTCAGGGATTTCCAGCAGTTCTATTTGCTGCTCCTGCGCCTGGACCACAAAAACCTCCTTGATTTCCTCCGTGGTGCACTTATCAAGCGGGACCGGCACCATCTGCACGCACACACAGACACACAGAGTTCATATATTACTATCATTATGGGGGCTCTCCATTCATTTCTATGGGCATAACCTAATACGAAATATAATAACCCTAACCTTCATCCAGCCCTAACCTTAACCATAAGTAGCCAAACAAAATACAAGACTTAAATGTACTGTGTTGTGTGCAAGTCATCACTGGGTCACATGACCCTCAGAAATTATCGCGTCGTCATGATGCGATTGGGGAAGCGGAGGGGCCCCCCTACCCCATTCAGACTTAAACTGATGATACGCTGAGAGTGGGCCTTGGTGGGGAGGGGCTGAGATCTCCATGATCCACCCCTGAGAATTAGACAGCAAGGCTCACTGCGGCTCATCTGTGTGGAGCTGCTGTACTGACCCCGGGGCTTGCTGAGGGCCAGCCATGCAGGGCAGCTGCCACAGTCAAGGGGACAGACACGACCAAACTCCAGGTCACCAGGAGCACAACATGGAAACGTTTCATGATGCCGATCGGGCCGTTGGCAGCTTTTACTGTGTCAGGATGGAGGCACCACTAAAAAGAGAGATCTTTATGCGAATTAGCCATCGACGAATCAGCAAAGCCGCCCAGTTTCTGGCAGGTCGTAAACGTGGGAGAGCGAGAGCCAGTGTCACGCTCTGCAAGCGGACAGTGACACCTCGCCTCGGACGGCCCACCTGTAGCTGGAGGTGCTGGCTGCGGTAGTTCCTCTCGAAGGCCACACAACGCTTCCCTTGGCTCCGGTATAAGTCACGCACGGCGGCCTTGTACCGCTGCAGCTCGGCCTGCTCCTCTGTGGACAGGTCCACTGCCGATTGGCTGTGTCCGATGGGCAGCACCAGCACATGGTCTGAAGTCAGGCCACCTTTGGCCAGGGCCACGTAGCACTATGGACACAGAGGCACCACATGTGAACAAGGCTCCATGGAGACGCCACCTACAGCTTGACATGGAAACTTCATGGAATTCCACTCATTCCCGGGTCAAACCCTGCACATCCAAACAAAAATGTGTCAGCTAGACTGAACCGAAACCTGGCTCCATTTACCATCTGACATCACAGAACAGTTGCCCTGACACGCACATGCGATCCCTGCTAAATCACACCTATGGTAAATCGCAGGCATCCATCACACATCAAGCATCACAATCTTGGCCAGCAGCTGCCGACGAAGCGAAAAGGATTGAGTGATAAGGATTGTTCAGCACAATTCTGGCTTTGATTTCTGCTGCAGTAAGGCTCAAACAAAGGGCACTCCTTCTGCACACCAGTGCAAACAAACCCACCTTAAGTTAAATAAAACACTGAGATTTACAGAAGGCATCCATGGCAACCATAGACACATTGTGTAGTTAAACTTCAAAATGCAAGTTTAAAAAGTGAACGCAAATGTGAAATAAATGTAACGAACAACAGCCCTGATGGTCACACAGGCTGCATGTTACGATATTTCCTGGGAAATCCACTTTGTCTGATTAATCTGCAGCTCGGAGTCACCTTAAATGGGAACTAACTTCAAAGACCCCCTTCACACAATAGGCCAAGAGTCTGATGCGGCTGGACGCCAGCCAGCTCCAAAGTTGTCTGTGGTGAGGCACGATTTACCGAAAGCTCCTCATTTGTGCGTGAAAGTTTTTCCTACTTCATGAGAAACACCGCAATAACACGGGCAGCCATTTCCTTCAGTGCATTCTTCAGTAGGAGACATTAAACTTGTTTCATATGATTACATACAATACTGTAGGACCTGTTATGACATGCATAATAGCCACTGTACATTAAATATTTTATGTATTGTGTGGCGGCATGTGGATCATGTGTTGAGGCTCTTAGGTTCATAAAGCTCTCTGAGCTTCTTCAAGAGACTAAGCCTTACTCCTCTACATTAGTGTTTCCTAATCCGGTCCTCGGGGACCCACAGCAGTCCACGTTTTTGCTCCATCCCAGCTCCCTATCTGGGACTGTCTGGAAGGGAGTAGAAACATGCGGGTCCCCAAGGACTGGGTTGAGAAACAAAATAGATTTAAGAAATATAAGTGGATATTTATACAACGTGTTTGCTTATCTATGGTGCTATTGATTTCTGTTTTTCGTTTTCTTTTTTTTGCAGTAGCTGGAGAAGTTAACAGAGTATGAACTTCTGTGTGTCGACGCGGCCCATATGACAGAAAACGGCTTGAATTGAAGCATTTAACAAAAAAATGAAAATTCCAAGTTATTTATGAAGAGGTGGTAAAAGGATTTCGTAAACCTGTCGGGACTCACGTGGGTGCCAATGCTGACCACCAGGTGCTTCTCCACCTCTGGGCTTGCCAGGCAGAACCAGCAGGGGCCAGTGGGCTGAGCTGGGGGGGGGGGAAGGGGGAGGTGAAGCAAAGGAAATCAGATCTGCCACATTCCACTCCACAGTTTACCCCTTATTACCGTAAAACAATGTAAGACAACATGACCAGCAAACCAGGAAAGCTCTGGGACAGCGAGAGTCTGCACAGAAGGTGATATTAATCAACAGGACGAGAAAGGAGACATTCCACTTGCATGTGTCAGTGAAGCCAGGAGAAAACAGGGAATAACATCAGCAAAGACTGGGGGGGCATGTTTGGGGCTGGGCCATTTTATCAGAGCAGGGACAGTCCTAAGGCCACCCACACGCACACCCAGCAGTTTCCACAAACTGGTGGAAATTTAAGATTAAAAAAAAAACAGTAACGATTCTAAAATCCTCTCAAAGAGGAGTGATTAAACCGAAGCATGTTTTGTGTAATTAGTTTGGGTTTTCTTCCTGACAGTGAGGGCCGCGCCAGATTGCTAATTGAGAAGCAATTCCCAAGACCACGTCCACAGACGGAAAATAACGAACGGGATAAACTGTTGAGATGGCACAGATCAAAGGGATTTCCAACAGATAAACTAAATTACTGTTATAGGAGACTAATGTGAAGAAAAACACACATACTCTCCATTTTCCACTGTGAAAAGCAGCAGGTCTGGGGGATCGTGGATGGTGGCGAGAGGCGGCAAGGGGAGGAGGGTGGGGGCGATGTGGGGGACACGGCTGGCTGACTCACGGGGCCTCCGTGGCTGCTTGGGCTGGATCTGTCGGTCTCCCTCGGAGTGCCTCTTCCTTCCTTGACCCTGAGTCTGAGATTTCTTCCCCATGTCGAAGAAAAACTGGGTTGTAGACTCCTCCTATACAGAGAAAAAGGCCAGTGAGGTAATGTGGTCATGTAAAGTGAAGTGTGTTTGGGGGGGATCAGTCAGCAGCACACTGATATCTGCCCCACCTAGTGGTAGAAAGCAGAAGTGCCTATACCACCCGAACCTTTGTGATTACATAACGCTGACTGCGCCAGGAAATCTGGAGAGATTTTCCATTTAAACATTAAAAGAGAGAACTATGCAATGAGACTTATCTATAGGCAATGTTTGTCACAAAACAGAAGTTAAAAATACACTACACTATTTAAAAAATCTGTTCTGCTCTGATTCAAGCAACCTGGACAGACTTATAAGGTGCAGCAGGATTATACCAAGTTCTTTTCTGAAAAATATGAATACTGCATGTAAATGAACAATAAACTCAGATCTAGTGATGTGCACGAATCAGAAATTATCCAGTATACTGTCTAAGATGACTGACCCAATTCCCATTCATTATCAGCCTGAAATGAAATGCAGCAATAAGGGCCCGATGCAGCCACCTCCGCTGTTGCCGTGGCAGCAGGCCATTCCTTCTGCCCGCCTTTGGCAAGCTTCCTGTAGGGGTTTTCAGTGACATCTTGTGGCTGCTTCACTAGCTCTGCCGGGTCCATGCTTTTCAAAGGGACTATGCTAAATGCATACAAGTACTGGGTGGAATAAAAAAAAAATAAAAGTAAAAAATCATAAAAAAAAAAAAATAAACAGGCATATTAAAAGGCAGCAAAGCACAAACACTGGCTCTAATGCAGCCTCAGGAAATTAAACAACAATGACCTCTCACCTTCTTCTTGGCAGGGTTATTGACATTGGCCAGGGCTATGAACCGGCTGACGTGCCGAGCGTTCTCCTGCAGGACCATATGATTCCTGCCACCATCCAATCACAGCACAGTGGGGGGGAGGGGGGATGGTCAACATCAGACTGAGGGACAGGCATGTAGTAGGCATCAGTAGCGCAGAACAGTGAGTGGTATTAATGGCATACAAAGCTGCTCTGACACTGACCTGATCATTTTATTAAAAAAAAAAAAACCTACGCTGCCTGAAGGGTGACAATCCAATTTAAAATATTTACACAAACACTTTTCTAAGCCTTATGCTACATTACAACAGAGAAGTGTGAGATGTTTGGTTTATCTTTAGGTGAGTACCTGATTCTGTAATGAACTTATCTGGCAACTCAGGGAAGCGTAAAAATTCTGCTATAATCGAAGTCAGCCCCTGCTGCGGAGACCCCCCCCCAAGTACATGTTCGCTCTCTTATAGGGAGGATGTCCTGGGAATCCCCAAATCCCCCTCAACTTGAACACTGCAAAAAGTCATATGCAGTCTCAGAAAGGTTTGTTGTAATTATGGTGACAGTGCAGGAATAAATACATACTAGTTGTACTTGGACAGAGAAATGTCAGAACGGACCCAGCACTGCTCTCTGTGGTACTGGGGTCATGGTAAGCAGCACACACACCTGTACGGCAGTCGCTCGTAGTGCGCCCCCTCCAGGGCAGCAAAGTGGTACCGCGGCCTCAGCTTGTCTGCAGCGCTGGCAAGAGACATAGCTCCGCAAGACTTTGTGTTAATATCCTGCAAAGAGACAGGCTATCAGGACACAGCAAAACTGCCAAATAACAATCAGTGCTTTAATTAACAAAGACAGGAAACGATTCTAAGCCAGATGAGGCTTGTATTGCAATTCAGATGTGCAGCCAATGACGTCGTCGCTGGGTAACAATTACTTACAGTAAAAAAAAAACAAAAAAAAAAACTATGATCTGGCCTACAAGAGATATACAACTTTAAATTTTTAAAGTTTTTTAAAAACTGGCATGATGGATATTTATTTTAGCTGTTGGACTAACTGGCATCTCTAAATTGCCCATAGTGTGGAGCTGTGTATGTGAGTGTGTGTATCCTATGACAGAATGACGGGGTGGACCCCAGCCATACGTCCTGCGCTGCCTGGGATAGGCTCCAGACTCCCCTCCGCAAATCATAACAAGGACAAGAAAAGGAAGTTGGAAAATGGGTGGAAAGACAGTTACTGGGTTGTTGCCATATTGCCAGACGCCGCATGGCCACTGCGAAGTAAGTAGAATGTCCACTCCTTTGAAACTTGAAGAGGACACCAGTGGGGTCACCAGGGAACTGACATCCTTGAGTGTGAAGCAGTGAGCCGGAGCCGGTTCCTGCTGCCCTTCCCTACCGCTGATGTAGGCGATCTGCAGGCCCGATGCGCCGGTAAAGACGCCCCTGCGACCTGAGACAAACAGATGCCCCCTATTGGCTAAATGTCAAAACATTTACTGCACCAAAGACTGCAGTTTTTCTATAGATCAAAACAAAGAACAAGGCTAATTGAGAAGCAACTTAGCAGGATACACTTTTACTGTTATTTTGGAACACATGCTTCTAAAGTTACGTACAACAGGAATCGCAGAATACTGAAAGATATTAATGAAACGCTTCCTTCAAAATAATTCACTTAGGACTAACATACCCAGATAGGTGATGTTCTCAGCCAGCTCACACCCATCTGAGCTGGGAAAATACTTTACTGTATCCTGGCTGGCTGCTCCCAAAACGTATGTGTGAATGGGTGCTAGAGAAAAGAAATGGTGTCAAATCTGTGCCTTGGGCCGTTAGACAAAAAAGCTGTAAATTTCAGTCACAAATACTTTTGAGGAAGTATTTTTGAGAAAAGGATGTCATACATTAAAAATTCAGTCCCTTTTCTTCTATATTACCTTTCTTTTCCCCAGATTTATACTCCTCCCATTCAGCTTCTGCCTCTGCTGATGAAGCAAAAAATTCTCCAACGCAAAGCAACAGCTTCACACAGAGAAATCAAATCAGACATTTTACACATCATAAAGGCTACCAGACTTTTGCCGCTTAAGGACGGCATACTTACGTCAAATTGCCCACTTTTTTTCTGGATCGCTTTCACTCGGTTAAATAAAATATTAAATTTTCCTTCAACGTCCCCACAGGTCAGGCTGAAATAAATTTATAATCAGGATCATTTCAATTTCAAGCATTCAAAATGTCTGAATGAACTTGTATTATTTTTAAGATCAAAATGTACCCTTGCAATATCTTAAAATATTACATATATTTCGTACGCAAACTACATCAAATACAAGTTTACATTGCACGTTATCATATTGTACATTTTTATTGTTTGACTGTTCATGTCTGAATGTCTTTTTACTGTCTGAATGCGTGTATTGCGCTACTGGAAGCCTGCATTTTCCTTCTGGGTTAATAAAGTATTTATAAGAGATAAAAATACATAAAACTGATATACAGTCCTGTACTTGAATGACTGGATTGGCTCAATACTTGGGAAACTATAGAGAGATGAATACGCGCTAAAATTTACATTTCAGCATTAAACAAAGAGCAAGACTTAAAACCATTTGTGATATTAAAACCTAGATATTACACTTAAGAGTTTAATGCGACCTGACTATTTTCTTTATTACAACCAGACCCACTGATCATTCATCACACCCGAGTGCTCAGCCTGCCCAACCACTGGCATTTACTTTTATCCAATTTATATTTACTTTCAGCCTCTTTCGACAGACGTACGCTGCATTCAGACAATAAAGCCACCTACACTGAGAATACATGGTTTTGGCACGGGGCAAAAAAAATCCCACATTAAATTCTTATATTCGGGGAGAACGTGTCCCGACTCAGGGACACGTTTATCACTACTTTTATCCTATTTATAAAACAAGGTTATACAGTTAACTAGCGATGCTTGTAGTCAAAGGAAGCTGCAGCCCAAACACGTGTAACGTTAACCGGGAGAACATTTAATAGAGGCTAAAGCTAACTAACCACTCAGAAACGCTTAATTATGAGAGATTTTACTAATTTATAACCGACAACACGAACTACGCAATCTGACTTACACTCTCAGAGGCGTGTCTCCCATTTGGTTATATGTGTAAAAATTACAAGCTTGTAAAAGCAAAAGTTACAGTTGTGGCCGAAACCGTAGACAGATTTCAAATTTCAAAAATGTCGCTACTGGAACCTAAGCGCTCGTTCCTTCAGTAATATATGTCCCCCAAAGACTAATATTCAGTTTCGGATGACAATTTCTAGAATGGTTTCTATGTGTTTAATACATATTTTATTTCAAATCAGCGTTAATAACCTCGTTAATAAATAATAATAACAAAACCGTCATCTATATGGACAAGAAAGTGTCATTATTAAATTAATAAAAAAAGAAGAATGGTTTCTGCCCGGATGATTTACACAGGGGCACCATTTAAAGATAACTGCTGCGAACAATATCCAGCTAAATATTTATGTAAATTTATTTTCCTGTTTGTTAGTCACACAGATATATATAATAAAGTCGTTTAACTCAAATTTATATATATATATATATATAAATAGCTACGTGACGTATGGTGGATTTCGTTAATGAGCATTGATGATCATGAACAACCGCAATATTTACTGACACATTTAGCGTGCACGTTAAAGCGCAGCTTCACCCTCGGTATATTTTTCTTGGGTATGGGGTAACGCAGCTTTGTGTTGGATGCATTTCTGTTGCTTTTTGGTAAAACTAATAAAAATAAATTTCTTGCGCCAGATCCCAGTTCTGTGGTATCATCGGCCATGGAGACGGAAGAAGAAGTGACGTGAAAAAGGAGCAGCTGCTGCAATCAAAATAGGAACTAATTTACATTTGCTGAAGATATTTTTGTGATGTGATGGAATGTTAGCTGTAGTTTCACCAAGACAATCATTTTGATGCACTCAACTGTTTACGGTTAATTTTGCACGTTTGCACTCGAATGCTGCAAAGGCTGGGATCGTTAATTAAGCATGTTTGTACTTTGCAGTTCCCTTGATTTAATACATTAAGATATAAAACAAATGGCTGGATAGCTTGAAAACTATCAGTCGATCTATGGGCTGAACATTACCTTATATAGGCCTGGTTTCTGGCTGTGAGGGGTTGTTGGCTTGTCCTGGTCTTAAATGTAAACGAAGGACACAAGTACCAACTTCGTGACGATATCTCCAGCCACCGCACCCTGGCGCACACTAAAGTGACGAAAAAGGAATGAGGGCGCCAAATAGGCTTTGCAATTAGACGCTAAAATGTCATCCTCGGAGCAAATCATTGCCATCACTGTTGATGACAAAACATACAATGTGAGCAAAAGCAAGCTGATTGAGAAGAGCGACTACTTCCGCGCTTTGTACAGCTCGGGAATGCGGGAATCGGGAGAAGACTCGGTACAGCTGCAGGGACTTAGTGTCCCGGGGTTGGAGCTGGTCCTGGAGTTCATCAATACCTCGAAGGTGCAGGTCGCTAACGAGACTTTGGAAGACTTGATTGAAACGGCCTCCTTTCTACAAGTAACTTCGATTTTGAAGCTGCTTCTGTCGGAAATCAGGCTGGACAATTGCGTGGAGCTGTATAATCTCTCGGAGATATACGGGACGCACGACTTAAGAAATGCCTGTCTCAAGTTCATGAGCTGTCACTACCATCCCATGCTGCGGAGACCCGAGTTCCGCAACCTGCCGGCCGCTCTGCGCAATCAGGTGAGGGAGATGCGCATGAAAGGCACCGCGACCCTAGTCGCGATCGGAGACTTCATCGGGACCTGCTTGGACTTGGCAGACCAGGACGAACCGTGGTCCATGCTCCGGTACGGGGAGCTGGAACAGCGCTGGAAACCGCTGGCCAACAACCTGCCGTCAGACATGGTCAACGTGAGGGGGTATGGGTCTGCAGTCCTGGACAACTATCTGTTCATAGTTGGAGGCTACAGAGTGACGAGCCAGGAAATTTCTGCGGCCCACTGTTATAACCCTTGTAGGAATGAGTGGAATCAGGTTGCACCACTGAACCAGAAACGGTATGATACAGCTTACCGATAACCCAGTGCTGTTTAATGTTCCCTTTGCACCTGAAACCAAAAAAATGTAATTAATGTTCTAAGATCCTCTCTCGCTGTCACCTCCAGTTTCTCTCCACTAAATTTACATATGAGCTGACCTTACTGCATTGTGCAACTTCTTTAAGCATGTTATAAGTTCGGTTTGCAGGAGTAATAATGAAACTGACATTATTAGACAGCATCCTGTACAGTAAATCCATAACCAGTGAACGGTCAGCTCTGTGAGGTGTAAATTGCGTGACATTGGGTGTCTGCTAAGCAACTAACTGTATCTAAAGTATTTCATAAGAGTATGGATGTGTTTCCTTTTTATGTTGTTCTCAGGTCCAATTTCAAGCTGCTAGCAGTTAATGGGAAGCTCTATGCTGTGGGAGGGCAGACTTTGGGAACTGTGGAGTGCTACAGTCCGGAACAGGACTGGTGGACCTGCGTTTCTTCTCTGCCTAACCCTCTGGCAGAGTTCTCGGCCTGCGAGTGTCAGGGCAAAATCTATGTCATGGGTGGCTACACAGCCAGAGGTTAGTATGTGCTTTGCACTAGGCCTTAAAAACAAAATATTAAGAAATGTGAAAAAGAGGTATCGCTGGGTCAAGTTTGTAGAGATTGTCAGCTTTCGCAAAACGTAATCATAACCCGGTGTGTACCTAGAAATTCTAGGCTCCTCTGAAAAAATGTCACTTTGGGGCCCCTCTGCCCACTTTTTTGTATAATTTTACATATTCAAGGAACCCTGTAAAGTGCTGGGCCCCCTGAATCTGCCAAGGTATCCCTGCGCCTCTGACTCCCCTGTTCGTAACACTTAAGTTTGTGTATACCCAAGCAACCTAGAACTGGCTAAAGGAAGGTACAAATTTACGTTTTATGGCTGACAGCAGTTTCATGTTTTTTTTTATTCTATCATTCTTTTCCAGACTGCACCTGGGGACAGTTGTACCCTGGGGTTTAATTAGCTGAAAAAGCTGGCAAATTGTCTTGGCAAAAGCTTGATGTATGTCAGCCTAGAGCTCTGTTTTCCCTCTCTCTCCAATAGACAGGAACACAAACGTGCTGCGGTACTGCCCTGTCTCTGACACGTGGACCGTGTTCCGCTCCTGCCCTGCTCACGTACGCAAGCAGCAGATGCTGTCCGTGGAGGATACAATCTACCTGGTGGGGGGGTACACCCATGAGCTGGGGCCAGACCGACGGCGGGTCAGCCAGACCGAGGACATGCTCACCGTGCAGTCCTACAATGTGACCACAGGAGAGTGGCTCTGCTTGAAGGAAAACACCTCCAAGTCAGGCCTGAACCTCACCTGCACGCTTCACAACGACGGCATCTACATCATGAGCCGTGATGTGGGCCTGCCCACCAGTCTGGAGCACAGGGTCTTCCTTAAGTACAATATCTTCTCAGACGCCTGGGAGGCCTTCCGCCGGTTCCCGGCTCTGGGTCAGAACATGCTCCTCTGTTCACTGTACCTGCCCAACGTCCTGTGAGTCTGACTGGGCCTGGTTTATACAGGACCTTCCTGGGTTGATGCCAGCGTGTGTCATGGTTTAAGCGTCACTGAAAGCAGCCAGTCGTCATACAGTGGATGCAAAGGTCTTGTTACTATGCAGTCTGTTAGATCTTGATAGTCCAGCTGTAGGTAAACACTCTGCTGCGTGATGGAGGAATGCTCAAGGACTTTGATCCTCCCGTTCCACTTAGATGCAGAGTGGGTAGGGCTACACAATCTTACTGTACGTGATCGTAAACAAACCGTTGCAATCATCTTTTCTGTTGTGAGGGTGCTGTCTTCTCAGAAGACAGTCATCTTGTCCAGAAGCTCTGTGTGGCGATTTTGTGGACTTAAGATTCAGGTGTGATAGGGGCAGCCCATGACCGCGCTCCTTTACTCAGCTCCACGGTGTGTAACAGACTTCCTGGAAGAATGGCCACTGTACCACAAGTGGGACCATAATGACTTCCTGTGCTGTTTCACCTGGTTATGTTTAAGTTGCACGTGAAGGTCTGGTACCTCTGATTGATATTCCAATGGCGTTTACATTCTGCCCACTATCAGTATACTTTAGGAACATTCATTACAGTATTATCATGCAGATAGTTTAAATCAGACAAGAGTAAAACACAACCAGTATAATTATTAAGTTACAGTGGTACTATACTAAGCTACACTGAAAATAATCTTCTAGCATATAAGAAGAAATGTTGCTTGAAAACACATTTGCTATACTCTGCATGTGAGGATAGCCTGATCATTCCTTAGGTTTTCACTACAAAAGTTTCATTAAATAGGCCACCACCATTCCCAGACTTGAAGGAAAAACCTCAACACTAATGTAAAATGTATACATATGTATGTTTTGAGATAAGACTTTGGTTTTTATTATGGTAATTTCACAGAAAAGACTTTTGGACAGTGTTTAATCCACAGTGGAAAACATTTCCAGTGTTTGACAGTGTTTATGACTCAGTCTACGGAAGCTTGAATTGTCATTAGATATGATGTAATTTACTGTACATTATTGTTTACTAACAAATCATTCTTATGGTTTTCGTGAATTTCATCTCTTTGTAAACTAAATCTGTGCTGTCAGCCCCTGTAATCCTAGTCCTCTTTTTAAAATGAAGATTGCACACTACAGAAGAACCAGGTGAATAAGGGAAAAAAAAAAACAACATTCAGCAAGACCCCGTATTGTGTAAATGGTACGGAAGATTGATGTATATGTAAATTTATCTAAATGTTTGTTTTACTGTTATTTGTAAATCCCTCTATGATTAATCCAAATACTTAAACTTGTTTCAGTGATCATGAGAATTCTCTTTAAAATAATCTTTTGCTTATGATGATATACTAAATTTGATAAGTGTAGCAGAGGAAGTAAAACGGCTCTTTAAACCATTCATAGATCATTTGTTATAAATTAAAACTAATTGCACAAAATGCACAAAAGTCAATAGTAAAATAAGCTCTATTTTGTTACTAGCTATTGACCAAAACTACTGTTTTGCTGTAGGAAAGTTGGTGGCAGGGTATGAACAGAGGCCTTATAAGGATATACTGAAATGTAAGCATTTAAAAATGTTAGTTCACTTAGTGGCAAAAATCTCTTGTGATATCTTTTTTTGATCATTGAAAACGGAACAAAAAGCATCTTGCTAGACCGTTCTCCTTAAGAGATTCTTTTCATTTCCTCCTATTAATTGCCAAACCTATAGATGCCTTGGAAATTAAAAAGAAAGTGATTCAGGGAGTACATGTCGTGTTTATTTCATTTTTTCCGCAGGAAATATGTGGCATTATCTGGTGGACTTCTCTCCATTCAGGTGAAAATTAAGTAGCTTCCTCAGTGGTGAGCAGGTCCATCACCACAGAGAACAGGCACTCTCCATAGGCCGTGTAATCAGTGAGTGTGCATCTACCCACAATGTCACCATAATTTTCCGTGTAGCTCACTGGGGCGAAGAATCTCAAGCAGCTCTGGTCACCGAGGTTCACGGTGGTCCACTCTCCGCCTGAGGGGTCACCGCAGCGAGGCACAAATGAGCCGTCACACTGCATCCAATCTGAGGGAGAGGCCATGATGCCCTCTGAAGACATGTCCATTGCGGTGGATTGGAGGGCCACGCTTTCTCCTGATTGTAAGCTTCTGTTTCTTTCTGGGGGCATGTAATTAGGGGGTAGGATGTCCACTTGGAGAAACGAGGGAAAACGCTGGCTCATCCAGTAGTGGGTGCCTGTGACACGGCAGTGCAAATATGGGAGGTTGAGGGCCAGGGAGATGATGTTGTGGTTTGTTAGTGGCACCTCCTGAAGGTTGGTGACTCGTGCTGATATGGTTTTAGTGGGGACCAACAGATCCATGCAGCCATCTGGAGGACGAAAATAGAATTGACTGACAATATTTGTTAACCATATTTATAGATGTTGAGGCTGCTGTTTTTGTAAACACTCATTAATCTTTTATTAATTTCAGGCATATTTGTCCAGAATAACTCATGGCTAATCACAGTTACAGATTTATAAACAAACAATCTATTAGAATATAAAATCTGAAGGAAAATGTATGGAGTTAAATTACATCTAAAAAGTAGTAATCCAAAATTAAACAAGATTAACAATAATTTGTTACAAAAAAGTTAACCGCAAAAAAAAATAGTAGAGAACGATAAATTAAGTGTGTCAGGTCCCAGTGCTGCATGTCTGCCTGGCACATTTCATCATTGGGTACCCAATTAGTGAATTTTCTTGTGGACTGTGAATTTTTGTCATATTTTAGGGTCTCCAGACAAAAAGTTTGAAAACAACTGTCTTACGCATTGTTTTATTACAAATTGAGCTATGCTCAGTTTTGAAGAAGAGACAAGTATTTACCTGCCTACTAGACATACGGATGGATAGTCAAAAAAAGCCCATTGAAGCCCATTTTATCAGTTTCATTGTCAGTATAGTTAATGTGTTTTGCCTTTATAGGGCAGTACGGATACAATTCAAAAGTAAAACAAGACTTTTATATCTCTTACAATATCAAAGACCAATGTGCGTAATAAACTAACCTGAGACAGTCCGTGGGTTCTCCATGTCATACAATGTCAGTCTTATCAGGTATCTTTCTGCCAGAACATGGGACTCCATTTTGTACAACTGAACATCAGGCCAATCAACTGACATTTCTGCCTTTTTTAAATATGGGGGAAAAAAGCCTGAAAAGTTATTGAATGTTTCTATGGAAACAAGATTTATAAATCAGCTAGTAACCCCTACTCTTAATTCCCTACACTGGTTTCCTGTTAGGTTCTGGAGTGACATTAAAAGTTCTACTTACATATAAGGCATTCAAAGATCAAATTTCTGCCTACCTACCAGAACCGATTCATGTTTAAAAGTCGCATTGCATATTCAGATCACAGAATGCAGGCTTTCTTGTCATCCTACATATAAATAAAGTAACAATTGGCAGTAAAGCCTTTAGCTAAGGGGCCACTATATTGTGGAACGGTTTGCCAGTTCATGTTTGGGATGCCGACCGAGTCTCAGGTTTTAAATCTCGACTGAAGACCTAATACTTTAGTCTTGATCTTGGACCCGCAGAAGTTTTTCCTGGGTTCCTCTCTTCTGTTGTCCTCTGGCATTCTTTCTCTCTTTCCTGGTCTCTGTTTCATGCACCATTTTATATAAATGATGTAGCAATGGTTTACCACACACACTTGTTATTTCCAGCCTTGTCATGGGGTGACCGTGTTGTGAAAGGTGCTCTATATATACATACATACATACATACATATATGAATTTAATTTAAATTGAATAGTATGTCTGTCCTGTTACCAACAAAATATCAATGTATTAACAGTTATACAGTATTTCTACAAAGTTTTAATTACTTAAATAGTTTTACAGTGAAGAAAAGCAAAGATCATTGTACTAAATATTGATTATAAGGTTGTATCATGTTGGGGTCCTCTCGCTTGTTGCCATTATTAAAAAAAACAACAACTCTGGATTAGTTCACCTAGGTACGTCTGAAAGCTCTTGTGCTTCACTGCCCTGAGGCTCTGGCCTCGCGTCTTCCTGTATCCCTTGGGCACTGTCCCCCAATCTCTTTCGCACACAAGCTCCCAGGGTGCAATGATCAGTGAATCTGCCTCCACTTAGCTGGATATAGTGAGAAGCTCTAAGGGCTCTGTTTTTTCCTGTGACCTCGGTGACCTTGGGTGGTGATGTTGCTTCTTTGTGCTGCATCTTCAAGTCCTTTTTCTTTGAGGATGTCAGCCTGGTTTCATTGAGCCAGAGATGCTCGGCTGTTTCCGTCTTTTGACGTTCATGAGTGTTTTCATCAGGGTTTAGACAAGTGATGTCACTGCCTACTTTCTTCATTCCATGTATTGTGATCCTGGATGATCCCGGGAGAAGGTGCTTGAGTTGAGGATCCAGTTTAGCCTCTTTACCGTCCCTTGACTTCTTCACCCCCAGCCTCCTCTCCACCCCTTCTTCCACTTTCTCCTGCAGCCACTCATTGTGAGTCCCTCTGGTTGAACAGCCTCCAAGCTTGCCCTCACTGTCCTGGGGTGACCGGATGGCACACGTTACATTCACCTTCTTGCCCTGGGGTCTCAGGTTGCCTTTAGGCCCCTGAAATCCCGTGATGTTGCTGTCTTGTCTCAGTGTAGCCTTTTCCTTCTCCAGTCTAGGTTCTCGGGAGGAAAGCAAGTCTGCTTTATTTGCCTTCTGTTTTATAACATTATTACTGAGTCCCACCAAACTGGTTACATTTTGCTCCATCCTGCTTACTTTCAACCTTGGCTTTACATGCACCTGTAGTTCCGGAAGGTCAGTAGCCTTTGCAGGGACATCCAGTCGGTCAGGTTTCCCAACCTGTACTGGTGCAGATGGTCTCCTCTCTATTCCATTATTTGGGGAAATGGGATCTCTCCTAACTGAAGAATGTGGTTTTACATCCGGATACCCGTTTAGCATTTCTGGTTGACTGGGAACCACACCAGCCTCAGACATGCGTTTTATCGCTGGTTGTTGGGAGAATCCTTCACCCTTGAACCTTTCCACTCCTGAAGTATCCACAGTGGCTCTCATCTGTGCCCCTGTGTGAGATATCTGCTCCTTTAGCTTGCTTTCGTTCCTTAGCTTTCTTTTGTGTTTCTGAACACTGGCGGCCTCTCTGCCTTTCCTCTCCATCCACTCTTTCACTTTTTGCTCCGACACCTTCGCCCTCTCCTCTTTATGTTGCTCCCTCCTCCTCTGCTCTCTCCTCGCAGCCCTTCTCTCAATCCTCTTAGCATGCCTCTCCTTTTTGGCCAGCAGGTCCTTGCCATGAATCCAGTCCCTCAGCTGATCATTCTGACTGGGGTCCAGGTGACAAACAGTGGGCGCCTTCCTGGGGGGACTCTGCCTTCCCCGGTATTTGCTCTCCTCATCCTGCTCAGCTGCCTGTTGTTCCCTCCTCCTGGCTCTCCTCAGGTACTTGATGGAAACATTTCTTCTGGGAGCTGGTGGTGGCTGTAGCCTGAGAATCTGCAACCCAGATGGTTTCAGCACTAACAGCATGTCGTGGCCACAAAGCCACCCCCTGGCTACGCCCACACCTCCCCGCAGGTGTCCTTTTATCCAAACTAACTTTGCTGTCTTTTTGATTTCTCTTACACCATCAGCTTTGCAAGCTAGTCGGGTTTGTGTGTATCCTGCTCCATCCTGGGAGATGGAGCTCCCCATCCTTTTCCTGGTTTCCCTGCCACAGTCTTTCTCCTCCATGGGTTCATCACAAGCCCCTGGAATCCTGACCACTATAGCCTTCTTTCTTTTGCATTTCTTCTTCTGCTCTTCTACACTTTCTGAGGATTTCATCTCTTCTGCTTCTGTCCCAAGCCTAAGGGTTGACAAAGTCCTCCTTTCTGCTGCCGATGTAGTCTGGGGTCTTGATTTATCTTTTATTGGTATAGTCTAGGGTCTTGATTTTTCTTTTATTGGTACACTCTGGAGTTGGCATCAGTCTCCATTATTCATTTGTGCCATATTATAGACCCACAGACTGTCCAAGACTGTTCCATTCGACCTGTAGAGGCACAATGGATAATACACACACACAAATTCATGCATACATGACATTTATATTAATCAATACTTAATGGTTTTAAGCAATGCAGTTAGGGTAACTGAGGCCTGTAAATTGGAAGTTGTGTGTGTGAGTGCTCTGTGATGAACTAGCATGCCTTATTCGAGTGTTTCTAAAACCTGTCTTCGGGGACCCCCAGATGGTCCATGATTTTGCTTCCTAGGGAGGTAGGTGGGGGCAAAATGATGGACCACCTGGGGGTCCGCAAGGACTGGTTTTAGAAACACTGACTTATACCCTATGCTGCCAGAGAAATAGACCCCCCCATGACCCTGCTTAGAATAAGCATTTAAAAATGGATAAAATGTATTTTGTGAAAGTTTTTCCCCCATTGTATTCTGCTTTTAAATGCACTTTATTAAAGATCTCCATACTACATAATATCCTTAGTACAGCACTCTGATCAATTTAGCAGGAAAATAGTGTGGAGACAATGGTCATGGAGACAAGCATACAACACAGGAACCCGAAAAAACATAAAGAAACGGAGAACAGCAAAGCAAAAATGGTATAACCACTAATCTGGTTGTTCTTATCTGTTGTATAACCACTTAACTTATGGGCAAGGGCCACGCCAATAAATCTGACTTTCTACCGAGCATAAATAAATAAATATGGACTCTTACGCTTTCCTCCAGCGCTGTGCATTGAGGGCGGCCATCGCCCGCAGCCGCATTAGCTGAACAAACACATGTCGGGGTCACTGAGACGATCGCGGTCGCTTTTCGCGGATACTGACGCCGGGGCAACGCTTAGCAGGAGGCGGCCGGCTGGTGTTTACTCGACTCTGTCGCCACCTGCCCTAGCAACCCGACTGGCAATCAGGGACACGCTTGGCCTTTCGGGCATTAAAGCGGAAGAAATCATTCGTAGCCACGATTAAATGGGGGTGAAGTAGGAGGATGAAGCACCTGGCCATTATTACTACTGAGCAGTTTCTGACGGGTCACTGCGCACACATCTGTTGATCTCATTTTTAAGTGTGTCTAATTATACGTGCAATTATTAAACATTAAACCCGACGTTAACAATTACATTTGTCCCTATTCCTCATTACAGAGAAGGTTTTTCTCCTGTAAATGCAACCTGATCTGATTTCCTTCCGTTTACGACGATCATTTGCCCTCACCAGCAAATCAAGCACGGGAGCTAAGAGCAAAGAAGAGACATACTCCGATGGTCTGTCCGGGAAATAAGATGACAGTGGAGCAGAGCCAGAACGCCCATTTTTACTGTCACCTTTAATAAAAAAAATTAACAAATTGAGAGCTTTTCTGCAATCAAATGCATATACATTACCAGAAGATGGCGACAGTTCCCTTCTAGAAATAAACCGGAGGCGACTTTAAAATGATTTACCGCTCGACACAGCGGAGCCACAAATTGCATGCCAATCGATTGAAAACACAGGCAGACAACAACACGTTTTTCACAGACATTGACTCATTATTGCTGCTGGGGGAGATATATATTTTTTATTGAACTAATATTTGGAAAAAGGCAAAAAAATTCACCCACAAAATTGCTTAATGATTTAAAAATCATTATTTCTTTATTATAATAATTACAGAGCTATGCCCTCCTCCTTCTCCCTAATCAGTGTATCCTCTGCTACTAAATCAATATGTGTCCATTCTTTCTATTGCAACCCAGCCAATGCTGGATAGAGTGGTGTGTAATACTCCTTTGCACAATTCTACATTTATTATAGACAGAGGGGCTCTGCAGGGCCCTAGTGAACAAGCAGGTGTCTTATGCCCCTCCGTTTTGCCTGTTATACACCTGGTACCGCAGATGACCCACCAGGCATCAGGCCGTCTGGCAGTAACAGCGTGGGCCTGTCGAGGCATATAGCCGGGGAGCTGTAACGCTTGAAGGCTCCCCGTCGAAGATACAGTGATTCAGCGCCTGGCACGTATTCCCTCCAGAATTGGGTAGTTTGGGATAGGCAATGTCAGGCTCTGTCTCTGAGGGTCAAGGCTAGAGTATGAAAAGCTGTCATGGGAAAAGAAATGAATGCTGAAATTTTAGATCACAAAAAAATTTGACAGTCTGTCCGTTTTGCTGTACAAGAAGCCGGTGACGGTCGAATGGAAGGTCAGTGGTGTTTTGTGCCATCAGGGGCAGGCGTGATGGTCAACAGTGTGGCAGCAATGTGCGTGGAGGAAATCAGGGAAGCGTGTGTGTGTGTGTGTGTGTGTGTGTGTGTGCGTGATGGGGAAGGAGGGGGGGGGAGGAACAGGGTGGCTACACTGAGGAAAGGAGAGAGAGTGAGCGAGAGATGATGGGGGGGGGAGGAGACGCACAGTTTGCCTCCACAGTGCTGCAAGGACAAGCAGCACAGACGGGGGAGCGAACGACTTTGGGACACGGACTCTTGATGGCTGCTCCGTTGTGAACCTGCTCTTACACCGCAGGACTCTGGCGGGAAGGCCGTCACGGACCCGGGGCTGAGGAGGACGGGGAGGTGTCACCCCAAATAACCAAAAGACACTGTGACTGACAGGAGGAGAAAGACAGGCAGCCAGACACCTTCGCGTAAAAGGGACCTGCTTCAAGTGCTCGCTGTCCTACCTGCCGGTGAGAGAAGGACAAAACAGACAGGACCGGACTCCTCTGTACTGAGACTGTTCCCTGCCTCCTCGCATGTTCCGGTTACGTCCTGTGTATACAGCTGCGGGGCTTCTGTGTATGTTAGTGTGTGTTGCTGTCCTGTAGCCTAGGCTAGCATACGGTGCTGTCCTGTCCGGGAGTGTATTATGGGACTAGGTGCTGTGTTGTAGAGTGGTACAGTGCTGCTCCGTGGTGAGACGGATCCTGCCCTGCTGTAGCGCGTTCCACCTGACTGAGCCGTGTCACAGTGTGCACACGGCCCGCGCTGCCAGTGTTCGGTCACATGATGCAAACGGAGTGGAGAACGCACTATCCTGTTGCACAGTGCTAGTTGGCTTCCATCTGCGTGTCAGCTGTCGGCCGAGCTACGCTCCGACGCCTCTGCTGCTTCCGTGCCACCACTTGGGGCACTGTCCTCTCACCCCACTACCCTGGGACGGGCCACACACCCACTGAGCCGCCATGAGCGAGACCAAGAAGGGTGAGCTGGAGATGCGGGACAAGGCCATCCTGCACCAGCAGCGGCGTCTCAAGCAGGCCACCCAGTTCACCCACAAGGATTCCGCGGACCTGCTGCCCCTGGATGGCCTCAAAAGACTCGGCACATCCAAGGACCTGGTGAGTGCCCCCTGCTGGCAGCCTTTATATCCACCCCTAACAGCTACTGATCACAAGACTTCAAATTTATTTGTATACATTTAGCAGTCATTAAATGTTCTAAAGCCCGATGAAAAAATTAAAACACAGCATCCTTTATTCGAACTGAAGGTTATGAATTTTGTATGCATCTGCTGATGGATTTTATGTAAAGCCGAAGTGTGTAATTAGTACCCATGTCAGATGCAGCCTCGTGAAGTTTTCAGCTAAGCGTAGGCAGTCAGTGTGGGACTGTCCGACGACCACGGGCTAAAATCGCAAATGTAAGCCAATCGTGCACGACCTTGTGCTGCCTCTCTGCTCCTGGTCAACACCACGGTGCAGTGAGGGATGGGGAGCGTGAGACAGAGTGTCTGGAGGGAAGGGGAGCGTGAGACGGAGTGGCTGGAAGGAAGGGGAGAGTGAGAGGGAGTGGCTGGAGGGAAGAGGAACGTGAGAGGGAGCAGCTAGAGGGAAGGGGAGCGTGAGACGGAGCGGCTAGAGGGAAGGGGAGCGTGAGACGGAGCGGCTGGAAGGAAGGGGAGAGTGAGAGGGAGCGGCTGGAGGGAAGGGGAGCGTGAGAGGGAGCGGCTGGAGGGAAGGGGAGTGTGAGAGGGAGCGGCTAGAGGGAAGGGGAGCGTGAGACGGAGCGGCTGGAGGGAAGGGGAGCGTGAGACAGAGCAGCTGGAGGGATGGGGAGTGTGAGACAGAGTGGCTGGAGGAAAGGGGAGCGTGAGACGGAGTGGCTGGAGGGAAGGGGAGCGTGAGACGGAGTTACTGTAGGGAACGGGAGAGTGAGAGGGAGTTAGGCAGCAGAGAGAGTGAGGATGAGGGGGACAGAGAGGATCAAAATCTCTAAGTGGTTTTTCATGTTGCGTTCAGGGAAGGTGGCCTTCGTTTTACTGGCCTGCTCCCTTTCTGTCCCCTACACCTCTCCATTTCCTCTCCACACAGTCTTCTGAATTTCCTCATTCAGGCAGCACAGGACCCTGACTGAATACCCTGAGAAAAAATGAAGAGAAGGGAAAATAAAAGCACATTAGAGGCACATTAATTAAGTGGTTAAAAAAGCTGAAATATTAATAAATGAAATGAAAGGCTGTTCGGTGTGTGAGGGTAAATGCCAGCCTTTGTTCCTTCAGCAGCAGCGAGCTCGCTGTGTGAGCAGTGTCGTCCTATCAAAGGGGTGGGGCATATTGGTAGGGAGGAGCTAAAGAGACAGGCAGAGCAGGGGGCGGGACCTTCGTCTGTGTCCCCTACACAGCATGCACCACCTTACGTGATTCACGAAAAGGTTCTGTCCGCATGTGCCAGTCTCCTCCGCGAATACCGATAAGCAGATATGCCTTTAATATTCAGTAAACGCAGAGCGAATGAATGCAGACTCACGTCTGGCTCGTTTTAAAAAGGCACTAGGGAATGCGGCTCGGTGCCGGCCAGAGGAGGGTGGGCTTCCTCCCTGAGTCTACTTTCCACCCAGGTTTCTGATTGTGGTCGTGACTTTCGTCTCAGGCCTGGGATCCTCAGACCCAGTACTCTGTAAAGTGCTACATAACAGAGCTTCTTGCTAAATGTGGTACATAAATAACACTGAACTGAACAGTGACCTCAGAGCAGAGCTTGGTGTATAGTGGGTGTGATGGTGAAGCAGACGCCATCGTCCAGCCTGCCCACCTGCCTCCCCTCCTCGCCGCCTGACACATCTGTCGGTACAGGTTTGTTGCGGGTGCTGGAGACAGGGGACGCCCGTGGCACAGTTGTCCATGTGGATATTTGGCCCCTGTGGCCCCATCACTGTATATGCCAGTGTGTGACAGTCTGTTATTGCAGTATAGAGGGAAATAAGACACAAGACAACAAATCCGTCACAGGTCCCTCCAGCAGGAGAAACAGCCTGCTTTATGTGCCTTTAATTAAAAGGGACAGATGTGATATTTACGTGGATATTTATCCACAGCCTATGGATCATAGACCCATGACAAAGCTCCTCCTTAGCCACTCATGGGCATGTTCCAAACTCAGAATGATCCAGAATGCCAAGCCGTTCAACAGGCCTTGTGACGTGAAATAATTCTGTGCCCCCTCCCCCCCACGTCCCCCTAGGGGAGAGATGTCACTGAAAGCAGGTCAGCATTCTGGGACAGGCCTTTGTTGCATAACCGTGGATGTACCTGGCCACGCTACGCAGTCAGTCGCCTCCCTCCGTCTGGAGTAAACAGCGCCAGGCATCAAGCACCGACAGGTTAGCACAGTCTGCTCTGGTCTTACTGTGAAAGGGAGATGGGGGAAGGAGAACAGAGGAGTGATGAAGTGAGATAAAGAGAAAGAGAGGCGCTACAGTCCTCCTGGTTTCTCCGACATGGCTCTCTGAGGCACACTCGGACTCGCTGAAGTGTAACACCACTGACGTTGTTCCCACTGCTTGCTCTTAACTTTCCAGGGAGCTCTTCTGAGGTCCTTCTTAACCCAGAGGCACCGACCTATCAGGACACAGTGGGATATTTGTCCCTCCTGCGGTATCTTCACGGTACCTGCTCCCTCTACAGACCTATCCTCTATTGATCCAGCACAGGGAGGCACTATGAGTCATAGCCCTCCCAGATCCCAGCTCCAGACCCCGGTTACGACCTGGTGACCAATGAAAGGGAGTTTTAGGCAACAACAGAGCCTGGGAAGGGCTTCTGCGCCCGCCAGGAAAGTAGTGGTTATAAAAATAGACAGATAAAAACACCCTAATGATAGAAAGCAAAAAGCTGCCATACTCTCCTTATTGACATCACGGCAATGTCTGTACGGAAGAGGAGAAGCAGACGTAAGGCCAATCTAATGACACCCAAGGTGAGGCAGGGCAGAAAACAGCTACGTACTGCAATTAAACTGCAAGCAGGGGTGGGGGGTGGAGGATGGAGACAGGGAGTAACGGAGTTTTACAGGCTATGAGGAAAGGAGGGGAGGACAAGAGAGGATGGCAGATGGGAGAGAATAAGGAGCAGAAGGGAGAGTGCAGGAGAGGAAAAAGGAAAGGAGATATAGGCTGTGACTCTTATAAGGATTCAAATGGTAACGCCTGTATGGGTCTCGAGCTGCCAGGAGCTGCCTGGAGAGCAGATAATCCTGGAAGCCAGGGAGATACTCCATGTGCTGTGGCCTCCAGCCTGCTGCTGGGGCGCGGGAGCCCATGGGGCGTACTCCGAGCTCGCAGGGAATCCCTACTCTATTCTGCTGTTAGTATAAAGATCTGTTAAGTGCAGTTTAATGTCGGTTTAGGTAAGCTTAAAGTAAATACTCCCTTTGAGAAAAAAAAGTCAGACGAACCATATTTAAACAATCGTCTGCTTTGAGTTCATATATCAAACAGTACCAGACATATTAACTGTAAACATAAAGAAGCAAAAGGGTAAGAAGCCTTATGATTGGCTGGGTTTCTGCACTAACAGGTTTGACTCAGCATGGACTGATTACGCTTACAGCGGGCGAATCCCTAAAAACCATCCACCAGGGGAGGAAAGACAGGAGAAGGGGAGTACCCTTCTGGCTGTCATGGCTCCGTACCCTCTGTGTTGCTGCTCTTTATTAACTCGTGTCCAGTCCCTGTCTTTCCCGCAAGGGCAGGGCGAGCAGCTATAGCCAATGTGCGCAGTTTCCGCACCTGAATTTAGTAACGGTCCCCCGGCTCAGAGCAAGGCTGCTGGGATGAACTGCACTGACTTTTAGCTGCCTGGATGTTACACGTGTCCTATTCGCCCATCCCAGAAGGGTGTCCTGCAGTATGTCTACATGTGCAGAACACAGCTCCTTTTAATAGCTCCTATGCCCTGTGAGATCGGTGCGTCAGCAGTGTGGATGAGCAGTATGTTTGTTTCATTAAGGGCTGTCAAAACAAAGTGCTCCCCTACCAATACCTGCTTAAATCTCTTCTCAAAGTCCCCGTTACCTGGGAGGTGAGGGAATAGATGTCTGGGGGGTGGGGGGATGGGCAGAGCAAGCATGTTGTTTTAGATGGAAATAACTTGCTGGATTAATGAGAAATTCTGCGGTGGCAAGTCTCCGATAAGAGATCTCATTTAGCTCCGAGTCGCCCGGATTCGCGCTCAGCTGCGGGACACGGTGTGTTTGGCACTGAAATGAAGGTGGAGATGAAATGGCCTGTGGATCGACCTCATGGGAGGACCGAATCGCAGCTGCCGTGCGTCATTACATGGGGGAGGATCTGCCCGTTTGCCGTCAGCCTGGTGGAGCCGTGGGAGCAACCGACAGCGGGGTCTGTGATAGCCCCTTCTACATTGCCCGTCTGCTTTGTCTAGTCTATATACTGCAGTAACTTACCAAACCATCTTTGATCTTCCCTTATCACTCTTCCATCTCTGAATTTCCAATCCAACAACGGAAATCCTTCATCACACATTATCTTTATTTCTTCCTCTCTCTCTCCGTGGAAAAATAAACTGGGCAACACAAGCAGGCTGGGGCAAGGATGGCCACAGATATCTCGTGGGGGGTTCTACTAAATCTTTCCTCCTACCCCCATGTGTGGGAGTGCCCCCTACAGCTGACCTGAGGAGTGGGATAACATGTCCACTGGCACTGGAGCCCTAATATCCGAGAATGACTGGTCATGATCCACCAGCGCTGTGCAAACAAGCCAGCAGAAGCGTGAGGCACCGTAACAGGCTCGGCTAATTAACCTTTTGGACTTCTGTCCCCTTTTATCCATCCTGCATTCTTTCCCTTCCCATCACAGCTCCTTTCCCCGAAACCCCCCTGCTCTTTTTAAATTAGAGCCATAAAAGCCTTAACCAGCAATAATTAGCTTACATTTCACTAATAGGCGCATAATTATATCACTGACTGATGCAAGCAGTAAACTGATGCATCAAACGTATGTTTGTTGGATTGTTTGGGCACAAGAAGCTGTCACAGTAAAAATTGACATTATGTGAACCAGATTGTTGCCATGGGCCTGCCACAGGCCAAGCCTCTAAATCATAATCTCCCATGCACTACACTATTCTACCACGTACCATATAATGCACCGTACAAGCAAACCACACTTCTACTTTTAAACTGCACCATAATAATTCATACCCTGCACATAGTACTTCATAATGTACTATGTTGTGGCTCAGTGACGTGCACAAACTTTTTGAGGGACAGATGCTCAAACAGGGGGCGTGGCAGACTGGTACTTTTTCCCGGAGGGGATCTCCCTTGAGAGATTTTGCGTGATCATTGGTTATTTGTTCAGATGAAAAGGGCAGGTGCCCCCCCTACCCCGCCAGCGTGTGGCTGTTGTTGCATCCCACTTGCAAAGCTATCATTAGAGTTAGCCTCTTGTGATCATTAGCCCCGTGCGACCGCCCCATCAGCATGATTTCAGCGGCAAAGCCTTCATAAGCCCCATGGTCTAGGAGGAGAGGCCCGATATGGTGTGAGCTACTCAGAATGCAGAGGGAGACAGATGATGGATATGGCAGTAATCCCAGGGATTTAGGTGGTGATGGAGCACGGTGAGTGAGAATAGAGCCACTATCCAAAGCCAGTAGGTGTTAGGGTCGTAGGAGATGGGGGGGTGTGCTGGGCAAAAACAAAGACGGAGATCAGGTCAATAAAGCAGGAATGTCAAAAGAGGAATGAGGGATGCAAGCATATGGCAAACTGGTTCTGAGCAATTTGATGATGGCTTCAGTCTGGCCCTGGGTACCCTCTCTTATCTCGCAGAATAGAATAGTGATACGTAAATCACTTATTCCACCTTGCACTCCACGAGAGACGCAGGTTACAGGAAGCTGGGGGTCAGTTAACATTCCTGGAGCAATTAAGGTTAAGGACCTTGCCCAAGGGCTCTACAGAGGGCATTACTCTGCCAGCCAGGGGATTTGAACCAGCAACCTTCCGATCACAGGCACAGAGTCCTAACACACAAAGCTATTTACCACCTTATCACCCTTGTCCTCATTTATACCCAACACAGACTAGAAGGGGCGACATTCCCAAAGTAGCAACAGCAAAAGCTTTTTCACAGTGACAAAAACAAACAAACAGAGGGACGTCAAGGTAACACCGAACACTGACACTTATCAACCTCACTAATGCTCCCCCCGGCATATCTCTCATCTTCATTCACACACCCAAACTCTCCTGTAACAGAGTTTAGGTCAGAGCCCTTGGCATTTGCCTAGTAATGCCTTTCCATCTTTCAGTGATGCTTATCCGATTTATATAGAACACTAGTATTTCCTATGCTTTTCTTCTACTTAGTCGTCTTTTCTCTTTCTTTTCAATCATGTGTGAATTTGTTACAGCCCTTGGAACTGAGCCGCTTCAAGGTCTAGATTTGCAGAGGTTTATATAACACAGCCCCAGCGAGCTTGGCCGTGTCCTTCCCACAATGCACTGCTCTGAAGATAGAAGCGACTCATGTATAAAACATTATTTCTATCTAAACTGGAACTGGGGGAAGTTAAAGATTTTAATTTCCATTCTCATTCATCCACAGTAATGGTATTTGTTCTTGTTTTGATTTTGCAAAATAATATGTTAGTTTGCGGGTATGTCCATGTATTTTCTATTTAATATGAAAGGGCTTCTGAAGTTGACAGTCTAAGCAGACAAATGTTCTAAAGGAGTTTTTAAATACTGATTTATTTTTACGGGGGCGTACTTTTCAGTGCGACTGTATGTCACCCCTATTAGAACACCCAATGTCTCTTTTCTGTTCTGCTGTTTCTGCAGTCATGGTTAACACTGGTGTGCTGACTGGATTATAAAACAGGACAAGGGAGGGCTGAGCCAGCAGGATAATATGCCTGTAATATATGAGTTTGGAGTTTGATCCATTTAGATTTGAGCTGTGCCCTCCCCTGAGCCTTAAAAGCAAAGCATGGCGATCACTGTGCAGTTGTGCACATGTACCGGTGTGTGTCGTGTCCCCATGGCCCGATTCATATTTATAAACGAGGAAGCGTGACTGGCAGCTGGGTCCTTCTCGTCTATGTTGATCCTGAACTGCAGCTTCACTGGGAAACTGGCTGGCACCAGCTCACTGGTATGTGACCTGCCTCAGTGCCTCAGCTACAGTAAAACACATACATTCCCACATGCACAGCGACAGCGAAACGGGAAGTTAGAGAAAAAACAACATGGGCTTTATGTTTGCTTTAGGAGATGTGCCTCATATAGATATATGCAATTATGTTTATCATATAAATAGCTCATATATATTAGTTAATTTATTTCATATTATATACATCAATAATGATATAACTTGCATCGTTTTTCTATGCAGCCTGTGCTGGTTACATTTGTTCCAACAATGATTAGCACACCCAAATTGACTTTACCACCTTCCAATGACGTTATTGATGTCTTTGACATTGCTGGGGTTGGCCGACCTTGTATCTCACTTTAACGCTCACCTGGCTCCCCAGGGAGTGTTCATTGAGGAATTAAATGGGGTGAAGTGATTGTCAGATGAGGTTTCAGTCTGCCATGTTTGAACAACTCTGATATTATTTAAATACGCAACATTACATTATTCAAATACAGACATTACTATATATGCAAATATTTTATACTGGCAGAATCACTTGCCATTCTTTTATTCAAAGCAAGTCATTTTGTGAACATTGAATATTTTTTTTCAAGTGAAGATCAATTTCATGCTGGGTTATGACCCAATACCCTTCCAGTAACCTTGACCGTAAATATGTGGAGCTGACCTCTGACTTTGTTTTATTTGTTTTCTTCACTGTCTCCCCACAGCAACCACACTGTATAGTGCAACGCCGCCTCCTGGAGGGCAACATACCGCGTCTGCGCGGTGAGGCCCGGGACACGTCTGCACGGGTGCGTTCCCCGCTAGCGGACAGCAAGGAGGGGGCGGAGCCAGAGGAGAAGAGCGAGAGCACGGCAGACGACTCAACGGAAGAGAGGGAATCTCCTGAGGAGAGCGAAAGGAGCCTGAGGTCCGAGGAGGAGGAGGAGGAAGAGGAAGAAGAGGAGGAGGCCAGTAAGGCTGAGAGCAAATCTGACGGCCGGTGGCAGAGCGAGAAGGCAGCAAATAAGAAATCAGATGTTGGCAGGAGAGGCGAGAGCCTGAGAACAGAGGAAAGGAAGACAGCAACCATCCTCAGTGCTTTGGTGGTCCAGTGCACGGTAAGGAATGTCTCAAGTGTAGCATTAGTTTGTATTCAAGCCTGGCTTTTAATAGGAACTCCCTGATGTATCTAGTTCAATTGCCTGTTATCTATGGTGCCATCCATCCATCCATCCATCCATCTATCCCACCAACTGATTATCTAGTACAGGGTTATGTCAGGGTCTGCAACCTGAAGCTTACTCCCAGTAGCAAGACTGAGGAACACCCAAGGACAGAATGCCTATCCATCACCAGGCACTCTGCGGGGATATTCACATTCAAAATCATGGCGGCCCAAAACATCACCGACGTCATCATGAGCTCCGATTCTGTTCAGAAAAGCACGAATGCTGAAGGCTGCAGTAGCTCCTTCTACATTTCTGAAATAAAAACAAAACCGTTGAGAAAACAATGCATCTGGCTCAAGAGATGCTGTGATTTATTTTACATATCTGTGATAATGAACACAAAAGATGATGAGCTGTTGATATCTTAATAATGTCCGGTCATCCAAATCTCCTTAAGCCTCTTACACACTTAATGGCAAGGAGCTGCGAGTATGACTCATCCTGCTACACAAAGACAAACCTTACAAAGCTGAGGCTGAGAAAAGAAATTCTCAATATCCACAAGCCTATTAAGTGTCTAAAAGTACAAACACATAACAGCCAGAGGCTGTAAAAAGGCAGAAAACCTCAGAGACTTAATGCCACCTGATTGTCCAGATTGAAACCCCCCCCACCACCCCCACCCCCACGGAAAACACTGAAATGATGAAAGATGAAACAGACACAAAACAGTCACACAAAAATGAAAAGGATGAAAAAGATGTTATGAAATTAATAAGTCATTGACGTAATGCTGTGTATTGTATGCAATGGTTGAAAACCGTCTCAAAGGTTTGTACACTGTATTAACTAGATGTAGATAAAAGCTAGGTGTTGTACAACAGCTTGCGGTAACCAGATAAAACCTGACAGGAGAATCTTCTAAGGGAACGGTCCAGTCAGTGGGCCCATCCACCTGAAGTGGAGCCAAGGCTCGGTCACATTTCACGCTATCCTGTTGCCACCTAATGGAGATGAAGGTTCCTCACCTGAGAATCACAGATGGTTGTGTGATGTATATGGTCACACAAATAACAATGTGTAAACAGAAGACAAAATCCACAGCAGTCCCCTCATTCTGTACTGGGCCTAATCTTGGCTGGTTGTAGTCTGGTATTAACAAGCCACTCACAAACATGCCAGCAGATCTGTATAGCTCCCTTCAAAGTGCATCTGTGGTGTAATGAGTGATAGGAAATCTGCTCCGCAGTCTGCTTCAATATCGCCTTAACAATATACCAACAATTGCAACAATGACCACCATGTTCAACAACTACAGTGATGAAAACACAGGCTATTTTTTCCGTAACATACAAATGGCACACGAACAGTATCTGCATTAGCAAAATTGCTTGATTTGATTGTCATTGTTTTTCAATGCATTACAGAGCTAAAAGCTTTGTCTTTCAGTTGTAATCAGTTTACACAGATATATATCTGTCTTCTACACAATGAGGTTAAAGTGCTTTCCTTAAGAGTATAACAGTTGAGCATATCAATTTCCTCTATTCCCAAATCAACCATTTGCAAAACCTTAGACCAGTGTTTCCCAATCCGGTTCTTGGGGATCCACAGCTGGTCCATGTTTTTGCTCCCTCCCAGCTCCCTGCAAGACAGTCCACATTTTTGCTCCCTACCAGGAGCTGGGAGGGAGCAAAAATGTGGACTGCTGTGTGTCCCAAAGGACTGGACTGGGAAACACTGCCTTAGACAAACTAAGGCAACAAAGAGTCAGTCCTGTGAGTCAGATTGTCCAGTTCTCAGCCATCCTTAATTACCTAATGTAGTGAATTATCGGTCTAAACCCATTTCACCTACCATGTTCTATTGGTACATTGACTTTGTCTGAAAAACAATAGGGTCATGTTACTACACAAAAAGGGCTCAGTTTTAAAGGTACTGATAATGCAGTGTATGTACCAGACACTGTGTAAGAACCTGGAAGTAATGTTTGGCCAGAACCCTGCCAACTTCCAGCTGATATTTAAACACATTACAATCTTCATCTAATTTGTACCTGATTTTGGACATGAAGATATTTGTTAGCTGTATCACAACCAACACATAGTAAATTTTGAATTTAAAAAATCATGATTTGTGGTTTTATGCTTGATAATGTCCAGCACCTCATTTATCAAATACATTTTCAGTTTTTTGCATAATATTTTAGAAGGGCTGGATGGATGATAACTGACATAACTAAGCAGGGACAGTTTGAGTGAACTCTGGGTGTGTGTGTGTCTGGTTTCACTGTTAATGTCAGCAGGGTATAAAGCTGAATGTGCGAGAACTGCACTCCAAACATCAAACAAAACAATGTGTCTCATAGCCATTATGTCACTCCACAAATAATTAATTCTTTAGAAGAATTCCATGGGTGTCTGTACCAATATGCGTCACGCTCTGTAACTGCGACTCATCCATAATTAATTAGAAATTAGGCAGTCAATGAAAAGTCAGTAAACTTTTACGGATTTTTAAAAAGCAATGATAAGCAGAATGATTCCTTCACTACTCCCTGTGAAGTTTCCGTTTGTGGTTAATGAGTGGCACTACACTTTAGCATTTTTTTTTGTCAACTGGACCCTTAGTTAAACTGTTCTGTGCCTGTTTTCTGTGAGATTCCTAAACGTTAATTTTAAAAAATCCTTTCAAGTACTAATCATTAAGTTATTTTTAGACTTCACAGCTGAGCAACGCAAGCTGAATATTTACATGGCAGCCAGACAGACAATTGCACACTGTGGCTGGCTGGTAAAGCTGTGAAATTTAAGGGGAACAAAGGAGGTTCGATGATAACTCCATACGCTCTGTAGGATCATGGCATCCCTATGGACCATGACCCGGCCAATTTAGGGACATGTCAGATTAAAAGCTGTGGGAAAAAATAAACTGGACAGAACACGTTTACATGAACTCAGCTTGGGTTCAGCGGGCGATAACCACAGAGCACCACCACCGGAAAGTCTATAAACACAGAAAGTCTGCCTTTGCTTTCTAGAAGTGGAGGGAGCACTTGGAAGCAGTTATCTGTGCTGACATCACACATGCTGCCTTTTCCGAGGCAGCCAGAGGTCACAGTACAGCAGCAGGTTTAATAAGAGCTGCCCCCCCCCCCCCCCACCGGTCACAGCAGTGAGGAAGTTTACCTGCTGCTTAGTTGAATATTAAGCCCCACTGTTCAGAATGAGGACAGAAACTGTAAAGCCTTCTCTGTCAACAGTGATAGCACTATGTAACAAATTTTTATTTTTATTTTGTTCCTGGGTACAAAGTGTGTTTTCCTAACCCGTCATGCCTAAAACAAACAGAAAATAGCTATTGTTCCACAAAAACTTTGCTTCTGTGATCAGGATAATGATATTTTGAAA
>JAAGVU020000061.1:24925551-24947542 GCA_011763525.2 Mormyrus iriodes
TTTTGTCACAATAAATACGACATTTTTCTGGGCTGTGGTCATAAAATCAAAGTTTGTGCTGAATGTAGTCATTTTTCAATAGGTTTTAGACATAAGCAGTTGAAATATAACACTTAGAAGCCAGGAACAAAAATTGTGTTACATTGTGTAGTCGACGGGACAGAGAATTGATTCTATTAAGTAGTTTGGTTTAAATATAAACCCGCATTATAAATATAAGTAAGCCAGCTGCAGGTTATACATAACTAATTATTAATATAAGATTATATAATCTGCTTCCTATGTGGTAATTTTGTTGGTGCTGTCTTGCCCTTCAGGGGTCCCTGCAATGTATTTAACTGCTATACGAGCATTTTTGTTTAGCTAAAACCTTCTGACATATAATAATTAAATTCATAATTTGCATCTCAAATACTACACTAACCCATAAACGCATAATGAAAATTAAATGCCATGTGTACATTATAAAACTATGGTCTATATGACTACATAGATTTCCATTTGGTTTTACTGGTGCTCCAGCTGGTTGCCACAGTCACATGCTCAGCCTGTAGCAGATTATACAATAGGGAAGAAAACAGAGGCAGGTTCCAGTAATAACGTAATGTTATCTACATGCTTTCTCACCTGACTGACAAGGATGAGAATTTTCTGCTTACTGGTGTATTCTCATTCCTGAAAAAACTAAATGCTCAGTGCCCTTTATACGATTAAATATAATGTTAAAATGCTGGCATTGTGAAAATCTGTGTTTTTCAATAGTTCTGTAAATTCAAATTGCCTTTGATTAGGAAGCAAAACCAACTATGGTGAAGCTTCTATCGCATGTGCCGTCCCTCTCCTTCTGCTTGGACCCTCACAATGTGCCACTGAATTTTGTAATCTGCAGTGTTGTGACAAGGAAGTGAAAGCCTCCATAAATACTAGCTGCCAAGTCAACCGCATCTCCTACACTTGCTGTCGAAGACTTGGGTGAGAGTTCTGGCCGCTACTGCAGACACACCTGTGCATTGAGGAACATGCATGCAACTGGAAGCTATATAGTGGAAAACTACACGATTTATTTCTGTCACTTTAATGTGCAGAGGATCCAATACAGACTTCACAAATAAGAATATCTCCACATCTAAGCTTAATTATAAATGACAGTACTTCCAGGTGGTAATGTATAGGAGGATTTAGTTAAAAACAAATATTCTGTCTTCCTCTGTGTGAATTTCCATTGTGTATCTTTTTCTCTGTGGTTGATTTCTAGGTGTCACTGGCCTTTGTTATGTATTCTGTTTCCATCTCTGTTCCTCCATTTGCGGATCCTGTTTCCTGATATGTTCCTGTTATATGATCCCTGCTGTGCTCTTACTGGTAGGCTGTTGCCCACTCCAGAGGGTCATACCTGTGACCAAAAGGATCACAGCTCCCCTGTGACCACACTGCCCGCTACAGTGAAGGACCTCTATCTGCAGCTAGGCAAAGAGAAGGTGCAATGCTCTGCTCATGTTGTTGGTAAGGTTATTGCATTTCAGTATAAATTTTCAGTTATATGTTTATCATTTGAAGGCAAAATGAACTACCAAAAGACAGATGGAGGAACAGTTAACTGACAGAATTATTGTTTCAACTGCAAGGCAATTTTTTACATAAAATCCAGTATTTTACATAATAACAACAACAACAATAATAATAATTATTATTATTGTTATTAATTATGAAAAATACTGTGATTTTTAAAACTGTGCAAACAATGTGTATGGCATTTTAAATTCTTTTAATGCTATATGCATTATTTGGGACTTGAAAGTATAATTTTTGTCTCAAGCAGCCAGGTTACAGTGAATTATTAAAAAATAACATTTAGAGGTGGTCAGTAGGACCTCACTTCTTCAGAATGTCTTTAGTCCATCTGTATACCACCAGCAGCACTCAACATGGGTCCACCCCTCTATGCTTTCTTTTCTCCTCTTTAGAGATGGACATGTTCGATCTGTGCCTGGGTCTCCAGACTATGCTGGAACTGAAAGTAAGCCTTTTTTAAATATCCAGTTACTTCTTAGTCTTATTTGCCTTTGCCTCGAGCACAGTCCTACACTGGAACTGATTGATTTGGTAGAATAGGACAAAGCTGTAACCTGAAGGTTTTTTGTTCAAGCCCCAAGCCCTGCTGACTAGGCTCTTTAACTTAAATCGTTCCTTCAAAAAACAGCATAATGTGATAAGGTAAATATGTCAGCATTGGCTAGGACCAAGACAGGAAAATCCGTTTAGAAAATATCAATATATTGCACACAGAAGAAAAAAAAAACCTCAAAAGATTTGAACAGAGCTTTTGTTGCCCACAAAGGGCTCGGAGTACTTCTCCATCATTCTGGGCAGCTCCTTTTGAGAATTTAATCCAATTTTATAATGGAGTATGTTTTCAGACATTCTTAAAATAGCATGCTGACATGAATCTGACTGAATTAACTGCGGTGTGCCATGGAGGAACCTATTCTGGAGCCGTGCGGTATTTCGAGAGCTGCTGACTTTCAAAAACAAAACCGACCGCAGTACGAGCGCTCTGGTGACTTGACAGAAGATCCCCGGTGGAGGAGATTTGTCCAGAGCTGTTTTATTTTCATGTGGGGTACACAGCGGTTAAGTCAGTCTTTTGAAGTGTAAACCTAGCCAGCTGTTCAGCCAGGTCGCATAGCCATCACCAAATGCCATGGGGCCTTGTAACAACCACCTCGTTGAGATTCTTGATGACCGGTTAAGTGAAATGGCCTTTAAGGGCCAGGCATTTTAAATGTCTTCTTCTGTTCAGGTTCACTCGTCACTCTGGCACGATATGAAATAACTGCTTTCAATAGCTGATAATCTCATCTTTTGAAATGTCAAACATGTCTGGGTAGATGATTAATGGAAAGTTTTCCAAGGACTGAATGGTAAACTTCCGGTTAAATCATGTGTGGAGCATAAATATTACTAAAATTATTTAGGTACTTAGCAGATATTTATCTAAGTCAGCTTAAAGATTTAATTTCTTGTTGTTTTATATGAAAGGGATAAATTATGCAAGATACATTCAGTTCAAATACAGTGCTACAATATGCTGCACTATTTGTTGATCCTGATATCAGGCGAATCACATGGTTAATCTGTTTTGCTAAATTCCTGTGCACCCCTATCTGGCCCAGTGTTGTGTGGATCTCCATGGCAGAGTGCTGAGGCTCCATGGCTCTGGAGAGGAGCTGCCATTCCTGGATACCTACGTGGAGAGCCTGTGCCATCCAGACAACAACAAGAACCCAACCATCTGACCTTTTTCATGGCCCCCAGATCTGAAGCATTTGGTCTCTCTCCATATGGTTCCTCACCTTTCTGGCCCGCCCTTGGTTTCTAGGATGGGATCCTTATCTTCAATTTTCATCTAAATCTGAGATTTCCAAACATCCCTTTGAGTACTCCCAGCCATTCCATATAATACCACCACCACATCTGATTTAACTAATCAAGCACATAATTAGCAAATTCAGGAATGCCAGAGGTGAAATGGCTAGTGCCCAAGAAGAGGTTTAGGAACCCTTGATATCAATGTTTTAGAAGGGTCATACCATTTCCCCTCTTTCATATTTTCTGTGTTCTAAATTGTATTCACGGACAGACCCAATGGAGCGCGGGGAGGGGGGTGTTGTATTAGCTGTTGAATCACTGTTGGCATGTAGTGCAAAAACCTAATTTCCTCGTCGTTTGCCAAATCTGTTTTGAATCTTTACCTTTATACTAGAGACAAAGTGGAGCCTCCAAGCTGTTGTGTCCTTTTCGCTTGCCACTTTGCTGAATGATCTTCAGCTCAGTTAAACACCTTCCATACTGTGAGTCCCCTTACCCCAAGGTCTCATATACAGAAAGTCCACTAAAAGCTGGTCTTCAGTACATCATTGTTTCCAGAGATCTGAGAAAACTATTTGTGTCTATCAAATGGAAATGTAGAGCATTGAAATATTTTTAGAGTTATCGCCATAGTGACATTTATTGATTATGCCGCCCGTGGAGAATAGATGTTTCCTATTTTGAACACTGTTTTCTAGTTGTTAGCCTTTGTATCAATATGTGTGTGCGCCAAGAAGGAGCCGTTCTGTTTCAGTGACATTAGCGTTGCACATGGGAAAGAGGTAACACCCACAGCTCTCCTTCCAGATGCCAACCGGAGAAGGCTGCCAAGACAAGACCCCAGCTCACTTTCCGTCGCTGTTTTCAGGGAATTAACCCTCCAGGCTGGTGCTTGAAACACTTTTTTGTCTGGGAAAAGTAATCTACATCTATGCTTCTCTTATTCTTCTTTGGATTAAAGCAGTTACTATTGACAGTAAATGCTAACTGATTTGTTACTCAATGTTTCAATTCAGAATTGATTTTGGCTCGTCTCCACTATTGCCCTACCAGAGAAGAGCCACCTAATATTGAATCCTCACCGAAAATATCTGCCATGATTCCCAGATTATTTTCTGATTGTATGGATAACTGATGAGCACATAGACTACTCTCTAGCAGATTTATGACCCCGTGTGCTGTATGTGTCGGTCTGTTTATTCCCGTGGTTATCCACTGACATGTAACAGCTCTTTACTTGCCTCTGACGTTCTGTAGCAGTAATGCAACGTGTGAGACGAAGGATTTATGGGATGAGATGTGCTGTTTGTGTTATTTTTTCTGAGCAGTATTTTATCAGTCTAATAAAGATATGTATTCTGGCTAGAAAGTGTCTTGCTCTCTCTTTGTATCTGACTGGTTGTCCTTTGTGTAATGGAGGAACAAGAAAAAGATATGGCCATAGTGGAGTGGTACCATAAACTGGTGGCTAGCTAGTGGCCAGTGAGAACTTATTAATGGCAGACTCAAGGGAGAACCACCACTAGAGGTTCGCACGGGAATGGGGAAAGAGGTAATATCACAGATATCTGCGGTAATCTGTAGGAATGAGGAAAATTCCCACAGTAACAGTGGGAATGGAGATGATCTTTACGGTATTCCCGCGGGGATGGTAATGAAACGTACGGTAACACAGCAGTAATGATAATGAAATTGGTCGTACATGCATATATATTCTTATAGGCCTATCTGCTATAGTAATTATTTTTGTTCTGTTGTTCTGTTTTGTTCTGTTGTTCAGTTTTGTTCTGGTGGCAGTGTAGCCTAGGCTGTACAGGGCTGGTGAAGAACGATTTGTCTAAATGCACGAGAAACGTGCTACTATGCGTACCACTGGCAATCATGGAAAAGAACGTAAGCAGGCGGATGAGTTCCAAGTTATTTTCTTTTTTCAGAATAAAATTGTTTGGATAATTTTGTCTGAATAATGCAAAATAAATATGTTTAGGGAAAAGTGCCAAGTGAGTAATTTAATGAGATATTTAAAGGCAAATATGAACATTTTTAATTTAACACTGTACTCTTGGTGTGTTGGTGAATGCGGGGATGGGTTGGGGACAGTGGTGGTGCATGTGGGGACAGGGTGGGGACAGTTTTGGTGCATGTGGGATGGACTGGGGACAGTTTAGATGTTCTCGGGGAAAGATGGAGATGGGGATAGTTAACATCCCCACGCAGCTCTCCAACCACGCATTGCAAAATCCAAGCAGAGTCGTTCCTAAGTAGGACTCCCCCCATAGAGATAATGGAGGCCCTGTGGCCTGGCCATGAGCTGAGTGATAATGTGATGGCCTGCTCTTCAGCTAAGTGCACACCGTCCTGCTGAGAATCCCCCACACATTGCTGGAGCAACACACTCCATTGGCTGCATGTAGAGGATTATTAGCACAGCCATTTTGCAATGAAGTATATTCATAATGGTGGCTGTGTCCTTTCCCGTCAGTCAGCATCTCAGCTCTCATGCTAACCAGTCCATGAGTGATGCTTCAAAGCAGATGTTCCCACAGTGGGCCAGAGCTAAAGGGGTGGCCTCCTTAACACCCCCCCACCCAATGAAATCAGACAAGTCATATGTCAGAGAATCCAATCCAACTCCAACACGCTCCTCCTGGTTTCACATTTGACAATGCTCATACACGTGTACCCAACCATTATCCTTCACTGGATCAACAACTACCATCAAGCCAAGCATTTGACAGAACCCACCCCAACATCATCGCGCCATTTTCAGCAGCCCCATCTGAGCCCCACAGTACTTCTCAAGCTTTGCTATCCTGTAAACCTAGAGAGAGATATCAATGGGTTATCAGTAATCAGTGATATCAGCGTGTTTCTGCACAGGGCAACAAATATCAACCCCATGCAGCAAATGCCATTTTAAACACCATGGTTGGCACCTCGGAGGCCCAGCTGACACAGTGTGGCTCATGCGTTATTGAGGGACTGAGGAATGTGGCTCAGCCTCTGTTGTGACGTTTAGTCACAGCTCAAACTTGGCTTTTTGGCGTGGTGCCCGTCCACCATCTTTTCTCCATTAGGGCCGGAGCATAACACAGTATCTCCCGCAAGACCAGGCCGTCCTTCTCCCTTACGGTCGGGAGAATAATACATCCCTCATACCCCCATCCCCCTCTGGAGACCCTATTTCAGGAAACTGCAGGAGGCAGAACCTAATCCCAGCCAAAAAAGAGACTTCTGCGTGGTGAGTGATTTCACAGGATGATTATAATGCAGAGGTGCTAAAAGAAAGATAGTTTCATATGTGACATCCCCACATTAGGGCATCTGCTTCTTCCTGCACTTTGATTCAGGTTCGGTAATAACATTATTCCTTAAAATAACTTCCTTAACATTTATACCATTCCAAATTGTATTGCAGTGCTTCACCTGAAAGTACAATGCTAACTAGGCACTGTGTAACAAGTGCTAAGTAGAACTGTGTATGTATTTAATGTTACAGAGTCCAATATTGTTGGGGGACTTAGTGGGTTATTATGCTGCGTCCAAGCGAAATAGCTTGATATTGGGGGGGGGAGGACACAACTTAATAATTGAAATGCAATGGTCTATTTATTGGAGGGGGTGCAACCAAATTAAATATTTTGGGTACATATTCCCCTGCTCCCCCCCCCCCCCAACTTCCAGCTCCCCTGGCTGCACCTGCGATTGGAAGGTCGTCGGGTCAAATCCGAGAGTCAGCAGAGTGATTTCACTGTTGGGCCCTTAAGCAAGGTCCTTAATCTCCTATTAAGATGTTTGACCATGTCTTCTTGGATAAAAGCATCTACTATGTACAAAAAAAATGTAAATATATAAGCCAGTATATAATTCAGCATATATAATAGATGTCAGTTGTTAATTTAATGACTGGCTTAAACTTATGGCCGTCGCCTTTTGATTTTCTTTTTGAGCCTGAACTTGAAGATGACATATGGAAGAGCCGCATGACTGCATCCCGCTGTCCTCCAGCTCCACCCTGCAGCCCACAGCTCGTGATGTACGTTTGATCTTCACACACACCCAGAGTCGCTGTCACACACCCATTGGACAGTGGAGTAGGAAAATGCTGAGAATCACGGGCAACGGCAGCGTTCCTGGTGCCAAGCTGTGAAGACCCAGCAGGGGTGTGAAAGAAAGAGGCCATGGGAACAGGGTAAGAGTGTAACATGAGCGAGTCCTCAGGGTTTGGGGGATAACTGAGGGATCCCACAGGGCCAGAGAATAGCAATGATTCCTCCTGTAAACAAGAAGAATCTGGGGCACATGGTCCACCATCGCCATCCCCATCAAGGAGTCAAAGAAAGTGCATCACTCTAACTTATGGTCTCCTTACATGAGTCATTTCGACAAAACTCAAGTCACTGCAACCCTAGCATTTCTCTCCACGCAGGCATGGCTGCAGTTTGACTCAACACATCCGCACAGCAGCAGCGACAGCCCACGCCAGGGGACATTTCCATATGCGTCACTCACCAAATAACCGTAAATAAATTGTGCGATGATGAAACGGTGCGGGATTATGTCTGACAGTGTCAGAATCGGGTGCCATTAATCAGCTCTGTCAGCCACAGAGTGGACCGGGGCATTGAAGATTAAGGCTGGTAAATGGGGAGGCTGGAAGTCCAGCAAAGGATGTTCGAGATCAGCACTGCTTGCATTACAAGAGAGGAAATGATACAAAGACTGACCTTTTTAACCAAAATAATCTGATGTCTTATATTAAGTTTATATGGTAAATAATAATAAGTAACTGCTTATGGTAACATTTATATTTAATTCAATATGCATGTTTGCATTTTTCTTTCATACACAGCTTCACCAGTGGGGAGTGGATCAGTATGAAGCGGGATACACACCAAGCCGACGGCCGACGACCGCACTGACCAAGATTGACGAACAGTTGGCTTCTGTCCCCTGCCGTTGGCTCCCGTTGTTTATGAAAATTTGTGCTGGAACAGAACGGCACGACTAGAGGTGATGGTTGACGTACAGAAGTTTGACTGATCAGACAGCTCAGTTTCGCCTACTAGCTCTGACCAAGATTCAACATGCTAAATTAACCAAAACAACGCTGACAGTGACCAACCGTGTCCGACCGTGCCACACACTGGCACAGTAACCAACTCTCACCGATGCCCCAAAGGCTTCCAACGGCTGAAAATCGGCTGGGAGTGTTCCAGGCTTAAAAAAAGAGGGTTGGTGGTTGCTACTGATCGAGGGCATTTTTAATAACAGGCAGCTGGACCTCTGCTGAACAGAGCCTTGAGGGGCCCATAGAGGCAGAGCAGGGAGACAAACTGATTTGGGGACCTGGAGGCCTTGACTCTGTCAGCTGTAGGTGCCTCCTGAGGGCTGACAGGAGGCCAAACACTACCCAGCCACCTCTAGGGGTGAGGGACACTTCTGAAAACAACACCATGACAAAAACAGTGTGAGATGAAGGTAACAGCAGGAAGGCCGCAACTCTAGTTGTCTCACACGCTCTACCTGAGTCAGTCCAAAGCCCTGTAAACACCTTTGCGTTTTGTTTGAGGACAGAGGTATGCTGTTTCCAGCTCGGTTCCACATCAGTAAATTTATTCTATCATTTGCATAACTAAGACTGCGTTTGACCTTTTTTCTCAAGCAACTGCTGCAGGTCTTAGCAATTCCTGCCAGCACTTAAGCACTTAAGGTTTATCTACCTGCAAACCGTTACGCTTGTATAGACTGCCAGAACAAAACTGGACAGCACGATGTCAGTGGCGCCTTGCGAATATGCACCCAGATCTCTGCACACTACGGTTAACCTGGAACGCAAATGGGCCAACCGTCTGAATGAGTGCTTCGTTTCAGGCCATCGGCTGCGACACTCAGGCCCCTGTAGCGAGTCCAAGAGTACAGGGCTTATTTCTGCTACTTCTGCATTTTTTCTGCTAATGCAAGTTCTGCTGAAGAACGGGGCACTCGGCCTTCCTGTGGCATTCTGGGGCTAGAGAAATAGTACAGCTCGCTTCCTGTCTGACTCCAACTGGTAGAGTTTTGTAGATAAAAATGCGCTTGCCTTGTTTCTGTGATGGAAGTCAGACTGTTGGCAGAAATGTGTCTTTTCCCCTAAGGGTCATTACCGTCTCTACTGTGCATTAGCGTCAATTTGCCCATACATGGGAAAAAACGAGGGCAAAAGCTACCGTAACTGACATCAGTCTGTGAAAAACTCGTTCTTTGGAATAGCGAAGATATCCATAAGATAAAGGGACTGGAATAAGGGATATTATTGGCTCTCCTGGGGTCTTACAGGGGCAGGCAAGCTGGGCAGATATAAAAGTAACCCATTTGCTCACTATTCAAAATGAACAAACTGGAAACCCCCAAGAGTGGGAACATTGCTCCTGAACTCTCTCTCCACAAAGAAGGAAGGAACTTTATACAATTCCTGAATGACTGCAGGTGTGTAGCGAGGCTTGCTCCCCGAACTTACCCCTTCTCCCGAAACATCCACATCCTCGGCGCATCTCTCTCAGTCAACACTGCGTTGTTTTATAGAGACAAGGCCTGAGACCGATTTGGGAACATATTTATAACCCTGGCCCTGGAACTGACGGTTCTGTAGCTCCAACTCCACCACATACACATGGCATAATGTAATTCCCAGACTCAGGACTTGTGGGTCATGGGTGAGTTCAAGGAAAGCACTGTGTGAAAATGGGCCCTGCGCGAGCCGGCAAATAGCTACAGAAATAGGAACGTGGCGGCCTGCTTTTCCTTGTGACGCTTACTCCCAGGTCCTGGGAAACAGCATGACACTCCGTCACAGGATACAGTGACTCTGACCATTCACGGTCAAAACAGGGGAACGAGGTGACACAGAGATGCACCGTATTGGGGTTCACGCTAGTGAGTTTTCTGGCTTTCTGCATACATGAACAAAATATTGAAGAGTCCACTCCTGCCCTGCCCGCCAGTTTGTTTATGTATTAATATTATTGGCAAAGATTTATTTCTATAATACTACAAAATTGTGTTTTCCAGATATTCCAGATTCTACTTGTGTCCTGTATATTTTTTAAATTTGTTTACGCCATGTTTACTTGTTGCACTATGTATACTGTCTTGCACTTTGTCTGTTTCGCACTATGTATGTTCGTCTTTAAACTACATTCTTGCTGCTGTATGCACCAGAATTTCCCCCTGGGATCAATAAAATAAAATCTTTATCTTAATTTGAACATGACTTTTTGAACTCTGGAATGGTACACAACCATGCATAAATCTCTATGAACTAACCCCCCCCACCTCGCCCCCAACTACCCAAACAGCACCTAGCACAGAAATGCACAACAAAGTGGTAGTACAGCACCTCAGAACAAGGAAGAGGACACACTGCTCTTAGGCGCCTCTGTCAGCGCGTCCCATGTAGCTGGGACCATATTCTAATAACAGACCCAGCCAGATCCAGATTGTATTTGAGACCATCCACCTACACGGTGCACTGAAAAGGGATTGTTCAAATAAAGGGACCATCAGAAGCTGAAATATCCCCAAAGCACTTTTCTTTTTCACAAAGTAAATGATTCATCACAATGTCCATCACTGCAAGTTATTATTAAACTGTGTGGCGATTTCAATGTGATCCGAACTCCAGCTCAGTCAAGGATAACTAATAAAGAGCTCAACTGGAACAAAACCCAGATTACCTACTGGGTCAGTAGGACCAGTATTAAGAAGCCCAGTTATGACATGAATCATTTCCCAGCCCCATTAATGGAACTAGTTAAAATGTAACAGGTAACTCTGCGGTGACAGCAATGACATTGTACAATAAAGCTGTCAGCTACAGGCATTGAAGGGTTTGATCATACCTTGTTTGGGACACAAAATTTGATTGAAATTTTTAAATCAGTAAACCTCTATATACCCCATATCTATCTTTCAGACACTCAGCTTTCCACACACGTCAAGAGCAACATTAGATGTCTTAACCTGTAAGCTACTGGTTTAAACCTCACATGAGTCTTAACCACTGAGATTGGCCTTTGGCTTGGGACTATTTTAGTCCCTTAGTGAAAAGCCACACAGGCAGCCTATGTGAGCAAATCTGTAACCCAAATGAATAGTTAATCACAAGGCAGCCTCAGACATCCTGCAGCTCTGATGTCATTCAAGCTGAGCCCGTGAAAACTCTCCTTTAAGGCCAACCACTGCTTATTGTCCACCAACCAAGAGGATCCTCAGATAAAGTGTCTTTAGTAGCAGAGCCCGACTTGACACAAGCCGGACAGTGCCAGACAATGGTGGCACGTTTTGGGGATTGTTTAGCTGTGTCACCAGGGGGCGCCGAATACTATGCGCACTGCAGCAGGTTACCTCTTACTTTTAAGCTTGATACGAGCCTTCCCAAACCACATCATAATTCATAGCATTATGGCATCTGCAACTTTACTCAGTCGTACTTGGATATTATCTCCATTTCCATTGTCGAAATACCCAACATAAGCAGTAATGTGTAGGAATGGTTGAAAGTCCTTTGGTCATGTACTTGCATTGCAGATTTTCTGAGGAAAGCAGGGAAAGAAAACGTCCACTTTCTGCCAAATGATTTTCACTTTAACACATGATGGTGAGCCTTAATCTGGGGGCCACGAGGCGTCTGCTCCATCTGTCAGTCACTGATCTAACATCCAGTATGAGGGGGATCCAGTGGCTAAGGACAGGGCTGTGATAGAAGGCTAAAGACAGGCTGCAAGCATGGAAGGGGGTCAGCAAGATGACTCACAAAGCGTGTCACACGCCATATCTCTCTCATGCACACACACAGCCACATACACCAGCAGGCAAACACACAGTAGAATGTTTTACACCTGTCACAGGGCCACAAGGGAGATCAGAATCCCAAAAGTATTGCCTGCCCCATGCCCCCCCCAAACAGCCTTGGACCTTTTTGACCCATCACCACTTGCTCCTGCTGGTTCTGTGTAATGCCATAACAGAAGGCATGAGAAGACGTCAGGTCACATGACCCTGGCTGATGCAACATCACTTCCCCTTGGGGGACCACATAAATATACCTCGTTTTAAGCTTTTTAATGTGTACAGGTTTGTACGAGATGTTCTATCAAGCAAGAAATAACATGAATGACAAGAAAAGAGAGGGAATGACAGAATGAGAGACTGAGGGAGAGAAAGACATCCTGATATGGGCCAGGCCCTTCCTTCTGAGCCTAAAAATCAGCAAAACCAACCCTCCCCCACCCCCCTCCGGATGCTTCCTGAGCAGGTGAGAGAGAGACAAAGATGGACGTCCAAAGGGAGAAGGGAAGGTCAACATCTCGCCTGTTGAACCACTCCAGATGCATCACCTGCTGCTTGGTGACGCGCAGGAAATGCAGATCAGCTGGGGGGGCCCGTCGTCACAAGTACGTGATCATGCGAGCCCGCTTGGAGGTCGAGGGGGTTCAGCGTGCACCCACCTGCCGGCCCCGCGCTAAAGAAGCTAACAGCTAATCGGCTGGCTGCACTTGTTGATGACTGGCGATAATAATGGTGCCATCTGGTTCAAGCGGCTTCTGGCTGGGCCACGCCTGCACGATGTGTGCGGGGCACCAGTGAGCCAGCAGCCTTCGGTGCCAGAGGGTGGTGCTGCTGGGTCACGACCACACAAAGGCCACATGAATCATTGCAGCGAGCAATACGCTGCACAAAGAGCAACATTTGCATGCGTGCATTAGGGCTGACCATGCTTCCACTCATCTCATATTCAAAAACTGTCTCACTGCAGCCCTCTACTTGCTTGTTTGTGTGTGTGTGCGTGTGTGTGGTGCTGTCATCACCAAAGCCGCGTGGTGCTGAGCCAAGTACAGGACATCATTACTGCACAACGGCGCGGGATTTTCACTATTATTAGCAATATGGACAAATGCATGCCAAATAGTTATGTTTTATCATATTAAGTATCCCATGCCCTGTTTCCTGCTCCTCCAGGAAGGTCCTGTACTGGATTGCTAGTTAGCAAACTTACAGGAAACTCTGCGCCCACAGTTAACACCCGTATTTAACTGTTCCCTCAAAGCCACTGACACGGACACTGTGTTAACGCACTGACTGCTCCAAGCAGAGAGAGAAGTCAAGGGAAGGCGTCTCGCTCAGAAGAGAGGATTACACTGACGAGAAGAACCGGAATGCACCCCATCCCCCAAATCCCTTGCTTCTGATACTCCTATTCCTGCACTAACAGCACAGGGAGGAAGCGTTTGAGTATGCGAGAGAAGAAACGTGTGAGGTAGAGGCTGAAGTAGTCTGCACTGCGAACTGGATGAGATGTACATGATGGAAAAAGGGACACGGGAGGAACAGAACTTTCGAGGTCTCGCCTGCACCAAATAATCGCTCCCATTTATAAATGCATCACCCTGACACATTTGTAGATTAATTCATTGCTTAAAAAAGACTTTTTAGGACTGTGCACAAAAGGCTGATAGTCTCCCTCTAGAGGCCAAGAAAGTAGGTAGCAGACTAAGTTTCTTATGTATTACTGCCACCTTGTGACAGATCTATGCAGTCACCTGTTTTATCTCCAGGCTTTACTTTATGATGGATATGTGCTATTTCTACAGGCACATTTTTGTCTTCAAAATGAAATGAATCTTTCTTGTTTCACAAAGCACCTGTCTGTTCTTGTGCCTCATCCCTTCCAAATAATCCGCGACCAAACAGGAATCGAGCGATCTGCCACAGAAACACGGCGTTATATGGAAGGGCTCGTTAGGGCTTGTAAAACTACACTTAAGCTTGGGCAGGGGCCTCAAGCTGACATTTTGTCAGGGGGCCTGGAATTTCTAGGTACACCCCTGCCTACCTCCAATGCCCTTTGCAGGTAATATGGAACAAAGATCCCCCTCAGTGGAGCCACAAGTAGAGAAAATCATAAAGACAAAAGTCTAAAAAAAACCCACCCCTGCTGAAGAGACCTACTGAAGAGAATCAGCGCTGACAGGCAGATGAAGACCCCCACATTTCCCACACACATGTGCTCATGTGCGCACATAATTACTGGTAATATCTTCTGGAGCTGAGCCCCTGGGGTGGCTCCCAGCCCCTGTCCCTCTCTCTCCAGGCTGGAGGGGGGTTCCTGTCAGCATGATAAAGCCATTATTACTGGCTACGCTGAACACGAGGCCCTGGAGGACTGCACCAGAACCGGCACACAGACATGCATCAGGCATCCTTGTAAAAGATACAACAAAGAGGCGGCAGCAGGAAATTAGCAAAATGACTTAAACCTACTAAAATGGTGTGAGCAAGCTGCAGGGATATGGGAACCGCATCTGACCCACCGGAGAAAGTGAAGCTGCACCAAGCGGTGCTCCTCAGGTGGCTGACGGTACCCCACACACCCCACTTCCGTGCCCCCCGTGGCTCCCTCTGCTCCACTAAGCTGCATTTTCAAAGCACTGAGGGGAGACAGCGACAAGCACCAAGGCTAATTTGAGGCCTTCATTTCCGCCAGCTCCCCCCCCCCACCTCAGCTGACAAGGCAGCTAATTATGCCCCAGGTCCCAGGATGAAAGCGACGGGCGGAGCTGAGGACGACAGATCGTCAGCGAGTTGGAAAGAGCACGTGGCTGTGACAGGGAACTGCAGCGGGGGGCGGGGCCACCATCCGTCTCACGAGGGAGCCGAGTGGCCGTGATCGTGCACATTTATTTATTCCACCTGTCCCTCGTTCCCTCTGAAAGCAGTTGCATGTTCTGCTTTCGTTTATGCCTGAGCCAGCTGTCAGAGCAACATGTGCAATGTCTGTGTTTACTCCGTATAGCCACTTTGCTTTCTCCTTTCTTTCTTGATTTTTATCCTATACATTAAGCACTTTGAGCTGCAGCTCATGTATGAAAGGTGCTAGATAAATATTTCTTTTTTCTTACTCTTTGCCGCGATCATATCTTTGTGTATCTTGTGTATGGTCTTTGTTGCTTTGATGTCCTGCCCTCCACCCCCCCCCCCACTCCATTCGTCCCTGAAGAAAGAACCTCTACAATGAAACCCATCTCATATGGTTATGTTTGCCCAGCTGCCCAGTCTTAAAAAAGCCCAAAAAGAGCTACATGGGGCTACTGACAGTGCGCTGGACATGGTGCGGTCATGCGGGGTAACCAAAAATGACTTTGAAGCCCTTCTTTACCCACAGTTCCACTTCATTAAATTGTTTTTAATTTTCTCATTTAAAGCATGCATTTCAAAAATTCTTTGCCGTTTCTAATGAGATCAACCTAAACAGTATTTCTGTTTCAGATGATAGGTGCTGTCTGGACTAAAGCCAATCTGGGGACTCAGGAATAACCTACGTCAAAGGAACAAAGCCTCCAAGCTGTAGTGCTCCAAGGTCAACAATTCAGTGTTGCAAGCTTCATTAGGACATCACCAGAACTTACCCACACAGGATCAAAACATCTTTAAGGCAGATGGAGCAGTATAGTGTCAGATGGGCTCAAAATGAGCCTGTTCAGGATCAGAACCACCAATGATTCCATGGGGATGTGTACGTGGACCTTACATTTATTGGAATTTCTCATTTTACACTAGAAAGCCTCACCACTGGACCCCTTTTTACCTCCAGCAGGGATAAATCACAACCTTAACAGAAAAGTTTACCTGCTGTAATGACCACTTTTCATGTTGTGTTGGGGGCTTAATTATTCTCATTTTCATCTTATAATTCTGAAAGAATATTGCTGTTAAAAATAAAAAGTACTACCTGTTTGTAATAACACAAAACTGAAAGTATACCTATTTCAGATATAAACATCCAAATATCTGTTCTTCAAGCATATTTGATTTTCTAAGGATAAATTCGGTAAGTGAATTTGCTGCCCGGTTTACCCTGTTGACAGAGCTTTGTAAAACTAGATTCAAAAACACACTTTCTGACTAACTAGTACTAGCAGAGAGAAACACACACACACATAGAGATATATGGTTTCATAAAAGTATATGCTTTATATTATAAAAGACAAAACTTTTCTCCTTTTCCAGGAGCGGGAGGTGCTTCACTGAGGCTTAATGGCGCCCTCTGGTGTCAATTTTGCCCCATTACAGAGCCAGAACAGATATATCTTTCGGATGGATGGGGAGGAAAAGAACAGGAAATGCAGCAAGAGCAAAACAAGAATGAGATAAGGCAAGTTTTAATGTAAGGAAGTGGAAGACATGTCAAACCCTATACCCACAAAATAAATTCCCACATATTCAAAAAACAAGTGAACACCTTACTCCTATCAAGGGGCGACAGAAGCGCATAGATGCCCTGGCATATTCAGGGGGCCCAGCACTTGAATCCCTCAAAACCTACTGTTCAGGGCCCACTCAACAAAATCTACCAAGGTGGACACTCCACACTAGCAGACTCGGCAAATTATACATACGTGGGCCTCATCTTTTTTCATATTTATAGTGCCTATCCAAAGGGGGGGGGGCAGAATTAATACAGAAAATTTCATATGGTAGATGGCCGAATAAACCGGTCTTCATTTAAGATATAATAAAAACGTTTTCGATTTCATTTGTGGCACTGCCTCGTTCATCTGCGAAATACAAAGCCAATCACTTCATCTCGCATTGTAGACGGGCCGGCCCTGGACTTGGTCCCATACAAACGCCTCCTCCCACCCATTCAACCGCTCAGCTGGGAGGTGGGCGGACAGCACAATGGAGCAATTTGATTTTTCTTCCCCTCTTCAATTTTTTGTTTTAACTGAGTAATTATGAAAGGAATCCATGTCTTTCAAAGCCTTGCGACAGAAGATGCAGGCGGGAGACAAGGAAGATTGATGGAGTTTTAGTCAAAAATCTGCTTGGGGGAAACAGTACACAGGGCCGGAGAGCACCCTGGACTGTGTGTCATTCGAGGAGGGAGCAGCCAAGTACAGACTGAACCACACATCACGGCCAATTTAAGGATGATAATGAGCATTATTTATCTGCATGTGTTTGGACTGAAAGAAGGAACCCAAAAGAAACCGGGACGACACCGGGAAAACACGCAAAGGAGGGGCGGGAGGCCATATCACATATGTACACATTTCTCAAACGTACTACGGTCTAAACTACTTAAGTAAAGATAAAGCCATTGTTCGCCTGCGAAACTTTCTATGTATTATTAAAAAAATCAACTGTGACTTACGCGTAAAACAAATATGTAAAAATGATACCGGTGTGTGTTTTGTCATTAGGTCACATTTCATTGTAACACATGTCGAAACTATGAGGCAAATTTTTAAGACGAACATTTTGAACAAATATCGGATATTTACGGGGGGAAATGGAAAAAAAAATCATTTTTTCACTTGTCATATATGTGGAAATTGTCGAGCGGCGCGTACCTGGCTATAAAACCGTAACATCGTCGAAGGAGTAGCGGACTGGACCGCACGTCACAGCAAGAAGCGCGAGACTCCGGCCCGAGGCGCGCAAAGCTCGCAGTGCCGCCACCTAGTGTCCGTTCGTTGAACTCTCGTAAATTTCCATCGACGTCAAAGATGGCAAACTTAGAAGCTGTGAATTTTGATCAGTACATGACCTACGCTCTCTCTCTCTCTCAACTCTTTTTATGTCTGTAAAACTATCTTGCTTAACTACTACCACTCATTTATTGAAAGTCTTTTAACGTTCTCATTTATTTGTTGGTCCAATGGGTTGTCTGTGAAGGACAAGAATAGTCTAAATCGCATTGTCAAGGTTTGCTCCAAAATTACTGGAGTCCAGCAGAGAGATTTGTGCTCCCCCTGGAAGAATCGTGTAGTTCAGAAAGCAAAAGCCATTCTTAGTAAATCTGACCACATTTTGTTTAGTGAATTTAATGTAATGCCCTCAGGCTGGCAATATGTTTAGTGAATTTAGTGTAATGGTCTCAGGCTGGCGATATGTTTAGTGAATATAATGTAATGCCCTCAGGCCGGCACTATTATGCTCCCCTCAGGAAAACAAATCCTTACTCGAAGTCCTTCATTCCTTCTGCTATTAGGTTGCTTAATACCGACAGTAGTCATTTTAGATGAAGACCGTGCCCTTTAATCCATAATACTAATATTACAACGTGCATTCTTCTGATCCTTTATTTTTTACATCTATCTATCTATCTATCTATCTATCTATCTTCTCTCACTCAGACCCCTGAGTATCAGAGTGAGTCCATTGCCTGTATCCTCGTAACCATACACTAATTTTTTTGTCTGTGCCATATTAATGCTTTACTTAATTGTTCGGTAATGATTTTTTTTTTATGTGGACTGGGTTGGTTGTGGAACTCAATTGCCTGTCTGGGATAAATAAATCTGAAAACTGAATACTGATACTATTATTCTTGATAGGAGGGTAATATCACGTGTTGGCTAGAAACCCAAAGTATCAGTTAATTACTTATACCTGTGTAGGACAATTCCACACAAAGACTTTTAAAATTAACCATTTTAATTTGCAGGTGCGCACTGTGTTATTTTGTATACTGTCCATGTGTATGTGTGTAAAAACGATTTGCATAACAAATGCTCCACTATACCATCTGAACAAAAATACACATTTTGCATTTTATCAAAAATGCCAGATGCTTCAGTAAGTTATCTCTTGCAAACAGTCACTTTTATATTTGAAAATAACTCACCTCGCATATCCAGGGCTGGAGGTCCGTGTCCCCAATCTATGCTCTGCATGCAGAGTACTCATATTCTATTTATGACTATGCTCTGGGTACTATACTTTCATTCTGCAGTCCTAAAACATAGTCAAGCAGATTTGTATCTTTAAATTGCCCATAGAGTATGCGAGGGTGCGTGTGCCCTGTGACGGAATGGCATGCTATTCAGGGTGTTTTCCTGGCTTGTACCTGGCTTCACACCTATTGGTAGATGAAAAATAATATAACCTTAATTACAACTTTCTAAAAATCTTCCATATACTGGCTGTTGAGGTGGTTTGGATATCTCACAAAGATGCCACATGAATAGATCCAAACTGGGTGGAGGTCTTGGGCATGTCTGAGAACATGCGGGAGGAATTATATCCCCTAGCTGGCTTGGGAATGCATAGGGATCCCCCAGAGCAAGCTAAAGTCTCTGTCCATGAAAAAAGAGGTCTGGCCTGACCTACTCAGCATGCTGCCACTGTGACCTTGACCATGAAATGCAATGAGAAACTGAAATCAAGTCAAGTCAAGAAGGTTTATCATTTCAGCCATACACACAGTGTACAGTGAAACGAAACATTGTTTCTCCAGGACCAAGTGCACAAAGAAAACGGAAGGACAGAAACAACACAGGGCTGCACAAGTACAATTTACAGGACAAAACAACATACAGTGCAGTTGACAGCAGTAACCGTGCTGGTCTGAATGGATATTTGAATAAGGAGTATTATTGCAGGTACAGTATTAAGACATATACTGCATTTGAAATGGTATTATATTAGAAACAATACCACAATTAAAATTCATCTCATGCAATGTTTAAGCATTACTATTACTACTCTTCTTGGTGAGGCTTTGGCCTAAAAATCTGGGCCTGTGGAGTTTTGATGTTTACATAGCGTTTCCTCCCACAGTCCAAAAAATGCCGTAAGATGCATCTATGTGGCCCATAGTGTTAGAATCTGTGGCCAGTGATGCACTGGAATCCCATACAGGATATCCACTGCTTTGTGCTGTATATTTCCTAGAATAGGCTCTAGGATGGATGGATGAATGGATGGGTGGATTATTATTGTTGTTGCATTTTGTTCTATGCTTTTCCATCAAGTGGTCACTCACGTGTACTGTTTAAAAGATTTCATGAACTGCCTGGAGTTTTTATTAATATATTTTAGCAATATAATATTCAACATTAATAATGAGAGAGCTGCAGTTCTAAAAAATTGAAATATGAAGGGCATTTGTCTGTGACTTTATCGAGTGTTATTTTAACATTGACCGAACAGCTGCAGTTATTTGCATTTTTCCTCTGTTTTGGCCAGCTGTGTGCGTATGTTTTTGGTTTCTTTCCATTTCAGAGCACTGTTTGGACAGTTTGTTTGTTAAGCAAAGGGAGATCATGTTCCCAAGCACAATTTTTTCCCAAGTATAAAGTTTTCAGCTGATAAAACACAACAGATCTGAAAGAAAAATAAGATGGTTGGCTGTTTCTATTTGATGTTTTCAATTAAGTGTGCCATAGGTCTTAATCTCTCCATGGAGGGCACACAACACGCATCAGAGAATATGAGAGAGTATGTCTGCCCAGCCCCCACAGCTTTGCATCTATGATTTCTATGGTTCTCTGCATTATCTTTACAAAACAAATTTCATGGCTTTGTAATCCGGTTTATACAGTTGTCTTGTACGTCACTTAGTTCATCTGCCCATTCCTAACAAGTGCTAATAAAAATCGCAATATTCTATCCTCAGATCACCTATTTAGTGGATGTGTTGTGGGTTAACTGTGGAAAAACATCTTTTGGGTGACCAGGAGAAACACTACCTGCCTAAGTGCATTGTGCCAAGTGTAAAGTTTGGTGGAGGAGGGATATGGGGTTGTTTTGCAGGGGTTGGGCTAGGTCCCTTATTTATTCCCAGTGAAGAAAACTCTTAATGCTTCAGCATAATTCTATGCTTCCATCTTTGTGTAAACGATGTGGGAAAGGACCTTTCAGTTCCAGCATGACTGTGGCCCAGTGTGCAAAGCAAGGTCCATAAAGACATGATTGGGTGAGTTTGGTGTGGGAGAGCTTGACTGGCACGCACAGAGCCCTGACCTCGACCCCATCAAACACCTCTAGGATGAACTAGAACGGAGATTGCGAGCCAGGTCTTCATGTCCAACTTCAGTACCTGACCTCAGAAATGCTCTTCTCTATAAATGGGCAAATATTCCAACAGACACACTCCAAAATCTTGTGTAGTGTCTTCTCAGAAGAGTGGAAACTGTTACAGCTGCATAGGGGGAACAAACTCCATATTGATACCTGTGTATTTAGAATGGCATGTCATAAAAGTTCTTGTAGGTGGAAGGTCCAGGTGTCCCAATAGTTTTGTCCATACATTATAGCAGCAGGTTTATTATAACTTTTAAAATGTTTACATTACTTAACTGTTTAAGTCGGTCCTGTCAGCCCATTCAGCAACATAGGCAACCGTCTAGTGCACCATCTTCTGAGGGGTCACTGACATAGCAATCGCTACGCACCAGCGTTGGAGCATGACTACGGCTCCACATGGGCCCAATGCTGAATGAAAATGGGAATAGCCAAAGACAAGATGCTGAGTTGAAGAAGGATCAGGCACGTGGCAAAGAGAATCCAGGATGTAAAGCAAAACCAGAACCAATCCAAAGAGAACCAGGAAATTGAGAGACAGCAAGACCACACCAAGTCAAGTCAAGTCAAGTGGCTTTTATTTGTCATTTCAACCATATACAGCGATACAGTACATGATGAAACAAGACAACGTTTCTCCAGGACCCTGGTGCTACATGCAAGACAACACAGAGTGCACCATAAATAACATGAGACGACATAAAGTGCATGTGTGCAAACATGTGCAACCATTGCAGTACAGTGCAGACATCACAAGACAAGTGCAAAAGAC
>JAAGVU020000061.1:24973997-24995414 GCA_011763525.2 Mormyrus iriodes
GATATATATTTAGATATGCTTGCATATAAAATCCGCAATACAGTGAAGCCGTGAATGTCGAAGCGCGATATAGCGAGTAATCACTGTAATATAACAATAATACATAAATTAAACTTCGCAGCCAGCTTACTGTCACTTACAGAGAGCAAGTAGGTGGAGGCATAAAGAGAATTTCCCCAAGGAAATCAATAAAGTATCAATTATTATTATAATATTTATTTTTATTATAAATTAATACCAAAAGAGAGTAGTGAATTTTTTGACTGACTCACATGGTTTTATTGCCGTTAGGTGCTTGGCTTCTTCTTGGCAGTCTGTCCAAGCCTTTTCGGGGAGTCCATACCCCACCTGTGCACTCAAAGGCCCTGGATTCCCTGTGTCAGGTGAAGGCTGGCAGAGAGGCTCTGGCCTGTCTTCTGAACTATTTCTACTAAGCAAGATGAATTTATTGGGTCCTTCTGGGCCACGTTCCTTGCCTTTGGCAGTGAGGGCATCAATAACACTTTGGAGGTCAGCAGTCTTGGGGACGATCAACACTTGTGTGTCTGGCATGGAAGGGTGGTCCATGACACGGACATCCTTAGGGATGCACTGCGGCCTGTCGGGCCCATCACGTGAGACATGAAGCTCTTTTTTTTCCAAGGGTAGTTTCCTCTTCCTGAGGATCAGGGGCCGCCTGGGGCTCTCTTCCATTCTGCTCAAATGTCAATCACTGGCTACGTGCACTGACGGACTGACTGGAGAATAAAATGAAGGTGACACTGTTTCACAACATGACAACTTTTTTTTCTAATATGTACATTAGACAAAGTTATTTAACTGAAAACATGATGTGAAACTTATTGAAGGCTATGGTGCTTTAAGTGAAACTTACACAACAACTACTTTAGAAAAGCAAGCTGCCCCTAAATATTAATGTCTTTTTGGCACATTGAGCAGCTTGAGTGTTGGCTCATTGTGTCAACGATTAAGATTACGGCATTTTTAATTTTTAGATAAAGGTCCCATAAAAGGCTATATTGTGTACAGAAACCCATGAACTATGTAAAGTAATTATATAACCTACATTATACATGAGAAACCTCTCTTATAATATGCGAACGAAACCGACTTACCCAGCACAAAAGCTTGTATGTACCGGCTAATGTTTATTAAATCAAAACAAAAAATGACAGTTGAAACGAGAAAACGATCTAGTGACCATTTTGTTTTTTAAATGTCAACTTTGGGGCTGACGTATTGTCTTCTAGAAAAAGCAGCCGTTAAAGTGATAACTACTACTATGGCCTGCAAACTGAACGTCGAACTAGACAAATTAACATCTAGCCTTATCAGTTCAGTGTTTGTTTGCCTTTTTTGACAACTGGTTAGATTGGTCAGTCATATAAATTTATAAACCACTGTCGATACGCCATATAAATATACTCAAACCTTGCTAACGTTTCTCAACTACTGAAACAACTTGAATGCTAACCATTGCTAGCTAAAGCTAGCAAGTTATGTTTTGTGGAGAGCAATGGTCTCGCTAGCTGGCCGAGTTACTAAGAGCTAGTATTCACGAATTAAAGCGAACTACCCAGATGATTGGTAATCTTCTTTTGCCCATTACTATTAGCGAAAACACTAGAAAATTCGCTGGCTTATTTATCATACAGAGTAATTGCGTGATTTACAGATAAAAGTCTATTAGCTTGATAGCACCAGGCAGTACCGCTGCTGTACACTAATGTTAATTTAGCACATGCTGCTGTACTTAACCACGAACACATCAATGAATCATAATCAAACCTTCATATTAGGAGAGTGTCCTTGGGTAGCAATAATCTGCCGCTTCTTTACGCGGTGTCTTTATGTAGGTTTATGTTAATTCATGTGTATAGCTAGCTAATGAATTCAACCACTTTCTCATTCGTTTTGTGTGATCGTTTGAATTTTGGCGCAGTCCTGCTTATGCCAGTCACGTGACTGATATTTAACCAATGGGATTAGAGATGGGCGCTTCCGTGTTCGCCGGCAAACCAATTAGAATACAGAGTGCAACTAGCCAAAAGATGGAAGCGTCTAGCTGGCGACTTACGCCGAAGATTGCGGAAGTTTTCGAATTAATAAAAGAGACATATGATATTGAAGGGCTCTGTTCTTCGGTATGTGGGACATTGATTTAGTATTTTAATCAAATTAATGATTTCGGCTCTTTCGTTAATATTTTAATGATAAGACGTTCTCTCTGCCTTCCTTGCAGCGATTATGTTATGTTCTTTGTGATTCTCATAGCATGTTTTGTATTTATTAGCTGGGTGCATCAAGCTGGACAGCTTACGTGCGATGGGAAGTTTTGTTGAACAGTATACTGTAAAGTAATCAAAAACAGCCATGCTGGCTCATTCCGATGCCCCGCAATAAACCAAAAAAAGGACCGAACAGCCGAAAGCCTCAGTTGCTGTTCATTGAGCCACCGCTAAATGGAGCCAGGCACCACCATAGGCCACAAGTACAGAGTGCTGCTAACCCCAAGCTCTTCTTATCAACAAACCAGCGTCAGAGTAGCACTCGCAACTCTTCCTGGGTAATATAATACTACTTTTTATTAAACAAACATACAAATTATTAGTTATTTTTCTGTTGATGCATATTGCTTATTTTTGCTGTATTTATGTTATCGTGTAAGTCCTGATTTTATACTGCATGTGTTTGCAAGTTATTATATACATACAAGCATATTACTGCCCAGTAATCCTGTCTTGCCCTGTGTCCCCCGTGCTTGCTTTCAGGTAATGCCTCAGTTTGATACCAACATTCACCTACAGAGCCTTGGACCTCAAAAGGGAAGGCGAAGGAAGATTCACACATCAGGCAGCAGTATACTGAATAGGAGTTCCACACTGTGTTTACCTCAGGCCAAGAAAACCAGCGTCTGCAAGTTTCCTCCACTTACCTTTGATACTAGCATTTCCTCTCCACCTCAAGGTGCTGTTGTGACATATGGGCTTAAAGTCACTCGCCCCCACATGGATGAAGCTGAGGCCAATCATGTGGCAGGTCTTGCCAGTAATGCATCACCTTCCAGTATCGAGAGTGGCAGTATAATGGAAACACCAAAGCAGGTTACATCTTTTAAGAAATGCAGTATAAGGGACACAGCCTGCAGAGTAATCGCAACTGGGGCTGTGACCTCCACCAGGGAAATTGAAGCACAGCTGGCTGACAACTATGGAAATACCAGTGGCCCAGTGTATATGATCACGCCTAATAACTTGAAAAGCAATCCTTTGGTCAGTGTTTTCACTCCTCCTGACTTAGATACTCCAGAAACACAAGCAACTAAAAACTGCAAATTCTCTTCCAAACTCCCTTTTTTGCTGCCAGACTCAACCGAGACAGTATCTTATAACCAGCCAGCAGAGATTTTAGTGATGGACACCCCTGAACAGGACTATGGAGTGAAAGTTACTTGGCGGAGGAGGAAGCGCCTGATGAGGTTCCTCATGGAGCAAGGGCAACTGTCCAACAATGAGATAAATAAATAAATAAATAATAATGGACCTGTACTCATAGTCTAGTGTCAGTAAATATGTATTTTTCTTTTCCTGGTCAAGAGACTGCAAAACTGGCTATTAATAGTTTATCAACTGCTTGTAATTAAATGTCATGTATCCAGACAACACTAAATAAAAGGACTGTTGTTCTGGATCTTTCTTTAATGCTTTTTCATATTCATTTATTTTGTATTAAGGTACTCAAATGTTACACGATCTTTACTGTTATAATACATACCACAGTGATTTAATGTACAGAGGTGGGTCCGTTTTCAGACTAAGATTCACCCAGTTCTTATAACCAAAAACAATTTGCGCTGAATCCATTGTAGAAAATCGCATTCACACCTGGAATACACTACAAAATAATAAATTGCCAGGTTGACAGTTAACCCTTGACAATGATAGTATGGCTATGTGGAGTTGCGCATTTCGCTGTTTTCGTAATATGATTTTAGCCGAAATGCTAGAGAACACTTGGTTTTACAGGTGCATTAGTAAATGATTATGAAATACCTTAAGTTAAAGACCATTGCAAGCAGCCCTCAGAGCATAATATAAATAAATCCATGCTCTTAAACAGAATAAAATTTATCTCTGAAAAGTTAATTCTGTGCTGTGTAGTAAACTGGAAGACTATCGCACATGCGTCAGCGTTGCCTTCAAACGAAGCCATTCCACTTTTCCAGCCAATCACAACGGAACTACAAAACCTGCCGACCAATGGGGTTGACTGTTATATGTCGGTCCCGTTACCAGGGCTGAAGAACTTACTCCTTTAGCGTCAACCACAGATCGCTATTCAGCGAGACCGACAGCTGGGGGACCCATAGCAACCGCGCATAAACATGAGTTACTACAGCATCAGGTAAGCTAGCTAATACAGATAGCCACGCATGAATCTGTCGCCCATAGTTGTTTTTTTTCATCTCTACCGTGTAAATCCTTCGTTTACTGACGTGAGAAAGAGATCGGCGATGTTTTAATGGAAGCAGTGTGTCTTATGTATGTAGAGCTTGGTGTCCACGGACTTGCTTAGATTTCTGAGTGGGCACTGCTGGATCCCAGGAAGCTGGCTGCCGATTACCGCTTGCATGAATTACATTAGCTGCCTTTTCACATCTTTCGCCAGAAACTGCTACTGAGACCGCACATATAAATAAATTGTTACTGTTTTTTTTTAATGAATAAGTAGTTCTGGGCATAATACGACAATTCGGGGACACCCCACTCTCTGTCCATTTAACTTATCGAAAGTTAGCTAAATCTTGTTCGCTAGCTGATGCACCCGAGTCAGCACAACTTATATAAGAGAAATAGAGTAGTTTAAAATGTTTCGGTATATTTATTTAGAAAATGGAATGCTAGTGTATACTTTTGCTGTGCTACCCAGTTTGGAAAAGTTTACGTAAGCAATGCAAAATTCGCAATTTGGAATTTAGAAACTCCTCCATCTTCGTCTGGCGATAGTGTTTACCGTTACAGAGGTTAATATTTAAACAACAGGGGATAACAGACAATGAGAGCATCGGGTTGCTGCCGATCAATAATCCATTGAGCGTGCAGCGCTGCCGGTGATACGCGGTGTCGGGTCATTGAGGAGTTCGATCCGATCCTGAGCTCGGCGGCCCTGCTTCTGCTGGGATGCTGCGAGCCTGGCCGAGTGTCCGAAGCGCACGTCCCGATTTTAGGAAACGAGCTTGGGAAGACCTCCTCTGATGAACGAGCAGGTCAAGCTTTATCGAAAGACCAATGCCGGGCGTAAGCTGCATGCGATATAACTGGTATTTGAAGAAGTATCACGCTGCTTCCATGCTTAGTGTGTTTTTGTGATGGCCAAATACTTAAATTGCATTTCTCCTGGTTTAAGATTAAGATTAGCTCTGCTGATCCCAGGGGGAAATTCTGGTGCATTACAGAAGCAAGAACGTAGTGGATAGACAAGCATAAATATAATGCCAAATAGGTAAGGTACAAAGACAATATGCTTAGCGGAAACAGACAAACAGTTGTGCAAACATTTAAAAAGTACACGGTAAACAATTAAGTGAAATATTCTGGAAAATAAAAAAAAAAAGTGTTTTTAAGAATAAATATTTAATAACAAGAATAATTATGTGTACATATAAAGCTGTGATACAGATTGTTTAAAATTGCGCAACATTTTTATGCGTTCAGGATCAAAATAAATACGTATGTGATCGTTATTTTTAGTAGCAATCATAATGACACTAGATTTTAAAGGCAAATACTTAAGTCAACGATCTTGCCAAATAGGATGGCGGAACCTAGAATGAGGCTTCAATATGCCCAAAGCAGACTCAAATAAAGCAAAATGTCTCTGTATTATTTATTGCTGGCGACCATAACATAGACCACAACTGTTGTTGTATGTATCTGCAATACCAGTCCTCACCTTGAAGGGTATTCTGGCCGGCATTTACTGTACGCATTAGATAAATGTCTTAAGTTAAGCTGACATGTAATGAATGGCAGCTAGGTGATGGTGATGCTCGCTCCATTACTCCAGAGATGCATGGTTGCAGGGGTCCTATGACTCAAAACTTTTGAAGTATTGTGGTCCTAGATAGTCATGTTTTGCATGTGGCTGTCTTTACCCCCAACCCCTGAACATCTGTGAATTTCGAGCCCACTCCATTTACGACTGCGGACTGGAATGCTGATCTGTTAATAGTTATGTAAGTAGCTGGAAACTGAAGGGGCTTTTATTTGTGTTACTGTACTCTCAATGCATGTATTTCTTTTAAGGAAAAGGAATGTTTTAGCTTTATTTTCTGGAGTATTATTTTAATGTGTAGCTGCCTGACTTTGTGATTGTATTTGCAGTTTAAAGTTTTCTATCAGCTTTTTTTTCCCCAGGCTTTAGATGTCGCAGAGCGTCCCTTTTCTCAGAACACTACAGTGAGATGAAAAAAAATAGCATTTTATTCACAGCCGACATGATTTTCTGATAAGCGTATGTCCCCTGCAGTGTGACTTCCTCTGATTAGGTTGGGGGGGGGGCATTTTTGAGGTTGGACTGAAGTGAATAAATTCTGTAGAGGTCTCTGGAGTCGACCTTCAGGGCGGCATGTGGTGTTGGGTATGGAGATTGAGAACAGGTGTCGGCCAGCTGAGACCTGCTGGTCGCCAATGCCTGGTCAGTTTGCGACATGAGAGCACATGAGGACATATGACTGTTTTTTTTTGGGGGGGGGGGCAGGAGTGGGGATTAGTGCCAGCTTTCTGTGACTCTTGCTCCTTAAAGTGGAGCAGTAGTTTTTTGTTTTCTATATGCATTTCCTGCACGAATGAGGCCCCTCCCTTCAAATCTATTGCCATGCAAAGTCATAAAAATGGCCTCTCCACATTGTATATTGTAGTAATACATAGTCATTTCTGTGTTGTAAAATTTTTTCTTTGAAATAATGTTTCAGTACAGTTTAAGTGGACTGCCTTCTTGCTTGGTCATTTTTTATGCTGATCATGTGTAAAAGTAATGTAAACTATATAAAGTATAATAAGTGTATAATAATGTAGGGTTTACTCTATGCTGCTATGAATTTTGCCTTGAGATTTCAGCTTACGACTTATGACTGGGCTCCATTCCAACAGACTTACGACTGGATCCTTAACTTACGACTGGCTTTCATTCCTACAGACTTACGATTGGGTCCCCGACTTACGACTGGGTTCTCATCCTACAGACAGGCCATATGTGGGAAATAGTATGTACAGTACAGTACAGTACATTTATCTTATATATAGCATATATAATTTTGTAATTAAAAAGTATGAAAAACATTGTGTTTAACTCTTAACCTACTTGCAATAGCATAAGAAACCCAAAGTCATAGTCTCCCACACATTCCTAGCCTACACTGCCCCGTTACCTTTAACATCGCTAAGATTCTGTATGTTTTCTCCTTATTGGGTTGGGTGGTCTTGGTGGTGTTTTGGAATGAGGAGGGGTGTCTGAATAGATAGGCCTAGCGTTCTTCTTATGTTTGCCCTGTACTTCTCATACCACTGACATAAGCCACCAGACATTTCAGGTACTCAATATACTTTTTAGACATTATTTTGTATTTTTTTCTCATTTTTATTAACATTTATCAGTTATACCATATACTGCACTTATACTATTCCTGCAGTAACTGACGTATGGCACGCAGTGTGCGTTAGGTAGGGTAGCACTGCTGGGTGTACAGCTGCCTGAAATAGATTTTTTACATACATTTTACTTTTTTAAATTTCATTTGTATGTGTGAGTGGTCTTAAGTTACTTATGTCATTAGTCGGGGACAGTCTGCAATTTCTAGAGCATACTAGCTGCTTTTCTGGTTATTTTTTTTTATAATATGTCAGAGTTTTAATGGTTTAGTGTGATCGTTTACGGTCTTGTATTTCAAGCTGTAAGAGGCATCTTCTCTTGCCTTAGTTGGTTGGATTGATCATAAATGATTTAGAGAATGGCTTTTACAGTGTGGTTTGAGAAGATACTCACATCTTATCACATCTGGGATCCTGCTTAAGGTTGTGAAGCAGGTTATCTATTGGTTTGAGCAAGAAAAATAGAGTAGGGGTCTCTATGACGAAGCCAGATTTCTTACTTAGCTGGATAACTTGCCAGATTTAAGGTAGTCTTGGCTAAATGTAAGTGAACGAAGATAAAGTCCATTTAGGCCAGACTACCTTAAATCCTACTAGTTATCCAGTTAAGCAAAAAGTCCAGCTTCATGATACAGGCCCCAGACATGTTGAAGGTGAGGGTTTGTTTTTGCATGGTTGGTTGGAGGTTACTCAAAGCAGTATCTGGAGCCGTGTCTTTCAGTTTGGGAATAGTAGTTACATCTGTTTTACCTACCCTTGTTTAGTCATGGGAAGTGTCCTGTAGTGAGGATGAATTGTGCAATTCATAATGCAATAACACTGTTTCTTTATGTTGAAAAAACTATTCCAATTATGCTATAAGATTTGGGATCTCAGTAGTTAATGTTCTAGAATGAGACTAGAATTTACAAAGAGTGGAAACTTTGTTGGGAAGACTTAAGATTTTATTTATTTTTTTAAATTAATTAATTAATTATTTTTTTCCCCCAGATCAGCTCTTCCATCGTATGATATGGTGTCACCCTGTAACTCAGTGCCCTCATGAAGTACCTAGGTGAAACCCCGTAGAGTTTGTTTTGTTTTATTGTCTTGGTCTTGCGGTGCCTTCTCCAGGCCTGAAGAATTAGGGCTTCCCTGGAATATGACCATTTCTTGGAACAATAACTTAACTTGTAATTAAATATGGAGTTGTGGCTTTGTAAGAAATGGGCCTTATGCTTGCACAAATTCCCTTTTGTTTATCCTTGGTCTTGGAGTTTTCAATAAAAATGTTCCATTGAGACACTAAAGTGTCACGGTTGCTTAGGCAATGGCTCTACCCATCCATTCTGTATTTGTCTCTTGACTTAGCCATCTCCCCGTTTACACAATTTCAGGTAAAAATTTTTGGATTTGTTTGCACTTTGGCAATGAGTGATTGACAGCAGTTTGTGCTTTGGAGGACCTTGGAGACGTAGCTCCGCGTACAGGTAACCTCTGCAGATCACCTTAATCCAAAGACCACCATGCATACACAGATGTATCATTACAGCGTGGGTGTAACAAAATTATACTGTATTTGTCAGTCTTGGTAATGAGGAAACTCACCGTGATCATTCTCTTGGCTTTGATGACAGAATGGAACAGCCTACAAAATGCCACCACATCTCTGTATGTCAGGGTATGAGTCAGGATGCTGACAGAGGGAGAGAGCTCTGGTCCAAGGAAAGGGAGAGAGCTGCTTCCTCTCCTTACAGTCTGCGGTCGGCCTGAATCATCCTTCAATAGGCTGGATTGTCCTCCATTAATTCTGTCAGCTGACGGCTTTTCCCACACTGAAATGTTCTGAGAGATCTGCCTCAGCTGTAGCAATGGTTCTCTTCCAAAAAAACAAGCCGATAAAAGCCACTTCTGGGTTTTAAGTTGCGGTGTCCTTTGTAGTATTTGCTCAGTTAACATTATAGACTTGACTAACTTGCTTCTCTACAGAATAATCATTTCCCAGTAGTAGATCTACATGTCGGCAGCATTAGGGAATTCTGCAAATAGAAAGAGCTTGCGTGTGTGCTTCATCTGTTTTGACAGCAATGTAATTACTCCCAGCTGAGGTGGGCCTGTCCCCCACATGGGCCGTCCCTGACCGCGAAGGAGTTTCATGGTCGCTCTCACCATCCAGTACACATGGGATTCCTCTCAGGCCTTCGTATCTTAGCAACAGCTGACAGAGTCCCTGAATATCACTTCTTTGGAAAAATAAGGGCTGATTCTCTCCTTTGGGCGTCAGCATTGCAGCAGTGGCTGGCAGATGGTTGCTAGCGCATAAGCATGCTGTCTGACAGACACAGGTCTTCTGTAGAGAGTCAGAAAATGACAAATGGCAAGAATCCAGCTGGGGTGAGAGGGACAGTGGAGTAGGGCAGTATACGACGACCTCCCTGCTCTGGTTCTTAGACTTTACTGATTTGTCACTCTGCTGTCTCCGTGTTTGTAGTACAAAATAAGAATAACAAGATGCTGATGTGTCTTTAAGGTATGTGAACTTTCTCTGTGTCTTGCGGCATGGAGCTTTCAGGAAGTGTGATGTACACTCGAGATCAAAGGAAATGGCATGTTAACCTATCTCCCTGTTACTGGGAGACCCAGGTGGGGATGGGGGGGGGGCAAAGTGAAGCTTGGCATTTGCTATTTCCGCAAATTTACTTCCAGGTCTACTTATGCTTTCAAAGAGTCCTTTTGCATCACAAACCTGTAGGCATTATGAGCCCGAACCAGGCTGGGATGTCTGGCATTGTACTAAAAAATGAATAAAAACATAACTGGTATTGATGTATTCTCTGGGTTTGCAATGATATTTCCAGTTATTTTTGGAGAACGGCACAGGAACTCCGGTCATACATAGACAGCATAGCTTTAAGTTGTATCGATGGCTTTTCTTTAGTTTATCCTGTCATCATGGCCAAGCTGCCTGGCCCCGCCCCTGGGCTGTGCGCGCTAGAGGTGGCTCCCACGGGTCACCCTTCTCCGGTCCCTCCAGCCAAGTGAGGGCATTCAGGTGGTTTGACAAGCCCTGGCTCTTGGCAACTTTATCATGGATGGCATGAAGAAGCCCCCTCAGCCTCTCTACAGCCGCTGGTCCTACAGGTAACGGTGTTTGCTGCTAGCGGGAAAGTGATATTCAGCTCAGTATGGGGGGTTAAGTGCGAGCGAGCGTGACCCTTTCAGGTGTCAGCCGTTCCTGTCCCTACTGCAGTCCTCGGGTGTGGGATCTTCTCCCTCTTTTATGCCGTTCACTTGCCGTTTATGGGTTTACATTTGTCAGAGAATGGGGGGACTTTCCCGTAGTCCCAGCCCATGCTGCTCCAAGCAGACTTGTGTCCCCCACTTTCTGTAAGTGTTCTGTGGTGGAAAATGTAATTGTTGCTTCCTGCAAAGCTACTGGTTTACATATCTCCAGTGGGGTGCCAGTTAGTCAGGACTAGACACAATGAGTGTTTTTGTAGTTTTTCTGGTACGGTGGTCCGGGGGGAGGTTGGGGCTTTATTTCTGTTTGTGTGCTGCTGAGTAACGTGTGCATTTCCTCAGAGTTCCTGTGCAATCTTATTTTTATCCAGTATTATGGGACTGTTCTTCTTTGCCGAGGGGCCTCTTTCAGAGAGGTTCCTTTAGGAATCGCAGGTGCTCAGCCCTCATTAAGGATAAGAGCCGAACAAGCCTAGGGTCTGAGAAAAGACACGGCTTGGATCAGCCGCTCTTTTGCTTCTAGGCAGGTCTCGCATCATCCTGAGCTGTTCATTGTAAACACATTTCATTTTCTAGCTCTTTTCACCTTCATTGTTTTACATGCTACAGGTAATTTTCCATTATGTTCTTAATGACTGGGATATTTTTGGTATGCTTGAAATAGCTTGTCTCCAAATATTACACGGCTTGTGTGTTTTATATATATATATTTTTTAAAGGTGTCCTTGAAAGAGTTGGAGTAGAGTTGGAGTTTAATTACCTCCCTGTTATCTTGTGAGTGTTTGGCACCGTGATGGGAATTAGAGTGTGTTTCTATCTGTGCTGATTGATGGAGAAAAGCATGACACCTTCTGCTTTGAGGGTGTAAAGTGAATTTATGAAATTCTTTATCAGCTAGTTCACATCTCCATGGTAACACTAAAGATAAAAGCAGCCTGAAATTCATTCGTGAAGGATGCCAAGGGCTTTTGTATGCAGCTTTAGAACTTTTTTGGAACAAACAGACATGGTGGCCCTAGGTTGGAAAAGACTCTATACTTGAGTAGTGAGGTATCACTGTAGAATATTGTACTGAATGTGAGGTATTAGACTTTTCCCCAAAATTTGACCTGTAATCAATTGTATTGGGTTTAGTTTGCTGTCTTTATGAAGGAAATATTGACTGTTTTCTTTACTCCTAAATAACTGTCCTTCCATTTATTGTTATCGCTAATGCCACAGCTGTGGTGTTGACGACGGTCTCCATGGAAACTCCATAACGACCATGTCACTTCTGCCAGACCCCAGGTTCTGACTCTTGCAGAGTTACTGCTGGTCACTGGGAAATTAATCATTTATAAAGCACTTCCTGTGAAAAGCGCTGTCCAGGGCCTCTTCAAAGGGGAACTGAGTGGCATGAGGACCCCAGGGTGTAACATAGGAACCTTTGCCTTGTGGGGCATGGGCTGTGTAATTAAACATGTCATTTGGTCTCAGGTGATTTCTCCATGGATACGTATGACACAGGTCTGACGTTTCCAACCATAGGGAGGTGGCTGTTTTTAAAGGCTATGCTGCCAATGAGCTCAACTCCTGTAGTTACACATTGTATGATTACTCTGTCTCACATGCTTATTTTTTTGTGGTTAATTTTATAATCGTCACATGTTGGCACCTTTCACTCTCATAAGCCTGTTTTGAGCCTTGCTTAATAGGGCTCGTCTCCCATTCTTTTCAAAGCCCTGACACGCAACTCAGTTCCTGTCACACCAAAGGAATGCTGGGGGATCTTTCTCTCTGTTTTTCAGTATAAGCTGCTTTGGTATCTCATTAAAAACGGCATAAACCATACCTTTTCGTGTATTTATTTTCCGTTTATTCTTGAGTATAGTGCTGGTTTCCTTCACTATGTTTTGATGTATTATGTGTTCTTTTTTCTATCTCCTCCCACCCCTGCTAACCTCGTGTTCCGTTGTTGTTGTTTGCTTTACATGTATTTCTATCGCTACACATTGGTTCTTCCAGACCCCCCAGCTCTACCAGCTTCTGCTCGACCTCATCTGCAACGTAAGTATCATCTGTATATGGCTGTTTAGCCCTTTCCCCACCTTTCCCTTGTACCATTCAGGCTAATGCTAAACAACCCAATTATTTCCTTGTACCATTTAGGCTAATACTAGGAGGCCCTTATCCTTTTCCTTGAACCTTTTAGACTAATGCATAGTGCCACCATCTTTTCACTACACCCTTCAGGCTAATGCTAACTGGTTCCTATTTTTTCGGTGTCCTTTAGACTAATGTTTACCTGACTCCTCCTTCCTAAAAGTGGGCTCACTGCCCTGTTAGCTTAGCTCTGGCCTGATCTTGGCACTTCAGTTCATTTGCAGCTCCCCTGTTATTGCCTATGAACCACTTTCTCCTTTGTAGTTTTAATGGGAGTTACCAGACCTGTGTATGACGCAGAATCTGCGATTAACTAAATGTCCTTCAGCTTCTACGGCTGAGAGAGAGGTGTAAATGCAGATCACTGCTCTGGATCCCCCCGTCTGGAAAAAAAAGACAGCAGCCTGGTGTCTCTCGTCAACCCACAAATTATTTAAATGAGGTGACGGTCAATTCACTCGGACTGGAAACCAGAGCGCCTCCCACAGTCCGACATCACCCTCTGCGCTGCCCTTGAATGCCCCGTAATCAAAGATCCTGCAAACACCACACCTGGCTGCCACGCTCTTATCTCTGTTACGCCTGGCTGGTTACCAGGCAACACAAAGCAGTGCCGGTACGGTTAGCGATGGCTGAAGTCGTGCGGCTGCCTGAATAGAATTCCTTCCTTTTCTGATCATTGGGTGGCTCAGTCGTTAGTGGTAATTGCCTAAACCTAAACTAAGAAAGTAATAAAAATACATAAGCAATGCTTTGTCAGTTCGAATCAAAGAGATGCCAAAATTAAATATGGGTTAAAGGAGACTGTGTTCAGCCTCAACACACTTCAGAGACTGGGCCATACTGTAAAGGGGATCAGCAATGCGTAACAAGCCCTACGGAGGTTGGTCTTCCCAGATTTCGGCATTATCCCGCCTTCTTGAGTTGGGGGGAGCAGTCGACTCTGCAGTTCCTCAGTTGCGCATTTGACTACCACTCACCAACTGAAACTTACAAACTTCTGTTTTCTCAGTCCGAATCCGCATCCAGAAAAAGTTCTCCTATTGAAATGGCTCTTAAAATAGCCCCCCCAGTGTGCAACAGACATCCCGTGGGTCCAATAGCCACCTCCCACTCTCGCTGCTTGCCCACACTCAGTGTTGACCGCAGAGGGGGCGGGAAGTGGCAGCGGGTTGGAGGTGGGGCCTGTCACTGGGCTCGCAGTTCCTGTGAGATCCTCATGACGTCGTTCCATCTTTCGTGATATTTTAATGATGACTTTGATATTCTGTTTAGGTGAAAACCTAAAATCAGGATGAGTGTACCATCCTGTTGTCCTGTAAGCACACTTATTCAGGAATGTAAATGGAAATCCATCTTGATATAGCTGTGCGTGTGAGCTCGCATGTTTGTGCAGCTTATGTGAGTCTTGTGTGATTGTCACAAAACCGTCTCATTAAGATGAGCTGCTAATATATGGCCAGTATTTACAGAGGCTAATGGGGGAAAATTCAGCCTGGTAGGATGTTTATAGCACAGGGTGCCCTCTGTTGGGTATGTTCGGAACTGCTTCTCTGTCCGTCAGTGGAAGAAATCGAGACTTTGGACCAGTACATTTCAGATATTATGCTGCTGCAGTTCCGTTTGGTTGCGGCATCTGGATCAAACGCAGTCTGAATATTTTTTCCAATCAAAAACTGTGAAAATTAAAAGTGTAGGGAATGAATGGAATCATGTAAATATATTTAAGTCTATAGCAAGACCCAGATTTTGAGTTGTTCTATATATATGACGGAGGTGGTGGTGTTCTCCATTCTGTGCATTCTGCTTGCAGTGTGCTCCAGAGAATCTGTGACACGTCTCTCCTCCTTGTCTCTTGACAGCACCCTGGACAATGACAGCACTAGTCTCAGACAGCAGAAACTGGAAAAGCAGGTGACTACGCAGGGTCCCCGGAACGCAGCACTGTCGGGACCAGAGAGGCATGGCGGCCTGGGGCTCTTACTGAGACGTCACCTGTCTGCCCTTCTGGGGTGAAAAGCACCTGGCCACACAAGGAAAATCTAGCACGGTGCCCTGGATCGAGTATTTGTGGGTGATTGAGGGATCGAATCACATGGTTGGCTTAGTCTCTGTCTTCATTTCATTCATCTGGTTAACCTAGCAGAGGTGATTAGTCTGGTGGCTAACTCAAACAAAGTTGTCTACTTCAAACTTTTGGTGCCCACTGCAATCAGTTACCACATAAACACAGCTTCCTGATTCGCCAGATATTCAGGACGGCGTGGCTCTCATGTAGAGGCTCATTTTCTTCATTCTCTTGGTCCTATGTGTGTGTGGTTCACGCAGCCTTCTCCTCAGGCTCTTGAGAACACCTTGAGCTAGTCCGATTTGAGTCAGAGAGCTGCTCTCAGTTTGACAGGGGTGTCCGGCATCGCGGTCGGTCGGCACCTTCTCAAAATACGTCTCAGGATAGGTGAGGAACAGTGTGTCTCAACTGGGATGGTTCAGAATGGGAATGTAGGATGGGTGGATTGGGATGGGTGGAGCTAGATTAGGATGATTGTAGCCTGGAGCACACTGGAGTGTAGCGGGGCAGCCTGGGTATTAGTTGCAATCATCCTAACCTGACTTCTGCTGATTGACTGTTCCCCTGCTTAAACCACCATAGGATCAGTGTGTTCTCTCAGTGTGTCCATCGTGCTGGGGCCCCACCCACTGAGTTTCACCCAATCCTGTCAGTGACCCAGGAGCTGAAAGAAGTGGTGAATGCCGCACAGGATTATGGTTACGGTGGAGGTGTATTGTAGGGTGACTCATGCCGGTTTTTTGCCCAGATCCGCATGCAGCAGGATGTTCTCCCTCAGTTTGTCCAGTACCATAAAACTATTGTTGAATTGGGACTTTGAAGGATTTCCTCTCAGGGAGTGACGGAACCATACTTACGGAGGCAGACACATGCAAACCTTGGCTCCTTTCTGTTTACTGTGTCCCCGACGTGGTGTTGGGGTGGCAATGAGAAGGAGCAGAGGAGGGGGATTTTGCAAGTGGAGGCTACAGGGTGCAGTTGGCTGTGTGTCTCTCGTACCTCTTCTGCTCTCCCTCTCTCTCTCTCTCTCCCCCTCCCTCCCTCCCTCTCTCCCTCTCCCTCTCCCTCTTCCTCTCCCTCTGAGCTGCTGATCCAGAGGAGCATTCCTCCCCACTGGCGTCCCGCTCAGGATGTCTTTGCAGAGGGTGGGTGGTGATGCTGTGTGTTAGTGTTTGTGTGCACGTTCGTGTCTGCTTTGCTCCCCACAGGTTCCTGAATCGGCCTTGCATGGTGTTATCTGGTCTCTCCAGAGGACGCGTACTTCCTGGAATGCTAAGCTTCAGACTCCTGCTTCGCTCTCGCTTCATTTTTCACTTCTTCTCTCTTTTTGTGCGGGTCGCAGCGGTCCCTGGATCTGAGGGTCTTTATTGTAGACCATTAGCGACTTTTTACTAATTGTGAACAATAGATCTGCAGATCTTACAATAGATCTTAGATCTGCAGCCTGGTACTTGACTGACTGATTGTTAAAGGTCTCTCCTGATCTTACCGAGGTATGTCTCTGGTGTGCTTATGTCTGGACTGTTCTGTGGAATAATGCAGTGCATATATCACTCCAAGTTAAAATTGGTGCTTGTTTATAATCGTACAGCTAAGTTATTTTGTTAGAATTTTTATAGATCAGTTCATTACATTCATTTAACATTCTGCTTCAATTGTAAAAATGTAATCGATGCTTCAAACTTGCTGCACTGTGAATTGCAGCTGGAGTGTTCCGCAAGTCCCATTTGTACTACCTGCAGCTGACGGATAAATGTGACAGGTCACGCGGTAAAGGAGTTAGGGAGTGAGCCAGTTTACCACTGGAAGGTATGGTGTGACGTGATCTCCCTGAGCAGTGCAACACACTCGGTTCTGTGGGAGACCCCATTCTGTCACACAATTAGAGCAAAAACACTGTGAAAAGCTGAATTTTTCAAGCCCAGCAATCGGTTCAGCATTGAGCAAGATGACTTATATTTTTCTTCTTTGGCTTTGAATTTGTACTGTTCTCAGGAAGGGGTGATGGAAACGCCTTTGGGAAAAGACAGACAGAGCCTGACTCTCATCTCACCTGTAAATGTTTCATTTCCTTGGGCTTGCAGTGTGGGTGTTATGTTGATAGGGTTTATTTCTATATTTGTATATTAGGATTTTCATCTCCTTTTCCTTTGATGTAAATAAAAATAGTGATGTGACAGACTGACTCAGTACTATAATGAAGTGTGTTAGTCCATTTACATGCTTTATTCATTATCACCCCGCTTTTAATTTTGAGGATTTGACCATTTCATCCCTGGTTCATATGCATGTTCATAAGTGGTCGTGTACGGTGAGGGGGGTCCCAATCAAGGGAAGTTACCTCCTGTAACTATTTACTCGACGGCCCCCTGTACAGATCCCTGATACAGCCATAGGGCTCAGTCCGTTATCCGCAGCTGTGACATAATCAGCTTCCTGCCTGGGGTTTAAAGGACCTTGAACAAATATTTGCGCTATGATATGTTTTATTGAGGAGAGCCGTGTTTTCGTAGCCGGAGATGTCGGATGAGTGCTTACCTGCTGGATTGAATCAAACCTATGTTTTTTAAGGTCCTGTCCAGCAGCAGCCTGTCAGGCTAATTGTCATCTTTTGGGCTGGTCCCCTTGCCTTCCCCGATGGAGACACGGTCCCCAGCAGGGGGGCTGAAAGGGGGCTCATTAACACTAATGAGGCTCCTTCCATGATGTCACTTACCCGTTCAGAGGCAGCCACCAAACATATCCCAGCATCTGTTTCTTACAAACACACACCTCTGCCATGGAGGCTTGTCAATAACACGATCTTCTTAATGATGTAAACATATGTTATGGATGGGTGCAATTGGTCCTTAATTTGAATATTAATATCTTTCCCTATAGATAAAAAACATCAGTCACTATGCAGACATACACCAAAAAAAAAAACTCTATAAATTGCTTGATTTTTGCCTTGAGGTCCAAACTTCCAGCTGTTCATGGTGGGAGGAATGCGTGTGCTGTGACTTCAAAGTCCTACTTAATCAGCACCCCCAGGGGGCGTCGTAGAGCTAATTAAACTGGCAGGTGGTGACACCCATAATATTTAAAATTTAGAGTCTCTGGCTTTCCAGTTTCTCGGAAGCACCCATGGAGGACAAGAATGCTGAGGGAAAAGGCACAAAAAAAAGTAGGCGAAAAAAACGCAGACAGGAGCCACTTCACATTACCACCAGCGCGCGGTTGCCATAGGAACATATCCATTCTTTTCTCTCTTATTCCCTCCCTTATGTTTTTGGAGCCAACGAGACAAGAGTATCTTTTTTTTTTCTCAATGTCATCTTTCTGTCAGCATGCAGCTGGAAAATCCTACAGCATTGTTCAACGTTCGCTAACGTGGCATGCCAGAATGTTCTGGTTCTCCCTCGGTGAGGTACACCTGATAAGTGCAGGGCCATCCTCGGCACCTGTGCTCATTTTCCTGCTGGGTTGCTGCTTGGGCGGTTTTCCCAGCCATGACCCCAGTACTGGGAGATTGTAATCTGATCATTAAATTTGGGGAAGTCGAACACCGGGAGTAAAAAATCTTCACGGATGCTTGAGCACCCAGGCCTGGGTTTTGGGAAGCGTGGTCGCCATCCTTTCTCTTTGTGAGGACGTCTTGGATAGCATGGCTGCCGTCTTACTGAAGGAGACATCAGTCTGGAGTGTGCTCTGTCACACCAGAATGTCAGAGGGGCTGTGATAGAGGTCACATGGATTTTGTGTGGGTGAGCACGTTTGGTATCACGCTGGTGTATTTCATCACAACCATGTTGGTGGAAGTCAAAGGTCATAGGGGCGTGATGTCTGAGAGTCACATCCACTCCGCCTGATGTAATGAGGGGGTGTTGAGCCTCCTCTTTACCAGCTTAATGGCTGGCATGAAAGCTACAGGCTTTTTACTTTTAGAGGCACTACCCCAGCCGCCACCCCCCGCCCCCTTTGGGTGATTAATCCACCATTCGACTTTTTGGCTTTTGCACTTCGTTGAAGTTTCGTCATTCTCCAACAGAGGGCACTGCTAGAGCAGAAGCAGCGGCGGAAGCGACAAGAGCCACTGATGGTGCAGCCCAACCCAGAGGCCCGGCCACGGTCCTCCCGGCCCCGTCGCAGCGAGGAGCAGGCCCCCCTGGTCGAGCCGCAGCTCGGCGTCACCAGTGATGTCATCCTGGATGGTGAGAGCAAGAGCTATTTATATATTTGCCCCCATGAGTCTTGGTTAATTTTGAAATATATTATAACGTGTTACTGAAGCTGTGTGTCAGAGTCAGAGCTCAGAACATGGATTCAGAGAGACGCTGTTTAAATAATGACTGTAGGGGAAGTGCTCTTGCTGCTGGTCTCGCCAGCTGGGACGGGACCGTCCAGGCCCCATCCGGGTCCCCGGCTTCTAGCTGCCCGACAGCTCCTGTCCCATCAGGGTAGTAGGCTGCGGGCAAGTGGCTATGTCAGTTCAGGAGGGGGAGGGAACTCTGCCAGAGGACGCTAGAGAAGGACTGAAGCCAAAGGACAGCTTGCTGAAGCAAATAGGTTACCGATTTTTAACAGAGTGCGAGTTTACTTACAGAGCTGACCTTCTGCAACATTTAAACCCAAGTGGGGGAAAATCTCAGCCCTAAAGTAAAGGTAAAGCTAAATTGTCCAGCTGTTAGAATAATAGCTTTTCTAAGAGATTTTCTGTGTCTCTGTGTGTGTGTATGTGTGTGTGTGGAGATGAACATCTACCCAGCACTGGATCAATTAAAGAGGCCTTTAAGACGTATAATACTGTGGAAACGTGAGGCTGAGCAGTTCCCGAACTGGACGTGTATGCAGTGCTTGGGGCAACCATGAAAAAGGGAAACATGTTAACATAAATGTTTCTCTCGAGAATCACTCATGGATAATCTTGATGAGAGCATTTCGCCCCGGGGCAGGTATCGATGGGCCAGCCACATTCCTGAGCTCAGAGGCCTCCGACTTGGGTCCTAAGGTCCAGATCCTGTCTGTCGGCCAGCCGCAGTCCGTCCAGGAGGAGGAGCCGGAACATGAGGCTGAGCCAGAGCGTGACGGGGACACAGAGCAACTTCTGGAGCCTAAGACTGACCTCCATGAGCTGCTGCAAAGGCAAGGTAAGAGGTTCTGGAGACTCCACAACCAGGATCTGACACAGGTTTTCTGGTAGGCCTACAGTGAAGTATTTTCAACACATCTGGCTGACAGATGACATCCTGCCCTTCGTAATTTTGGCCTTCAGCTTTAAGTGACACCACTATGTTCTTTAAAATTCTGAGGCCTGGCCCAGTGAGGAGACGATCTGGTATTTCTGGGCCTCTTTCATCTCTGGTAGGGGGAGGGGGAGCACTCAAAGGCAAGGAGTGAAGGATTAATTTTCTCATTATTATCCGGAATTTTTGTTACTTTAGTTTAGCAGCATACATTTCTAGCCCTCTGTTAGTGTGCTCTGCTATAGCTGGTATATACTGCATGCAGAATGCAGAGCCTTCTACTGCTGCATTGGGGGACATGTGGTGCTGTATTACATGGGTCATGTGACTCTGCCTGCAGTCACATGGGACACCCCTCAGATTCCTGGATAGCAAAGCTCCAACTCCACGTTATCTGACTCCAACCAGGAATGTTCAAAAGCCCCAGGTGTGATGGGCAGGAAGATGCTCCCTCATGGGGAAATAGATCCCACTGTCTGCCCAGGAGAAACTGCTCCGTATGGGATCACCGACATAGGGATTGTGTTTAGAAACAATTTAAATCCTTAAAAAATACAGTGAAACACCCTAAACTGAGAGCACGGCTGACTGGCCCATGGTGTATTTCTGGTATGATGAAGAATTGTGATTTCACGCTCCATCAGAACAAAGCCTGTTGGTTAAGCACTGTGTCGACGGCACCAGCTGTCTCTCCGTCTCCAGGGTCGTGACCTGTTCCTTTACCACTGTCATGTGGCGATAAAAAGGTGTGACGGGTCACAGATTTGGTTTGTGAAGATTTCACTTTGGGTTTATTATGGAGCATTTGCCTTAAATTCCTCCCCAAACAAGGAGTGTGAGAAGTGGATTATTTTCCTATGAAGAAATCATCATGACAGCATGCTCCGTAGCAGAAATGGAGTATTATCCCATCTTCGATTGTTTGTGGATCATTAAACATTTGCCTTCTGGGGTGAAAGTCGTGTACATGCACCTGCTTCTGGGTCATGCCAGAACTCTCTAATCTCTTGATATTTTCTCAGTTTATGACGGCCCCCCCCCCACCCCCCCCCGCCCACGAGCGGCGCCTCTCCCCCCACAACCCATCACCAGACGAGCATGCGGCAGGAGGTCA
>JAAGVU020000061.1:24995514-25022803 GCA_011763525.2 Mormyrus iriodes
TTGTCCATGCCCCCTCTTCTGGGTTCTTCCACAAATCTCTAACCTCTTTATATTTTCTCACTTTTTGTCCCCCCCCCCCCCCCGCAAATTGGTCAGGTATCTCCGTCAGCATGAACTACGATGAGGCCAGTGACGAAGAAGAGGAAGATGAAGACAATACCCGGTCCCAGTCCCCCAGCACAGAGACCCCCCGGCCTGCCTCGGCCGCCAGTGCAAAGTCCAACACCGTAAGCCCCCCCACTCCACCGTGACCCTGCCTCCCTGTGCGAAGCTCATTGGTTCAGGTGTTCAGGCTTGATTCAGAGCTATAGAAGTATTTATTAGCACAGGCATAGCCGACTCCCAGGGGGTGCAGGGTGACAGAGCCCCACCAGTCATTCATACGGATAAATAAATTTGATAAAAAAGTAAATACATTTGCAATAAATTATTTTCATTGATATGACTAACAGAAACCGCATTTTCAGATGTAATTTTACAATATAATTAAATTTTTTTGAACTTAACATGTTCAAATACCATTTTCAAATGACCTGCATTACCAGTAAAATTGCCTATGAACACAGTGTAGGTTACATGTCACCTTTCAGTTGGCTGCTGTCAGTCCTTTAAAGTCATTGACTGACATATTTTGACTCTAACTTCAACTGCAGGAGTGTGTGGGACCCGGGTCCCCCACGGCAGAGGCCCTGGCCATCGAGGTGGACAACCTGGAGGACTTTGTTATGCGGCCGGCGCCCCGTGGCGTCACAGTCAAGTGCCGCATAACACGTGACAAGAAGGGCATGGACCGCGGCCTGTACCCCACGTACTTTATGCACATGGAGAAGGAGGATGGTAGAAGGGTAAAGGCTGGGGGCGGGGCTTCCTTTCTGATGGAGTGAACAGCAGGTGGCGCAGTAGTGTAGGAAGTTGATCTGTATCCAGATGGAAGTTGTTAAATAAAAATTTCATTCTGATAAATAAAAATGTTTTAAAAGTATAGCTTTGATTTGAAAAACTAAGTTATCTAATAACAACAATAAAAATGTATGTCCTGTTTCTATACTTCAGAATGGATAGAGAATTGCTATATTATCTCATGTTCATTGTCTCTGTCCTTCAGATTTTCCTTCTGGCAGGCAGGAAGAGAAAGAAGAGCAAGACATCCAACTATCTGATCTCAGTGGACGCTACGGACCTGTCCCGAGAAGGCGAGAGCTTTGTCGGGAAGCTGAGGTAGATGGAGGAATCCTTCTTCCTGGGTCACTGGGGGAGGGACACAGTCAGGGTCTGTGGCTTGGCACAACACTGTTTGTCTCACCTCTACTGCCCAGGTCCAACCTGATGGGTACCAAGTTCACGGTGTATGACAACGGTACCAACCCGGCCAAGATGCCTGGAGCCTTACTGGAGGAGAGCAACACGCGCCAGGAGCTGGCCGCCATCTGCTACGTGAGTCCAGCAGAGCCACATACAGACATAAAGACAGCAAGGGCCTAGTGCAGTGTTTCTCAGCCCGGTCCTCAGGGACCCCCAGTCCACATTTTTCTTTTTTCCCCAGCTCTCAGCCAATCAAGAACCCTGAATACCTGGAACTGGTGTGTTGGGAACCAGGAGGGAGCAAAAATGGGGACTGTCTTGGGGTCCCCTAGGACCGGGTTGAGAAACACTGGAAAAGGGTAGAGGGCCAAAAGATTGTGGCTTGAAGGGAAACTGCTCTTGGATCCTTTAGGTGATAATTACCCTTAGAGAATATGCAACAGTGTAGAAGCTAACCTACGCAATATGGCTGAAAAAAGCCTCACAGGCAAATATGTAATTGAATGCTAATGACTTGGTGGTCCTCTCATGGTTGTCAGAGGAGATTGATGTTTATTTACACTTCTGATGTCATGGGATATTGTTAAAATCAAGTTGAGAAGCATCATCTATAAGGTGTCACCTTATCTCAGGAGTCTGTGGAGTTGCCTGACGGGGTTTTGATCTTTGCAGGAGACCAACGTGCTGGGCTTCAAGGGCCCCCGCAAAATGACTGTCATCATCCCTGGCATGAACATGAGCTTTGAGAGGGTGCCAGTGCGGCCGGCCAGTGTGAGTGCCATAGTCTGTCTCTGGAAAAGATTGGCCAAAGGGCTTGCTGGTTTTCACCTAGTGTTCTGATGGATCAGTTGTGAATTTAAAGGCTACCTGATGTCCTCAGTGTAAGCTTTACTGTGTACTGGCACTATTCAATCATCTGCTGAGTGAATAAAGCATCAGTTCTGCATCTGCAGGAACAGGAGAGCTTGCTGGCCAAGTGGCAGAACCACTCGCTGGACAGTCTAATCGAGCTGCACAACAAGGCGCCCGTATGGAACGATGACACGCAGTCCTACGTGCTCAACTTCCACGGCCGGGTCACTCAGGCCTCGGTCAAGAACTTCCAGATCGTCCACGACAACGACCGTAAGCCCCGCCCCCCCAGCCCCACGTTCTCATTCTCCAATTCCTATGGCAACCACTGTTCCAGACTAACATACTATTGATAATCAATTGTCAGCTTGGGCATGACATTATTCCTTCTACTACAGTGATTTTCTTAGCTTAAAATATAACTGTTATTTTGCATTCGTTAATATATTTAGTTGATCCTTTAGTCCTAAGCAACATACCGAGAACAAGAAAGCAGAATTAGCCAGTCCCTGGAGCAATGGGGATTAGAACCAGTGACCTTCTGATCACCAGTACAGGATTCTGCAAACACTTCAGATTTGGCTGTAAATGTTTTATTTTTCCATTAAGATCTTAAGCTTGAAGATATAAATGTGTTTTTTACATTAAGGCCATGGTATACATGTGCAGTGTTTTGGGGTAGGGCACTTTTTAATGTTCTTGAATTGTTTTTGAAACACCCATTTCTCCCTCTTCCTTTATGACAGCGGATTATATTGTAATGCAGTTCGGCCGAGTGGCAGAAGACATTTTCACACTGGACTACAACTACCCCATGTGTGCCCTGCAGGCCTTTGCCATCAGCCTATCCAGCTTCGACAGCAAACTGGCCTGTGAATGACAGGCCCCCCCCACTCTGGGCCCTGGGGTCCCCCACTCCCTCCCACATCCCCACCCTAACAGGTTTCCCCCTTAAAACCAGCCCTCTCCAAAAGGTGACGTGGTCTGCCATCCCCTGATCATCATCTAGCACCTCTACAGCTGTTAAGGTGGCTTCCTGGCAAACAGGACTCCTGCTGGCCATGCAGCTCAACAGCGGCAATTCGATGTAATGGATGGAGAACAGGCACAGAGGACGCCATTGTCATGGCAATATTTGGAATCATGTTTAAGAAAAAAACATGCATATATAAATAAAAAATGACCTTTCTGTGTATTTTTTAAATTTGTAATTATAATATTTCAGTGTTTGTCTGTGATTTTGGATTCTGCTGTTATGTTGTTTTTTGTTTCTAGACTGCCACCTTAGTGGGTGGAAAGGAACTGTTATTTAAAGGCTATATAATCTAACCCTGACTTCCGGAACAACTTAGCCTGTCCTTCGCATGAGATTTTTAAAAAATATCTTAATTTCCTTTTATCTTTTTACATTTATGTCAATTTTTAGTTAATTTTACCTTTACTTTTTAAGATGTTTTTTAATTACTGTGACAGTGTACATTATTTTGGATAAGATCTAAAAAATGTGTGGCAGTCCTTGCTTTTCAAAACGGTGTCTTCTGATCTTGGAAGCTTTATTTAAGTACAATACCAAATACCAGATTTGGTTTAAAGTGCATCACAGGACCATTTGTGAGATATGGTGCCCTTTAAACTCAAACGAGTGCTTTAGCATTAATGAAATCTTAGCACTCACTTTCATTGATTAAATGGCATTCACAATAAAACTGTGTATCTTTCGTCATGAAAGCACTTATTTCTGTTCCATGACAGTCCAGTGCGCTTTGTGCATCGTTTTCATGTGGTGAAGCAAAGAGTATTTGGTTTCGATTTAAATTCTGACGGATTCCTGACGTGACCTTTTTGTGATTTGTTAGTGCAGTATTTGGAACTGGAAGGACAGTGCAGGGTTTTGATGAACATGTTTGTAATGCGACTTTCTATCTGTAAAGAAGCTTTGTTTTTTTTTTCCGTGAACATGTGTCATGGTGTTATCTCGCAGACACCCCCTCCCCCCACCTCTGTTTCCAGTCTACCTGGATACCGAAATCACAGGTCGCAGTATTATCCAAAACAAGGAAATCAGTTCTTAACTTTATTAATACTGGCTGGACTGCCAGGTTCATTTTATTTAGAAACGGAGTGACTGTTCAGAAACCTGATTCCCCTTGATTTCAGTCCTTTGGATGTATGTTGTTTAAGGTCACGTACAGTACAGCTAACAGTCTTTCTTTTCAATATGCAAATACAGCTAGGCTTCAGCTGTTTCCCCTTCAGTCAGGTGACATACAGACAAAAACATACAAAGGCTTGAAAGTTATACGCCCATCTGAAAAGGCACAATCCAGATACACAAGTAGCCACAGGTTGGGGGGGAAAACAGAACTGCTGCTCCAATAATGTTTCGGTTTGATAATATCAAAGCTAAAAAGTAGCAGTTAATCTACAGAGGGTTCTCACTTTATATACACGTTTCCTCAACGCAACACTTGCTTATTGCAAATGTTAATATTTCAAACATTCCTGTTCACTGAAAAATAAAAACTGCATAAGTGATTTGTGACTCACGCCATACCATATAATTTAAAGAAAAATATATGTTGTTCTACAATTTTGCGTTTTAAGGTTTTGTAAAACAAGAATCCACTGTAATGGCACTTACAGTGATAACAAGGAACAGTGCTAAAACCAGGACGTAGCTAATTTTGTAACAGTACCTCATTTGTCAGTGACGTATAAACTATTGAGGTTTGGCCCGTTAATGTCATCAGAAAACTGCTAAATAGCAAAAATTAGTGCCTAGCAGTAAGATTGTAATATTCGGTCTACAAACGGCCTGTAGGAGGCACCAGCGAACACAGTCATTGCCGAGGCCTATAGGTCCATGCAGTCCATTACAAGTCAATTATCTGCGGGAATGCTACATTTGTCTTTGAATCAGTTTGTTGCAGACATAAATTGTGCTGTTCACCCAGTGCCATGGCTGATTCACTCTTTTATGGAGTGTTCGATGCTAGTCTCACTTGAACACATCGACAATCTCATACAGTGCCCTGTACTTTATGAGGTAGTAAGGGTAGCACTGGCAGTTGTCAAATACCACAAATATGGATGGATTGTCCAAATGGTTAACACATGTGTTATATGACTCGTACCTGCCCTTACTGGTTTTCAGTGGGGGAGGCCGATAGTATTTCCGTTTCCCCAGGCTCATGCTGCCCACTAGAACCTTGGCAAGGAACATGTGCTGTAAACCCCCAGGAGAGGGTGCCCTTGCATAGTCATTAGAGTAACTGGCATCCCGGGCAAAATAGCTCCCATGACCATACACCACTCCGTTTTTCCCAGAGACCCGTGGGTCAAAGTTGTTCCAGCAGATGTCTTTGGCGGCATCCCCAGTGGTGCCATGGAAGAGATGCATCTCCAGGGTCCCTCCCTGGTCCAGCCTGCGGTCCTGCATGTGCTGTTTCTGCCTGGATGGAGGGCAGCATTGAAATAACTGGTAGCATTTTTAGCCTTCAGCTTCACAAGAGTTTTGGGCTGACAGTGGTCCCAAGCCCAATCACAATGCAGGTCTTGGTATGACATGTAACCCAAGACAATCCTCTATCCATCCATCCATCTTCTGTAACAGCTTGTCCTATTTAGGGTTGTGGGGGCTCCGGGCCTATCACGAAGGCTATGGACACAAGGCAGGGAACAACCCAGGATGGGATGCCAACCCGTCGCAGGGCACACTCACACACTAGTCACTCACATATGCACATTTATGGACTGTGGGGGTAAACCGGAGTTCCCAGAGGAAACCCCGTGATGACACAGGGAGAACATACAAACTCCACAACTTCTTAGCCATATGGGATTAACTGCGACTTCAACTCACCTGCGGTATTTGTCCCACTGGAAGACGTTCTGGACTTGTTCTATGCTGACAATCTCCACTTTGGTCTCGGACATTGTGCTGTGAAACAGGCTGTGGACTTGGTGATACACCTCCGTCCCGAACGGTACCTCTACCAGGCTGACATCCTGGTCATGGGTTGGAGTCCATGCAGGTGGGTACCAGCTGGTGAACATTTCCAGGGGGTCCACGCTGAAGCTGGGGTGGTTCTGACAACTGGAATCTGGGGCCTCACTCAGGATGACAGTTCTAAAGATAATTAGAATAGCATGAGAGACACCTAAGGAAGCTGATAATACAATGTTGCACTCTAAATAGAATCTGAGCAGAACAATCATATCATGACACATAATTGCTCCCTTTGGTCATCCATTAGTCAGACCAAAAATGAGAACATGAAATGAAGGTAAACCAATACCTGAGGTATGATTTAATGGACAAGGGGGAACGGAAAGTAGGGCGGCATCGTATTCTGCGTGTATAGCCAGTGGTGAGGTTCTCCTGAGTGAGGTCATTAAAATCCACCTCATACTGCTGCCTTCCAATAAAGACCCTGCAGCAGGGCTCTCCAGCGCTCTTCCTGTTCACCAGCTCTTTGGTTATGTCCTGTAAATCGCACGGCAGCACCCATAAAACTCTACAGCGCCTCCGTTCCACAATGGCATAAACGAAAACAGAAGTTCAGATCAGAAGGAGGTAGTCCTTTGAGGTAGAATATGAAGAAGCATGCTACAAACAGAAGGTTACATAAAGAGCTTACGTTCTTGTAACATTCCCAGCGGGAGTTATCCCACCAAAACATGTTCCATTCTGTGGGAAAGTGTGGGTTCTTCAGTGGGTCGCTGGTGTTGGAGAGCCTCCTGGCTAAATCATATTTTTCTGAGTCTGCTATCCACATTGTGTCAAAATTCAGGGTGAATTCTTCTGTCCTGCAAAGTCAACAAACCTTAATTGCGTGACTAACATGACCAGTACTGACCTCTACAGCTGAGGCATGGATTAAATCTCCACCACTTGTTCACACACTGCATATGACTGGATTTTAACTGGACTGTTTTCTTGCTGTAATTGAGGTCACAATCAATGAGCCCTTCTGTGACCTGAATGGTCCGTATCCTTAAATGGCTACAGGTAAAAACAATGTATTCTGAGAACTAAGGAAATACCCTAAATTTTGGGGTGTATGAATGAGCAAGGACGAAACTTCTGTGTACATTTTTAATTCAGTCAAAAAACCAGGTTCTTGTTCTCTGCCTGTATCAACCATGTTTTGCCCTCACTATTTTCTTATTGAATTAAAATTAAATTAAACTACGTTTTTCAGACCAGACTCGTGATTTTTCCACATTAATTCTGTAAATCCAACTCAGTCCAGTAACATTTGTCTCACACCAATAAATTTTTCAGAGAATCTCCCACAACAATATGTCAATTTGCAGAAAGAGGAAAAAAAATTTTGCAGAAAGTTTCTGAACACAGAAATTGTAGAAGACTGATTTACTGTACTATTCATTAAAAAAATGTAATTAGTAAAACTACCATGCATTCACTGAAAACTCAGCCTAGCTGCATGTATAATCAGTTTACTCCTTAACTCATGCTGGTTATAATGTACTATTTGCCTGACTTTTACATGACTTTGGACAAAAGCATCTGTGAAATAAATCAATGCATATGTACCTCGATGATGTTTACTGTTGTAATATACAGAATAATTGCACTACTCCTTCACTCCATCCCTTTACTGTAAAATGATCTTTTCTACAGACTGTTCTGGGTTTGCTTGGGCACTCAATTCCCCTTATCCATCCATCCATCCATCTTCCAACCGCTTTTCCTTGTCAGGGGGCAAGGCCATTGTTAGGGCCTTACTAACAAAAATAACATTTTTTTTGGGGCCCCCTACAACTCAGGGCCCATGTCTACAGCCCAGGTTAGCGAATGCATAAGTCCAACCTTGCTCATCAAGGTGGTGGCGGGGCCTGAAACCACATTCCCCCTATTCGTCTTTAAATTCTACAATCTTTTTCTATCACCCCCCTTAACCCGCTTTCCCCACATTTGATGGCTTGGTTTCACCAGACACGCTGTACTCACTCCTCCCTCAGCCTGATACTGTCCCTCTCCTTGTTGGAGTACAGCCGCTCAAGGCTGAGCTGGGCCGAGTGCGAGGTGCTGATCCACTGGTGGGTGTCCCGGCGCCGGATCTGCCAGTGAAAGGGATAAGGGGTGTGGTGCAGCGGGCACTCGGACCGGCGCGGACAGTAGCCCAAGAGGAAGTTGTCACAGATGTCTATATTTTCCCGGGGATGGGTGTGGAAGTAGGCCTGCTGGACCCATTCGGTCCTGGGCAAGGGTTGGGATAGGCTGGAGGCTGGGTCTACGTGATCGACAGGGATGACATCGCCGCTACCCAGGGCAGAGGGTATGGGTGGGGGTAGGGACTGTAAATGGCTTCCACCCAAAGGCTGAAATAGGGTGACAGTCTGAGCTGGTAATATGGCCACAGTCTGAAACTGGGGTGGCACCAAAGACTGGGGCTGAGATTTGGCTGTCACTGGGGGCAGGGTGAAGAGCTTTGGCACCCGATGGACTGGCACCAGCTGGTTTGTGGCTGAAGTTTTGGAGAGAGTCTGAGATCCAGCCTGAGGAGAAAGAGGGGTGATACGGATACTGATGTTGTAGGGTGCCTCGCTCCATTCCACCTCCACCTGGCCGGTGTGGATGAACTGCCACACAGGAAGGCTGGTGTTGGTCTGTGCTGGAATCTGCAGTACCAGTTGGGTGGTGCTAAAGACAGTGATGACCATGGCCTTGGCCAGGCCATCCTGGTTGGTGCACTGAGTCTCCACCTTTCTCTTTTTCAACGGCACCTCGCTGGCCAGATGATTCGCCATTGTTTTGGTCACTTCGAGTTTAAAGGGAGCTGGGGGAGACAGGCGACTGTAGAGAATCAAACAGGAACCTTAACAGCTTTATTTCTTACATTTACAGTTACTTCAAAACAGGCCCGGTTCTAGACTGTATCAAATGGGGGGGCAATAAGATGTTGGTCGGTCACATCTTTGGCTTTAGTGAAGCATGCGGAGCATTTGGTGGGGCATTGCCCCCCCCCCCCACCCTGTGCCCCTGCCTAGAACCGGCCCTCCTTCAAAATATGTCAGCTGAACATGTACATATGTGGTATTGTAACATTGTAATATACAAAGAAATTACATATGTGCGTATATGTAAATAGAAATGCACATACATACATGTATACAACTTCAATCTATCGATCTAAACGGCTAAATGTAATATCTGCATTGAAAACATGAGGATGAGTCATTGGGGAGTTTTATAAACTCATCGTATTAGAATTCCCCGGGCCGCTACACTTACCGTGCATTATTAAAAAACTAACATCAACATTCAAACGTTATACAGAATAACTAAATAAGAATGAGAAGCTACGAACAACAAAGCACGACATGCAGTTTTGCTGCGTACTTAAGTTAATTCGAAGTACTTGCTAAAATGTAGCTACCTGTTTTATCTCTTCTGCGTGTGCATCGAGAAGAAAAATTACTCTTTCGCCGGCGACAGCAGCATCAATAGCTCCAACTCCGACAGCGTCATGAATCGAAGTTTTGTTAATAAAGTAAAAATGAATCAGAAACAAATGATCCTTTGGATTATCTTTTCTGTTCCTGCTCTTCTTATGCCACGATCGTCACTGCCAGCGTACGTCTTCCGCTTTTGCTTTCAGTTTATGCCTTAATCATGTCATAAGCGACTGTGGCTTAGTTTGTTGTGTCAGAAAGTAGTTTTTAATAGCATGCATGTAGTTATATTCCGATTTTTGATGTGTCATCATCAAGCGATCTGGAAGCGACGGGAAATCCGGTTATGTTACGTGGATGTTCCTACATTTTATTTTACTGGTGAGGCGTTGCTTACATTGACACGAAACCACAAAACAACCTCCTCGGCCTTCGACTAATGACAATTTGCGTAATAAATACGCTGTTCTGGGGGAAACGCGAGTGCCGTTGTAATACAGAAAGCTATAATGTGCGTTTTTTTATCATTCAAGAAGAAAGAACTACAATTATCATTGCAGCCAGCAGTGTCGAAGTTCATACGCGGAATGTCGAAGTTATGTTTACTTCGCCTTCGTTGTCTGGGTTTACATTTAACAGTCACAAACGCTCGCCTTCATGCCGTAATTTACATGAATAATTACCACAAAGGCCTTGCCGGGTTTTCACTTTGTTTCGTTTTCCCAGGGGTTCTGTTGCCTGTCTCGGTCCTTGTGTAATATTTGATCTCATGCCAAGTTGTCATCTGCTTGCTTTATTATGTTTCACACGTGACTCTGGGAAATACAGGTATAAACCCAGCTACCTGTTGACTCCAATGAATTTCTTTTAAATCACATGGCCAGAATTATTATTTGTGTGTGAGGGAGAGATACCACAACTATCATTTATCTACACAGATGTGAATTATTTATTTAATTTTACAACTTTTAATATTTTTCCAGGATGAGATTTTGGAGTTTCTAACATTCCGTTTCTTATTCAGATTGTATTATACTGTCAACATTAAACTGGTATTTTCACTGTATGAGTGATACTTTAAAATCAGAATTGTATATTTAAATGGTGTAAAAGTACAGTAAAAGCTGTTTTTGTTACACATTGGTTTGTTAATTCTGTTAGTCACACACAGTGCAAACAGCTGAGATGCACAAAGAGTAGAAATCCTAAATGGAATGTTAGTTTTGTTAATGACGTGATTCATATCATATATATATCACATATTATTCATTTACATGTTTACAGGAACAACGTGCAAAGGAGGTTCAAAACCAGCTTTTTGCACTAGACACTTGTGCTTGTGTTATGGGCACTGGGACCGGTAGTATTCGCAGAGGATGTTGCTTACAGCCCACCCACAGGTAGGGGAACACTTCCTCAGTAAACATGTGCTTGAATGTATAGATGTGCGTGTCGTTGCTGGGGTCGGAGAAGGCGACCCTTCCCCTGTCGCAGTTCAGCTGCACTCTGATCACACGGGGCTTCTTTTTCATGGAGAGTCGCGTGGGGGGTGAGGTCCCGGCAAAGTACATGTGCTTGTAGTAGAACACAGTCAGGTACCCGTTCTTAAAGACAGAGGACTGCTTCTCCTTCCTGTGGGCTGATTCCTTGGCCACGCCCACGACCCACGTTGAGCTGTCGCCAACCTCAACATCCCACCAGTGGTCGCCGGAGCGGAAGCTGCGTGCTCCCAGCACGCCCGCATCCAGGCTGAATCGCTCTGGATTGTTGGGGAGCTGTTGCTTCTCACTCCCCTCACACACGCTGGTCAGGTCTTCAGACAAGACAAGCCACGGTGCTGCGCTGTTGGGGTCAAGGATCACCGGGTCTGAACAGACAGAGACAGAAAGCAGCTACACATCGTTTACTCCAGATGCATACAAAACGCTCCCTTTAACTGACTATAGCACATTTTTCCATTTCATTTCAATCCAATCTATCCAGTAAATTCCACCCAGTCTATGTGTTAAAATACAGTCCACAGCTTGTGATATATCCAACACAACATTCATGTTTATTTGTACAATCACCTGTAAATTGCAAAAATTTCATCTGGCTCTCAGATATGCTGTGAACCTTAATCTGACCTCCAACACTTGTAAAACACCTGTAGTGTACCATGTTAGGGGAATCTGTAGGTCAGATGACCCAGAACAATGCAGCCCTATTCTCCACGCCCAGCCATTTCCCCCTATCTGAAGCTGGACCTCCAGCACTCACGGTACTGGACATTCCCCAGCATCTTCTCACAAACTCTGTAGTTCAGGGAGTCCAGGTGTGTGGCCACGTTGACAAGTGCTCCGGATAACAACTCTGGTTCTTGGGTTGTGCATTGCACACTGTGTCCAAAAAGAATGGATCAGGTCTGGTAAAAGCTCAGGTCCAACACTTACAATGCATAGAAAAATAAGAGTAATAAGAGTAACACAAGGAGATTATATACCTTTTCTCTGTTGTCTTATAATTCTGGGAGACAAGAAATACTGTAGGTTAGGAAATTTGTGTAGGTTATCATAAACAGGGAACACATAAAGGATTAAAATATTACTACGAGGGCGTTGGTGGACAGAAGCCTTAACAATCAATCCATCCATCCATCCATACATCCATCCACCCATTTCCCATATCCGCCTGTCCTATGCAGGATCGGAGCCAAGGCAGGGAATAACCTCGGACAGTGTGCCAACCAATTACAGGGCACAGATGCCCTTTCCTATACAAATTAACAAAACAATAACAATAATAATAGTAATAATAGAGTATTCACATGTAGAAGAGTTAGATCCTCTGCTCTCAGCTCTTCCTCTATGACAGCGATGGAGTAGGAGAGGGATGCCAAGCTTCTCGTCATCTCCTTGATCTGGTCGGTCAAGCTCAGCGCCTTCGCCTCGCCCTCCTTCTTCAGGATGGCTATCCTAGCTGCCTCCTCGGATCTCAGGAAAGCGTGGAGCTTCTCAAATTCTGCTCTGATCAGTGTTTCCGTGTGCAGGACCTGGTTCTGAAACGGGACAAGGACCATCAGTGCCCTCCCCCCTCATTCCGGGACACCAACAGTGGGTATCACTTTTAGAGTCGTGAGGTAGCTGGATGACGAAGGTCTGATTTTCTCTGGCCCATATTAAGAGGGGCTGAATATGGCTCATTAGAGGAACAGGTTACAAATTTCATTGGCAGGAACTTAATAATGTATTTGCCTTGAGGATTATGACGAGGTGAGAGTATGTAAGAATAGGGTCTTTAATGTCGTAGAAGGGTCGTTTTCCTCATCCTGTGAACCTATGTGTGTCTGGTATTTCCAAATTCACTGTTACCTTTATATGCAACACTTCTTCTTCAAAGGTCTGTTTCACTTTCTGGGAAGACTCCCATTTTCCTCGCAAGGCCCCGAGGGCTGCCCGAAGCACCTCCTGAACAGAAAAGGCACAATCGGAAGTTCAAGATTGTTATGTCTAGCCCAAAAAGCGCAGACAGCAAGTTTATACTTGTTACACCCAACCCATTTTGATACAACTGAGAAACAATTAAATATACATTAGGCTAAAAATAAATGGTTTGGCAACAGTAAAAGCTTTCACTGTAGTCAAGGAAACAATACTCATTTGAGTGGAAGTGAACTTATATTTTGGACATGCTGAGAATTGATAAGATATTGTTCTTCTGATCAAGTTATTGGATTAAGAGTAGTTTTAGCCTCATACTGTGTATAACAGATTTTCTCCAGGTGACGGACGTTCCATAGTTCTAGTCTGAGGTAAAGACCAAAAACGCAGCCTTGCCAGACGAGCAAGTTTGTGTCGTTCCTACTGTGCCTAAGCATATGAATTCTACAGAGTCTCACCTTGCATTCCAGAACAGCTTCTCCTATGGGGCTGCACTCATGGTTCTTGTGGGCCTTTGAACTTTGACAAACCACACAGATGGGTACTTTGTCCTCCAGGCAGAACAGCTTGAAGGGCTCCCCATGCAGGGGGCACTCCGGGCTCCTCCCAAGGCCACCCAGGCTGCTGTCCTGTCCCTCACCTTTCTGAAGATAGCTGTCGCAGAGGTTCTTCAAGGTCAGGTTGAGCACCGGCTCCTCCGTCAGGGGTGCCACGTGACGGCAGAGGGGGCACTGGCGTGCCTCAGGGTTACACTGCCCCCAGTACTGCTCCAGACAGGCCTTGCAGAAACTGTGGCAGCACCTCAGCACCACAGGCTCCCTGAAGATGTTGTAGCATATGGAGCAACTCAGCTCGCTCTCTAGCAGAGAGAATGAGGTGGCCATTCCTCCCCAAGGCCAAAGTCTCTGTCAGGGATCAAGGTCCTCTCAAACCTGTTTGCAAAATTTGGCTTCAGCTCTGGGTTTCTTTTTTTTATTTGTCAGTTCGCACTGCTTCGCCCAAGAAAATTAAAAACAAAAATGACAACAACAGCAACAGCAGTACAGGAGATACCAGTGAACAAATGCTGAAGTCTCGCGGTTTTCCTGCTTCTTGTTAGAATGGGTGGGACTCTAATAGGCTTGTTTAACCCTTTACAGACACACCCACAAATGTGAGGTTTTAATATTTACTTTAGAGGATGGGCAGATTACATCGTAGCCTTAAAACGACACTCCTTAACAGAAGGGCCTGGTTGTGACACAAGTGCTTTTTCAAGTATACTCCCCCTCCATCCCCTCTGGGACCGATAAGTTATACCATACCATACAAAGTAGTGACGTTGCGTGCTTAGAAAATGTCTAACTGTGATGTCATTCATAATTAACCATTTCATTACAGCAAAAGTGTTCTTGTGTTAATAAGCAGCGCAACACTTGAAATACACGTGTTAGGAAATGGCTACATGTATAATAAGAACATTGTTTATACATTCATCAGGTCAACACAATAACTCAATCTACACATTTCAGTCATTTAGTTTAATGTATACTTTAGTGCAATATTAGTCATTGGACAGTACTAACCTTTTACATATAGTGCTGTTCAAAAGTCAAGGCAGTCAAAGAAAATGTTTAAAGTTACTTATCTTGTTGGTAATGTGAATGTTCCATGTATTCATCACATGTCACCACTGGCTCACTTAATTAGTTAAATAGCTGAATTCGATTAGCCATACAAGGAGTCAAAAACTACATGGGTGTATTGGGTGGCTGCTGGGAGGATCTTAGGGGAGGCTGTGAAATGGCTAAGCACAGACATCACATCCTAGTTCTTCATCAAAGTGAAGATCATTTTCTTTGACTGCTTATGACTTTTGCACAGTACTGTGCAACGGAAGTGGTTGTCTTCAAAAGGAAGGTGAGGTTTTAGAGCAACCTTTTAATAAGTATTACATTATTATGCTTCCTGCATCTGTCATCTGACTGCTGGTCATGGTGGTGGTGAGCTGGAGCTAGGCCCATAAGGGGGTACACTGAATGGGATACCACACACACACACATACCTTGCTATTCGTATCTTTGTGGGGACCTGTCATTCATTTCAATAGGTGTGACCCTAACCCTTAACCAGGCCTAACCTTAATCATAAGAAACCAAATAAAATATAAGGCCACACATACCTGTTCAGCTACCCTGGCACCCCAGCATAACCATAATAGTTGGAATAGTGTTGCCATCTAGCGGCCTTTACTTTTCAATATGTTTTAGCAATAATTCTCTGCATCAAAACAATCGTTGCCGCGAATTTGTCTTCGTCGAAAATCATTTGTGTGTCGTTTCTTCCCCCTTACGTGATCTGCTGCTTTATTAAGTATTAACTATAATTCCAGCTGTTGTATTATTCATAATCACATACGGATTTTGTAATTATGTTTACCGTATTCATAGTATCGTCACTCGGGAGGAAATGAATCAGTCCCCAGTAGTTCACCCGCATCTCTACTGGGTGAATTCAATGGAGCTGAAGATTAGTTGTTTTCCATTCTGTACCTGATTCAGCTGTTCCCAACACCCCAATCGCTGCCCCACCGCCGGTAGCAGGCTAATTGAATAAGCCCCCCAAAATTGGAATTTAAAGTCAGCAAAAAATGTAATTAAATCTGTATTCATTTTGTTGAAGAAGCTTAAAACTCAAATGCTTTGAGGCTATCGAGTTGATATTTAATGGGTGACGGGAAAGCAAAATCACAATCAGAGAGAAATATATACATAGCAAAACGAGGCTCCCTTCTAAAACGAATACGTCATTATTGAGATGATCATTGCAGTAGGTGGCTGAGTGAGTGTACAGAATACAGTATCGGTCCTAGCTGATGTGGCGCCCTAGGCGAGGATTACCGCCGACGCCCCCAGTCCGAGGCCAAGTGAAACGGGCTGGCAAGTCGTCACCCCCTCGGAAGCTGGCGTCCTAGGCAACCACCTATAGAATTAACCCACCCCGATACTATACTTTTTGAAAATAAAACAGATCCGCTATGTCAAATAATGTATGTACTCCAAAATAAATAACGAGGCTGATCTTTATTAAAACTCAAAGACAACATGGAACGTATCGCTAGGAGACATTTCTCCTTGACATGGGTGTACTGACACGATTCTACCACAAGATGTCAGTAAAAGGTCAATGACTTTAATTCTGCGCACGGAAAAGTCGTTGTTTTCTCCTCAAGGACACTTAAAGTTGTATCAGTGTTTGGAATGAATTGTGGATTTATTGTAATGAACAGAAGAAGAACAAAGTATAAAAGCGACAATTTAATCATTTTTCCGTTCAAGTTAATGCTATAAACATAATACATGGAATAAACTCCTACATTGCATTATGCCCGATACAACCTTGGCTTGCCTTAGCGGTGATGTTAGTCTTTATTTACTTCGTTCCGCTGGTTAGGCAGGGAAGTACAGCGTGCTGAGAGAGCTGTTTGTGAGCTGTGATTGAGGTACTTTCATCTTCTCCGAGTTACTCTGTGCTCTTGGCTGATTGACTGATAGGGTGAGTCTCAGTCACAGCCATTCGTGGTTTTAGCTGTTATTTTCCCGTCCTTATGTTACTCCTCACTGGGTTGAAAGCTATTACTAGGGCGATTGGGAAGCTTTAGTGTTTGGATGACTGATTGCAGCACATTTCATTGGAGCTAGCTTAATGAAATGATTATCAGCACCATGCTTCACAGTGTCTGTTTCACACATTGAGAATCTACACCCTTATCTTAAAGTCCCTCTGGATCCGTATCACCCAGGGAGGCACCATGACTCAGGAAGAAACAGGGTTATTTATCGAAAACTAAGATTAAAAGTAATACTTGCAGTGAAAAAAATAACTGAATTTCCTAAACTGAAATAAACATAACAACAGTTTTCAAATTAAATGAAAACTAAATAAAAACTACAATGAACGATGCAACCCGAATTAAAACGAAATAAAAAGTAAAATCTGCTTCGTTTTCTATTCCTTTTTACTTCTTCCGTTAGCACTGTGGTTGCTAAACCAGGGTTGCAAATGACGTCACACCGTACCGCGCTGGAAGCGAAGACCGTCGCCCGCCATTTTGGTGCATGTTTTATGGCGCGAGGTCGTGGTGGTCGTGTATGTCGTTGCTGGTCTTTTTCCGCCATCATCAGGGTCTGATATGTTTGTCTGCGATGACAACAGTGTTCGGGACAAAGGTAAGTGATTTGTTTGGATTACAAATTTGTATAAAACCGCGATTCAGAGAGCAGAGATTGTTGTGAGCGCCGCTGTACATTTTCTCCATTATGTCCTACAGACCCACGTTTGTGATAGGCGGTGGTTTATATATATGAAAATATACTCCTCTACGCTAATGTTTTGTTAAAATATGAGGCTACCGTTAAATGTAAACTAATCACTAAGCATTGTTTAACGGTTTGTAAATGGATTAATTTTATAATTTTTACTTATTTATTGATTTTCCTATGCCTTTGGCACATTAAGTGTTGTGAAATGTTATTGCGTTTGGCATTTTGAGTGTGTTTGAAATTGGTGTATTAAACTTTGTTTCAGTATCCTGTTAACGCTTTATACAATAATTGTGTGATTGAGGAATAATGCCTCACTGTCTAACCACTACTACCCTAGGGGTTTTCAGTGGGGGGGGGGCACCCAGATAGACTTTACTCTCTCCAAAAGTGCCAAATCCCATCAAGTGTGTAAAAAAAATTCAAAATTCATATTTTAATCAGGAAATGGGAGCACCAATAAACCATATTCTTAGCTATAAGAACATTGTGGTGTTGCAGGAAAGAGGTGAGAGGTTTGGAAGGCAAGAAAACGAAGTGCTTCACACTTTCTTCATAGCTGTTTCATGTGCAGGATGAAAAGGGTGACAGCATGTGAGTCACATTGTGTGGTATCAAAACATTGTACTGAAAACTAAAACTAATACTGAGACTAAATAAAAACTAAACTAAAACCACACTTTCATAAAAAAAACTAAACAAATTATTTGTACACTCTTAAAAGAAACTGAACTAAATCTGAAAAACAAAATGGAAAACTAAATACAAAGAAAAACTAAGGTAAATCTGAAAACTGTAATAACCCTGGGAAGAGATGAGGTCGTAATTACCCCCAGGGACGTGGGTCAGAATTTGACCCTGGGTCTGGATGCGTGTTCTGAGCTTTGCCTCTTTGCTCTGTGTTCGAAGGATTTCTCCTCACAGGCCGATTGATGTTGTTCTTGTGACTGTTTATGTGAGCACAGTACATTGTGCTTGCAGGGCTGTCAGAGGGCCATAGATACCCTGGAAGATTCAGGGGGCCAAGCATTGTGTAGGGCCCCTGCTCAGCAAAATCTGCCCAGGAGACTGGCCCATCTAGCAAATTCTATTTACCCTGGGACCTGTATTTTTTTAGATTCAAAGTGCCAACCCAAGCAGGAGGCCCAAGATGAGATTTGTTAGGGGCCCAGAATTTGTAGCTACAGCCCTGTATACCAGTGCCTTAGTCAGGGTTTATCCAGTCTTAAGTTTTCCTATGCTTCCCATGAGAGGCTCTGGATCACACACACCCTAAAACAATGTTTCCCAACCCGGTCCTTGGGGACCCCCAGGGGGTCCACATTTTTGATCCCTCCCAACTCCCAGGAGAACTGTTTGGAGTCCCTAAGGATTGGATTAGGATACACTACCCTAATAAATTGTTCTGGACAAACTAATATAGCTTGTTTCTGCTTATATTCTGAATTGTGATATGTGCTAAAATGAAGGGGGAAACGGTTTGACTTTTTGCATATGAAATGTAGATAAAGTAGATACAGGTATCCCCCTGCTTTGTGAATGTTCACTTTACGTCACTTCGCTTTTATGAAAGACCGACAGTGCTCAGTATAAAAAAATGGGTACACCCCAACAGATTTGTCAGAAAACCTTTAGTTTCCTTTCTGAATCAACATTTTGTATGGGATACTATACTACAAAATACTCCCACAAATGTAAGCCAGTGATTGCAAACAAGATTTGTTAGTTTGCTCACACAAAAAAGTAAAATGTCCTAACAAATTCATTCAAGACCATGTTGCAAAAATGAGTACACCCCATCGAAAGTCTTAGGAGCAAAGCTAAATTTTAGACTACAAAATTCTAATGAACAAGATATCAACCAGAGGTGAGTCTAATTATTCATTAGACAGGCATTTTGACCATAAAAGGGCATTACTTAACAAAGAAACCCCTTCCCATTCCATGCTGTCAGTAATGGCACCACATGGAAGAGAAAAGTCACAAGACCTGAGAAAGGAAATAATTTCTTTAGACAAGAAAGGTGAAGGCTACAAGAAGATCAGCAAAGCTTTACTTATCAGTAAAAATACTGCAGCAAAAGTAATACAAATGAAAGATGGAACTGCAACCATCTCACAGAGACGTCTAGGCCGTCCACGGAAGTTAACACCTCGACAGGAGTGTCTTCTGATGAGAAGGGTTGAAGAAAATCACCATGCAGGTTCACTACAGTTGGCTAAAGACGTAGAAAGCCAAACTGGGGTGACTGTTTCCCATGACACAATATGGCGTACACTGTAGAGGAATGGCATGAATAGCCTCTCCTAAAACCCATGTACAAAAAAGCCTGTCTAGAATTTGCCAAGGCCCATGCTGAAAAAGATGAAGACTACTGGAACTCTATACTCTGGAGTGATGAGACCAAGATAAATGTTTTTGGAACTGATGGCTTCAAAACTGTATGGCATCGCAAAGGTGAGAAGTACAAAAAAATGCATGGTGCCTACAGTGAAACGTGGTGGCAGGGTCCTTATGTGAGGCTGCATGAGTGCTGCTGACGTCAGGGAGCTGCATTTCATTGATGGTATCATGAATTTACAAATATCCTGCTCTATATTGAAAGAGAAGTTGCTACCATCACTCCATGCCCTTGGTCGTCGTGCACTTTTCCAACATGACAATGATCCAAAACATACATCAAAGGCCACTGTTGCATTTCTGAAGAACAGGGTGAAAGTGATTTAGTGGCCAAGTATGTCTCCAGATCTGAACCCAATTGAACACCTATGGGGAATTCTGAAGAGACAAGTTGAGCATCACTCTTCATCCATCATCCCGGCTCTAAAAGAGGTCATTCTTGAAGAATGGAAAAAGATAGATGTTGCAATTTGTCGCCAACTTGTTCATTCCATGCCTAGAAGACTTGGTGCTGTCCTTAAAAATCATGGAGGTCATACAAAATACTAGATGTAGTAATTTTTGTTGTGGGATGTATTCATTTTTACATCATCTTATTTGAGTAAAACTGAAGATTTTGTAATCTAAGTTATATTATTAACCTCACTTTCATGTTCATGAGTTAAGCAAATGTTCTATAAAACTGACTCTTGTCAACATTTTGGAAGTTGTTCCTATGGTCATTGAGCTATTGATTAAGATCTTACTTTTTAAAGGGGGTGTGCTCATTTATGCTGAGCAGTGTACATTAGTACCTGTTTTTGCTAACCAAAATGAATCCAAAGAGGATTTTTGCTTTTATGAAGAAAATGAGAAAAAAACAAAAATAGTTTTAGCGTTTATCAACGAGCCAACTATAGATTTACAGTCATGCACCACATAATGACATTTTGTTCAATGGACCATATTTAAGACGGTGGTGAAAATTCCTATTGCCTAGTGATGTAGCCGTCATAATGTCGTACCACAACGCATGTTTGTGGTGATGCTGGTGTAAACAAAACTACTGTGCTGCCGGTCATATTGGAGTATAGCACATGTAATTATGTGCAGTACATAATACTAGACTGATTGATAATAAAGAACTGTTTCTGGCTTATGTATTTATTGAACATTTCATCATTATTTAGGCTATACCATATAGGCTTGGTGTGTAGTAGGCTATACCGTCTAGGTTTGTTTAAGTACAGTCTTTGTTCTCACAATGGCAAAATAGCCTACCAACACATTTCTCAGAATGTATCCCTGTTGTTAAGTGACGCACGACAATATTGATTCTGGTAAGTGAAACAACACAGATACTTATTTCTACTTTATATAGACTGTGTGCATTTATCATATTATTCCTGCTTTTACCCCATGTTAGTGTTATTTTATATTTTACGTGTTATTTGGTATGATTTGGTTATTCTTTGGGTCTGGGAATACTCAAAATTTTTTCCCATATAAATTAATGGTAATTGCTTCTTTGCTTTACACCTTCAGCTTACAAAAGGATTCATAGAAACATTCTGCTTTCGTAAAGCAGGGAATACTTGTATTCCAGTTTTTTTACCCATGTTCCCTTTGGGAGAATGTACCTAGCCTAATGTGACATTTTGTCAGGGGCCCCAGAAATTGTAGTTACAGTCCTGCCCCCACCCTTAACCTGGTGATACCCCCTCGTTCTCCCCAAGGCCAGCAAGCGAGTCCAGGAGCAGCTGTGATAAGACACGTCTTTCCCATAAAATTGCAATGAAGCAAAGCTATCTGTATGTGCTAGTCCGTGTACGGACATGTTCAGCTATGTAGCTTGTGGAGCCAAGATAGCAAAGGCTGAAAAAACTGCAGGTTTGTCCCCATAAGATAAACACTTCAAAATCTTCATCTACTTAAAAAAGGAAGACTATTATGTATTTTCATCGCTTTTTGAGTTTTGATGATTTGGTGTTATGGTTAGTTTACTACACTACAATGGGAATCATTGGGGGGGGCGTCTCCACAGATTTTACTGTGCCTAATGAGCGTGTCAGAGTCATGGTTGATGCAGTTTGGCTGCTCTTAGCTATGGAAACGGGCTCTACAAAAATGGAGATTTTGCAGGTCAGAATATAAAACCACTCAATTTCTCAAATCACCATGACGTAACGTACGGTGTGTTCAGAGTCCAAAACAATTAATGTTTACACCAATATTCTTTTTTCCTCATTGTTGCGTGCTTCTGGAAGTCCAATTGCTCCTGCTAATCATTACTGAGATTGAGAAAATTAGGAGCATTACTGATGTCTGTTTGAACACAATGCAAAGCCACACATCTTAAGGTTAAATCCAGCATTAAAAAAAAGATTGAAAAAGCTTATTTCTGCATAATGCCTATGAGTTTTTACCCAACTTCTTTAAATTCTAATCTCTGTGGTAGGAAATCCATTCCATTTCTCACTCTTCTCTTTAAGAACATGGAAATGCAGGCAGCGTGACGCCTGCCCACACTGATTAATTACTTCTCATGCTGTCAGTTACTTTCCCCAGCAGCCTTATGGGAGCTCAGGGAAGCCATCAATCCTACTGCTTATAATGGGGCTTGACAGGCTGACACATGCTTACCAACCTGACTCCACTGTGGGACTTCATGGAAAATTCCATGAAGTTCATCGAGCCTTCCAGTTGGGGGGAATAGACCGTCTGGGTTCAAAGACTGTGTGGCTTGGTGAAGAGTGTGTGTGTGTGAGGCTAAAATGCCCATGTGCACCCAGGTTACACTGTACATGGTGCAGTCTGCATCATTCCCAGCATGCACTCCTCAATCTACTTCAGTCTTATATTTCGGTGCATCTTTCACCTACCTGCTGTGAACAACAAAGCGAAGTATCTCCTGTAATACAACTCAAATCCTTTGATTCCAGTGTTAAGGAACCAAGTCGCCCTATGGACCTCCTGCTATCTATACCTTTTCTGAAGCTCAAACAGAATGGCTATGTTACTTCAAGAGGTCACTGGACCTTAAACTCACCCAGCAGAGCATGCAGGCAGCCTGCAATTCCTTACCAACTAATATAAAACCATGTACTAACACTTGATATTAGTGGTGTAACGGTATACAAAATTCATGATTCGGCACAAACCTCAGTTATGGGTTGAGGGTTCTATGCAATTTCGGTACAACAGGAAAAACACAATTTATTTTTAAATCATCTATTATTAAAACTGCAAACGCAAGCACAATTAGGAATAATTGTTAACCAAAGGCAATGCATCTGTTGATGTGCCAAAAAGATTTGCACATTGCAAAAATAAATGTTAAATTTTTTTTTTTTTAAAAAAACAAAAATTTAAGATCAAAATGATCATAATTAACAAAATGCACGTATTCTGTCCTACCAGGTATGGTTGCATTTCTGTAGTGATAAACATCCCTTTAGCCTTTAGTTGGACAGTGAATTTTCAGAACGGTCTGAATTTTCTGGCAAAAGTGCCTTAAATGCCATGAGACTAACTTGCAGAGGCTGTTTCTGCATTGCTGTGGTTGTACACTCTCCCGGATGATGTCTCAAATGGGTTAACACGTTGGCCATGTTTCCAGCAACATATCCAAGTTCGTTATAGCAGAGCCGACAGACAGTCTTGGTCTTATCAACTGCTCTCTCCCCGGTGTTAACGTAATTTATTGGGAAACTAAAATGTTCCCAAACCACCAATTATAACTGACTGTAACCAGCACTACACATAACCAACTCAGCCACAAGTAACAATGTTTTTAGTGTTGAACTCTACTTGTGGATTTAGGTTCCCCCTGTCAATAAATGTATTCGTTTCATTGTATGTACTGATCTGAAAATGATTTACCGAATGGCACATGACGAAAATGTGTACCCTTACAGCCCTTCTTGATATGTATCTAGAGTCTGATTGCTGTATCCATATGTGAACTCTATGGCTAATTTTAAAACTAAAGGCACATTGCTTATGTCTGCCTGCTGAGGAGACTGAGGCAGGAAGAGTCTCCGGGGGAGACAGCTGAAGCCATCTGTTTGAGGACGACACCACTGAAAACAACACAGTGCATCAGAGGTAAAGTGCAGGAGACAAATGGTCTCATGGATGCCTGATACATTCCTTTGTACCTCCACATCTGAGCCAAGCTGACAGCCGACACAACAGTATCTCGATGACTTTGCAGACATCAGATAAGCTTTTGGGTGGGTCATGGGTCTCTCATCTGCTTATAGCTCTGTACAGTTCCTCCATGCACCATTTCTTCTTCTCGTCTGTCTCCCTGTCTGTATCTCTCTCTCTCTCACACACACACATATACACCCGTGGAAAAAACTGACCACTCTATATTTTTTAAACAAATCTGTATTTTTAAATCCTGGTTTAATCATGGCTATGCTGGCAGAAGGCTACACTGAGCAGGCTGCTTCCAGTCTCAGAATTTCTAAAACTGTAGTACGCAAGAACAAGGTGAAGCAGGAGACACTGGGAATTACCAGAAACCAGCCAGGTAAAGGGAGAAGCTGACTTTCTAATGGCGGAGATGACTGTTAACTTATCCGGCAGTTTCTCATGAATCGTAGGATGACATTAAGTGACCATCAAAAGAAATGGTGTGATTTGCACCGCTAGGACAGTTTGTAACAGGCTCCTCGAAGCAGGACTAAAATCGCATAAAGCAAGGAAGAAGTTCTTCATTAATGAGAAACAGGGAAGAGCCAGGCTGCAGTTATCAAAAAAAAATATTCACAGATGCACACCCACAAATTGAGAAATAAATCAAAGGAAAAAAATGTGCTGTGATCTCTTAATTTTTTCCACAGCTGCATATAGACATTCACAGAAAATTATGTATAAATGATCTTCATGTTGGTGTAAAACTAGGATATGATGTCTTGTCAAAGTGTCAGCTTGTCCTTTTCAAAATCTCTCCTAAAATCACCTCAGCACATCCAGTACACCCATGCATGTTTTGACTGACTAATACCCCACCTTGTTTTGCTAATCAATACCTAATTCAGTGATTTAGCTATTTAAGGTATCCCTGTTTAACTAAGTGAGCTGCCGGTGAAATCTAAAAATGTGTGGAATGGCTGGTATACCTCTGAGTAGAGGTTTGGGACAAGATACCAGTAACTTTTTGTGAAACAGGAGAAATTCTTATTTTTTATCATGCTATTCTTAGTTTGCATGTGTTCTAATGTTTATTTCTTTTCCCCACTTACTACCCAAATAAAAAGCTTTAAACATTTTCTTTTGTAAAATGATCAGATGCTGTTGTCAGAACAAATTATTTGCATACAGTGCTGCCCTACAAGTAAAAACATAGAAACTATGTTGATTCTGAAACTGAGAATAGTTTTTTTAGACTGTCCACCCGTATGTGTAGTAGGTAGGTAAATGATAGTGTAGGCCTCTTTATTAAATGTAGCATACGTTATTCGAAATAAGGTATTTTGTCACAACATAAATCCAATAACCCAATTTCAGTCATAACTCAGTTTTGATAAAAAAAAAAAAAAATAAAAAATTAGAGTGCAAAGTAACGAAGCACAAATGCAGTCAACGCTTCCACATCATGGGGGTCATGGACACAGGCCCCCCGCCACCTGGGAAAAACTGTGTAAAATGTTTTGGTCCCCTTGGCGTCAAAGCAAAAAGATACGAGAAACATAATATACAGCGATCACTGCAAGATCATTGTGAGATCATGTGAGAGACTGTCGTAAACATGATTAGCGTCCTTCAGACCTGCACTGGACATGAATTTTATGCATTTATGAGTTACTAAACTTTTGTGTGTTGTTTGCTGGCCTTCACGTGTCATCCACGGGTTTTGCAAAACTCCCAAAAAATTTCCCATTTAATTTCGTATGAGATATATCGAAAGTGCGATGGGGAAAATCACAATTCAGAAGGGTCGACTGTACTTCAATACCGCACTTAAGTAGGTTTATTGTGGATTTGTACTTTGCTTGAGTATTTTACGTTGTTGCAACTTTTACTTTCACTTCGCTATTTCTGAGCCAAAACCTGACTTTTTACTCCAATACATTCTACATACCCATCGAATCAATAGGGTCAGGCTGGTTGGGGATCAGAGCTGGTGTGGTGCTGAGGTGTCGCCCGCTGCATGGTGACGCTTGGGTCCCAGCTTGAGGCAGCCCATTCGAGTAGGCACGTGGAACGTCTTGTCTCTCTGGCAAGATGACCATCTTCCCCTGCTGTCGGGGGAGCTCCGTAAACTCCGCATTTCAGTGGCGGCGCTCTCAGAGGTATGCAAACTGGGGAGTGGCCAGATTTCTGTAGGTGGGTACACCTACTTGATGCTCTGATGGCTGCCATACTCAGGGAGTAGCTGTTGCTGTGGCGGATCGGCTCCTCCCTATGGTGGCTGATGTCACCCCTTTCAATGAGCGTATTATGAGACTTAGGCTAAGACACTCCCTAGGTGTCTTGTCTGTTGTCTCTGTGTATGCTTCAACCGCGGTGAGTGATGTCTCGGTGAGGGAGATATTCTACTCGCAGCTTCGCTCGGTGGTTGATGGGTGCCCACGAGGTGACACTCCTCTGGTCATGGGCGACTTCAATGTGACCACTGGCACTGGCAGGGCTGGCTATGAGGATTGTGTTGGTCCCCACGGGTCTGGTGACCAGGGTGAAAGCGGCTCCGTGCTCTTCAACTTCGCGAAAAGTCAGGGGCTGCATGTCACTGGATCCTGGTTCCAACGCCCTGAGCCACATCGTTGGACCTGGTATTCCAATACTGGTGGTGTGGCGAAGGAGATCAATCACATCCTTGTGGACAGACACTGGAGGCTCCTGCAGAACTGCAGGGTCTACAGAAGTGCCTAGTTTGTGAATTCTGACCATAGACTTGTTGTTGCTACTCTGAAGATTCAGCTTAGATCCAGTAGGCTACCACCTACTACAAGAAGGAGCCTGGAAACAAGATCAAGCTGTTTCTGATGAGTTTGCACATAGTTTGGGTGAGGAACTTACAGACTTGGGTGCGACTGCCGACTCCAATGTAATGTGGGAGGCCTTTCGTGATAAGACCCTGAAGGTTGCTGAGGGTTGTGTTGGTGTTGCTGGTGTTCCCAGAAGGAGGTGCTTCATCTCACGGGGCACCCTGGATATTATTGAGAGGAGTCGCAGTGCACGACTTGGTGGCAACTCCGGTCTGCACCGGGAACTGAGGAGGATGGCTGTGAGAGCTCTGAGGGCAGATAAGGAGACATTTGTTAGATGAATCTGTGAGCAGGTGACACACCATCTGTGGTCCAGTGATCCACGTCCCGCTTACAGAGGAATCGAAGCATTACGTACATCGAGTCTGTTCCTCGGAGACTTGAAGTCAGGGCAGGTGATGGAACTGTCCTTTCGGATGGCACTGCAGTTGTGACCCGCTGGGCCAGCTACTTTGAACAGTTGTTTAATGCTGATCCTCCGGCTAGGATGTTGGACATCTCTGGGTCCACGGTTCTTGAGGCTGATTCCCCAATCTGCTGTGAACCACCCAATCTCACTGAGATTGCATGGGTGGTGAATCAGCTGGGGGTAGGGAAGGCTGCAGGGATCTGT
>JAAGVU020000061.1:25022903-25040885 GCA_011763525.2 Mormyrus iriodes
ACTACGGCCATGTGGCGCATTTCCCTGAGGGTGATCCAGCTCGCAGGATCCTCATTGCTGAGGACCCGAGCGGCTGGTCCAGGCCGAGGGGATGCTCATGTAACAAATGGCTGCGGCAGATGGATGGCTGTCTCCGGAGGGTGGGACAGGACCATCTGTCTGCCTAGGGGGTTGCCAGCTGGGATCCTGAGGCATTTCGTCATGTGGTGGGTGCAGCAACGCGCTGCATCAGCGCATGCTCCCCGACCTGACCTATTGCATTTGCACTATGGTGTGTAAAATATGAATCACTATTTGCAAGATCACAATATTTCACACGAATTTTAAGCAATATATTTGTTTCTTTATTATTATTATTTATTATTATCATCATTATTTTGCATTGCATGCGGTCTTTATGAAAATGGAACAAACAAACAGGTAAGATATATTCTTAATATATTAGTTAATAATATTGAAATTGACACCCAATATTTAAACCTATACTACTGAATAGTGAATAGTGATGATTGCTTTGGCCTTATCAGCCATTTTCCATAGTAGAGGACGAGGGTTTTGTAAGCGGTACTGGCCCGCAAAATGTGTATAATTCATTGTTACATCTGGTTTTTAGATCGTTTTTTTTTTTGTACTGGATGACTTTTACTTGAATAACAATTTTGATTTGGAATCTGTACTTTTTCTTTAAGTATGAGCACAGTACTTTTTCCACCACTTGTAATTCAGCAATTCAGTTCAATTCAGTTTATTTTTACATAGCACCAAAGCGCTTTACATGATATTGAGAGATAGGAATAATATAGGAAAAAGGAAAGACAAGAAAATGACTAAAGAAAGAAGGGTGCCAGATCAAGTGATATTATCTTACTTTTAAGAATACCATGGACTGCAAAGAAAATTGATATCAGGCCTGATAACCCATCCATGAGTCCGACAGGCGGAACTCATTAATGAATCCAAGTATTTTATAAATTACAAACATGAAATTGACCTGGTACCAACAGAGGCAAGGAAGGACTGACCAGGTTGGGCTTTTTAGAGATACACACCAAACAAACTGGCCAAACAAGTACACTAACTTAACCATTCACACCAGTTACGCTATAGTATGGTGAGGAATCAAGGCATGGTCCTGGACGGACACCCAAACAAGACTGAGCAGCAAACTGACTGTTTATATAGCTACTTGAGTTCATTAACTGCTGTCGCCTCCGGTTGTTGTAGTATCCGTTACCTCCTGGAGCCCAGCTCCCCGATAGAGCCTGCGGACACAGACATCAGACAGGACATTCTGGAGGAAGGTGTCTGTATTGTCACCAGGAATCAACATCAACTTCACATCACCTAGTAATACATTTTAAAATTCTGTTTTCCAAGTAAAATTTTTATAGAGCTACAAGAATTTAAACATTTTGGTAAATTTACATTGTTATCCGCTAGGTGCCCGACTTCATTCAACACTGTGATGGCTGAACCGCAGCTCTGTTCCAGCATTGGACACAACGTCTCTGAGGACATGGACATATTGTCTCCCTCCCTGCTTGCGAAAGAGCAGCATCCATGTCTCTTACTATGTGTGATATTTTAGCTGTCTCAATTATGTTCCGTCAGTTGCAATCTGCCATTTGAAACATGGGGATGAAGAATAGGAAGCTACTAAGTCAGAACAGCTGGCACAAATGCTGTTTTCTGTGTTGTTTTTGTCTGTGTGTGTGTGTGTGTGTGTTTATATATAAACCTGTCGGAGATACTCCGCCTAAATCTTAAAATGTAATTTACTTCTCCGGATTTGAAAAGCATTATGTTTCCACTGATCATTGAAACTCGATGGTCATGACAAGGTGGTGTGCGCCGAAGCCAATTAGCAATGTTGGTGCAGAGAGGTGAGAATGTTTAAAACGGGGGTGTGACATATGCTTTGGGCCTGCTCATTTCCACTCCTTCGAAGTTCAAAACCACCTGTGCTTGCAGCGCGCGGCAGCTCTTTCCAGGTGCTGGAGATCAAACGCTTTATTTCGAGAAGGGACCCTTAGGTGAACTTCACAGAGTTACGGAACTTGAAAAAGTGAATGCAAAATAAAGAAAAACCTTGTCTAAAAATAAAGGCAAAAAGACATTGTGCAGGGAGAAGATGGAATGTCCCTGGGTTGAAAACAGCCCCAGCTGTCAGTGCTGGAGGTACTGGCCTCTCTGACATGAGTTAAACCCCGGGTAAATTGGGGGTGGAATTGCAGGTGCCAGTCATTGAAGAAACAGACAAACTAATGCCTGTTGGTGCAACTATAGGATGGAGCAGAAATAGGCAGAAGATGACAAGGGCCAGTCAAGGACAACGATGGCTGAAGGTTTGCTATTTCATGCATATCTGCATGTCATCCAGATTTGAAATTGTTAGTTGGAATAGATCACCTTGCTGGATTCTCCACATATCATTTACTGACTGGTTCAGTATGTAGCTTTAAGATGTACAGGCCTAAGGCCAACATGAAAGGGGATCTAGTGTACATGAAAGATACTATTCTAATGAGAGGGAAGGCTTCGATAGATCAGGCTGGGACACGGTGCTACATTTGAAAAATGCACTCATATCTAAATGCTAGAAGCATTAGAAATAACATTGAAAATATTGACACTATGGTGTTGACTGGTGTATGAATAATAGTGAGCAAACTAGACATGGGATGTTATATATATTGTACAAATTTTAGGCCAGGGAATTCACACGAGAAGATGTGCCCAGCAAAGCTGATGCTATATGGGTGAAGCTGGAGGACTTCTTCATGGGCATCTGCCCCTGGCCACCAAATTGAGATGCTGAGTGTAGGTGTAAGTCATAAAAACTGAAAAATTAGTAGCTCCCGTGAGGTTGTGGTCAGGGCCGACTTCACTACTGCCAAAATGAATTGGGATGCTATTACAAAGATTACGGTTTACAGAAAATGATGGAACTGATTGAAATTGCTTCCGATCAAATTTGTACTTGCTGATCCTACGGATGTTTGTGACCACGACATGAAACTATGTAGAGTATGATGGGCTAATTCTAGCTGCCCTTTTTCACTGTTTGCCTAGTTTTACAAGAATGTATGCAGCACCAGCTAAGGAATAAGTCATTGGAACACTAGTGCTGTCATTTATGAACAGAATAAAGCAAGTTATATGGCTGAGGTAGATATGGTTTATGAAATAGAGTTGAAAATAAAATGGGCGATCTGAGGCTAGAATTGCACCAGGGCTGGAATTACCCCCTATTACCTTAACTTAAATTTGTTTGCTTGAGAGCTAAACCTGAATCAACTGAACTGTAACCTCAAAGGCTCACAAAGAACCTTCATTACAGTGAGCTATGAGACTTTCATACAGTAGACTGGGAAGAAATAAACAAATAATCGGTAGAGGGTGGCTGACTTTATCTAATAACATATTATTGAGGCCTCAGTGGGAAACATATCGCTGTTTCTAAATCTTATTTTAGGTATCGATAGAGTGGGTAAAAATCACTGATTTGGAAAATTGCAAATGTACCAATTTACAGTCTTTCTAATTAGATGGTAGTCATCCTTACTTGCATCATCAGTAAAGGTAAACTGGTTATTATTACAAAGCAGCTGATGGTCACTGGTATTTTCACCCACGGATGTTCTGAATTTGAAATCGTAAGGAAACATTCCTAACAATGTTTGGCTCAAAAAAATTACATTGGGCAGCGGAGTATCTCAGAAAACCATTCCTGAGAGTCTCACAACGTAAAAAGACCCACATGGTCATAATGAGATGAATCTCCATACGTCTCATCATCCCAGGTGTTTTCTTACCCACACTTCCACACTGGCACCAGTGAGATTAAAGTCACAGTTTGACAAGGGGCCATCATCGGCCGCCGGCCAGATGACAGTGCTTTAGTGGTCATTTCTCCTTAGTTTTGAGGGAATCATTGCTGTTGCTATGAGGAAGATGGTTAATTTGTTTAGGCCTTTACATACCATGTTACACCTGCGGGAGTTTAAAGTAGGAGCAACAAGTGTGTCACTTGGCACAACCTGACAGGACAGGACAGGACAGGACAGGATGTGGCTTCCGGGGGCAAACCTCTTTGACTGTTTATGCTTCACCTGAGAACACGATTACAGCCGAGCTCAGAAAGACGTATAAGCGTCAGCCTGTTTTCCAGTCAGACCTTTATGGTTCCCTCATTCCCCTTACAATGTCAGACAGATCTAAATGGGTAAATGTCTCCAGCAGCAGAATTGCAAGGGTTTCGGCACATAAAAACTGTTTTCCATAATAAGAACCCCCCCCCCCCCCCCTTATTACCCAAGGATTTTCTAAACTGGCACTGATGGCACTAAAGAATCGGTTTAAAACAGAACTCGTTTATCCTGGGGTGACGGAGTAAGCAGAGTGTGATTCTGAATCCTTTATTGTGTTTACCAACCCTTTCGACACAAATCCTTCCGTTGATGCGGTTAAGCAAAGCCCTCAAGGGTGAAGCCACACAGCCTCAGGAAAAAGACTTGTCATTTATTGTGTTCCCGTGCAATGCACTTGAATTTGTGTTCAGTAACATATCCATAAATATAAAATTTGTAAGTATTCTTTTGGACAGAAATTGTGCATAATGCATGTAATGTAGTAATCTATTCATGCTGTAAAAATACTTATCCAGTGCAGTAGCTCCAGAGTCTGGAGCTTATCCCAGGAGGCTTGGGGCACTAGGCAGGGGGACACCCTGGAAGAGAATGCCAGACCATCACAGGGCACACACTCATACATACAATCACAACATAAAAGCAATTTTGAGATAAGAACTTTTTGGACTGTGTGAGGAAGCTGGAGCACCTGGAAATTCACACAGACACATGAACTTGTAAACACTATACAGAGCCCGTGCAGAAATCAAACCCACAACCTAGGAGATGTGCGGCCACCAGTATAGAATTCTAATAATACATAAATAAAGGGCCTGTCCAGGACAAGCAGCTAGAAGATAGATCGTTGGATAAATAAAAGAGGATATTGGATTAATAAAGGGGGATGTTGGAAACGAACAGCCTTAAGGCACTTTGTAGGATTACATTTAATTGGTAGCGCACATGTACATAACCACAGAACTCAACGTGTCGTCCTCTTCCATTCCTGTGTGGGCCGTTCAGGTTATTGGTTCTGTCTCACCACCTGCAAAGCTGATTTAAGCATCCAAAGGCTTAATTAGTAATTTAATTTGCCCAGAGGCTGGGGATGGGGGAGGGACTTCAGGAATCACACGGATGAGTTTAATCCTTCGCCAGCACCCCAGCTGTCTTGGGATCTCTTTGAACGGCGGAGGTGAACCCTTCAGCTCTTTGCCCTAGAGCGGTACTTCACATCCCCTTCATTCATGGGCTTGGTAGCATGTCGAGGAAAGATAAACACCTACTTGTTTAAAAGTACATGTTGCACGTGGATGTATAAGTGATACACGAAACAACTCCTGTTACTGTACTGCCCTTAGTCATAACGAAGGATATCTCTAATTTCTCCAGAGATAGAGTGAAGTAGAGGAGTGAGGCAAGGCTTTGAGTGATGACAAGAATTTTTTATGGACGTAGCAGTGTGGCTGGCTCACCAGGTGGCATTGCAGCGTCACACCCTCAGGGTCATGGGGTCACTTACCGCCCATGGTTTAGGTGGTTCTAGGCCTCTCTCCATACCCTGCAATGAGCTGGCATCAATTCCAGTGCACCCCCTACCTACGTTTCCTTGAATCGGCTCCAGACCTCCCACCACCTGGCACCGGATAAGTGGGTAAGGAAGATGGATGGATAGACTGTAAAATTATACACCTTCCTGTCCCCTAAAGGATGACATAACAGGGAAGACTGCCATCCAAGGCCAAAAGCAGGGGGTTATAATATAATGATCATCTTGGCTCAGCATTCACCTAAGCCATATTTTATTTATATATACTGCAGGGTGTGCTGTGGAGCTTATAAAATCTTTACCCCTTAAGTCACTGTATCCATTTGGTTAACTGTGTTTTATTACTGGCACGTAATTCTTCCCAAAGCCACTTTTAATAATCTGATTGCTGTGTAGCTCCGCCTTGCCCACCCTACTCTTTCAACTGTGTTCATTATAGGCCCATGTTTCAATCCAAAGCCACTTTTATGTTCCCAGAGGCAATAATTAGGCCGGCCGAATTTCTAAACTGTGAAGGGAATGGCTGGAAAAATGGGGGAACGAGAGAGAGAAGAAAAGTCCTGTGCTGGATGCCTGCTTTGAGCAGAGGGCCCCATTTTGAGTTCTATGGGCGTACGCATGTCCTTTGTCCCCACTGGTGCTGCGGGCAGAAGCGCTCCCCAAAACGGAATAGCGCATTAGCGCTCTGGGATACTGCTGCCCCCACGTCGTCCACCCTCTGCACAGAGACAAAGGCCGGCCTCCCAGATACAGCAGAGGAATGCGACTCTGCGCTGCCGCTTGACATATGAACGCGGTCGCCGGATACTCATTATCTCCTTGGCTCGGGGATAATTACCTTTTACTGAGAAGGAGTTCCTCAGCAGCTTACGTCATTCTGTCTTACGGCCGCGTGGAAAAGTGAGAACATTGCAAATTGGAGGGAGTATAAAGGCTAACGATAAGGCCTTTGTAAGCACAGAAAAGTTTCAGAGTAATTAAGAGATCCGAGGCCTTTGTAAGATACAAGGCCTTCGAGAGGAGCTCCAGCTAATGGCTTCCCTTGAATTAGTGTGTTGTGGTGCCATGATTAGGACAACATGAAGAAAAAAGAATAAGTCCCCCATTTTGGGACATAAGAGAACCAAAATCTCACTGGGTTATACGCAGTGATTCAGTCCTTCCATTTGGACTAAGCAAATAAAACGCAGCAATTGAGTTAACCTAATGAAGTTGTAAAAATTGGAGCGTGATGCTTGTGGTTTCTAGGCTGGGTGCATATTTATGGTGTGAGAACTATGAAGTCAGAATTAGTAGAAGAGTGACTTTCTCCTGTCCCTCAGAGAGTATCGCCTCCCCCACGCGGTTCCGCCGAATAGATCATCTCACCCCACACTGTCGCGCCCACGAATTCTGCTGCACACGAGTGGACCTGGTGTGGGCAACCAGTGTCCTGCTGTGTCAACCCCCAACTCACTGGCGAGATTTCTATCTCGAAAGGCAATGAGGGTTTCGGTGGGGAGAGTGAGGGCGGTGGGGAAACGAGGGGGAATCGGCACGTTGGCGAATGTTCTCTCTCCGAATGCTACCGGAAGCTTCTATCCCTAACCTTGCTATTACGGATAAAGGTGGCATTGATTACAGCAATTCCCCGAGTCAGATTTATATGGCCTTTCAGAGTGCCCCATAAGGCCGTAGCTTTAAAGGGATTGCCACAGTAAAGACTGTATTTAGAAAAACCTCAGCTGGCCCTGTCACTCTTTTAATGGCTGTTATCAAAAAGCCCAAACCGACAGCCTGGCTGAGGAACGCCATGAGAAAGGTGCCTATTTGGTGTCCTTTGCTCTTCTCAAACCGAGTGTCAAAACGGGCACCCTATGGCACCCTCTGGGTCCTGCCTTCTAAGCCACAGTGCTTGCAGGGTGGACGTCGCACAGACTCTCGGTGCCCTGACAGAAAACTTTGACATTTCTGGAAGAGAAACTGTGCTGAGCTGAGGGTTGTGGTATTCATTCTCTCCAAGGGTGGTAGCTGGGCTTTGGCAGCGTGCTGCAGGGGTGCAGATGTGAAACCCTTGGACTTCTGCGAACTACACACCCCCAGGCTTCCCCTCTACATTAGCACCCCGTTCTCAGTCCAAGATGGAGATAATTGATGTAATAATTCACGCAATTGTAACACTGAGTGAACCGGGTATGTGAACAGAAGGCTTTCTGGTTTAAAACCCAGGTGGTACTCAAGTGTTTGAATACCATTGTCTGCTAAAAACCATCCATCTTCCAGCCGCTTATATTAGACTGGGTCGGGGTCCACTAAACAGCTCGATTAACTATTCCAGAGACGCCTGCATTCAGACACAGCTAATCTAATAGTCTCCCACACAATGCCAGATGTCCGAGATCATGTGATTTTTGTGGAAGAAATTAAGTTTCTTGTTCTTCGGTGGTCTTTGTTTCATTTTGGTCAATTCAAGCTAGACCCAACTGCTCACTTCAGCTTTTCATCATCATCTTTCTGTTAGTTATGCATTACCATGTTTCTTGGTACTAATAAGGCATTAGAACTTTTCTGTGTTCCGTTCAATCTTTTTGAGGATTAGGTTAATCCAATTTTATTATATGGTTTAATAAAGGGGTCTTGTTAGTATCTTTTCATCGGCTGTGAATGTCACATTCCTCGTTGCCGTAAAAATGAAAGCATTACTTCTTGCTAATTACATTCAAAATTGCAAGTATATTGTCATTTGTATCTACATGAGCCCTTTGAATTTATGACACTAATCCATTTTTAGAGTGAACTTCTGCATTTTAAAGGTGCTGATTATATTAGATTACAGGGGATTATCTGAAAAATTAAACATATTATTAACATTACCTCATTCAGACCCCTTTAAAACAGATGATAGTATATAAAATATATAATTAATGTAATATATAAGCAGGATTATCACCTTTGGTGTACATAAATACTGTACATAAAACATATTTTGTGCATGGCATAATTCTATATTTTTATTTTTTTTAAATATACACTATATGGACAAAAGTATTGGGACACTTGGCCATTACACCCACAGGAACTTTTATGACGTCCCATTGTAAATCCATAGGCATCAACATGTAGTTGGTCCCCCCTTTGCAGCTATAACAGCTGCCACTTTTCTAGAAAGGCTTTCCACAGAATTTTGGAATGTGTCTATGGGAATTATTGCCCATTCACCCAGAAGAGCATTTGTGAGGTCAGGCACTGATGTTGGACATGAGGGCCTGGCTCACAATTTCCATTCTAGTTCATCCCAATAGTGTTTGATGGGGTTGAGGTCAGAGATCTGTGTGGGCCAGTCAAATTCTTCCACACCAAACTCACCCAACCATGTTTTAATGGACCTTGCTTTGTGCACTGGGGCACAGTCATGCTGGAACAGAAACAGCCTTCCTCAAACTGTTCCCACAAAGTTGGAAGCATAGAATTATCCAAAATGTTTTGGTATGCTGAAGCATTAATAGTTCCCTTCACTGGAACTAAGGGGCCTAGCCCAACCCCTGAAAAACAGCCCCACACCATTATCCCTCCTCCTCCACCAAACTTTACAGTTGACACAATGCAGTCAGGCAGGCAATGTTCTCCTCGCATCTGCCAAACTCAGACTTGTCCATCAGACTGCCAGACAGAGAAGCATGATTCATCACTCCACAGAACATGTTTCCACTGCTCCAGAGTCCAGTGGCAGCGTGCTTTACACCTCTCCATCTGATGCTTGGCATTGTGCTTGGTCATGCAAGGCTTGCATACAGCAGTTTGGTCATGGAAGCCCATTCCATGAAGCTGTTGGCACACAGTTTTTGTGCTGGGGTTAATGCCAGAGGATGTTTGAAACTCAGTTTTTGAGTTTATAGAGTGTTAGAAACTTTTATGCACTATGTGCCTCAGCACACAGCGACCCAGCTGTTACTTTATGTGGTCTACCACTTTGTGACTAAGTTTCCTAAATGCTCCCACTTTGCAATAGTACCACTTACAGTTCACCGTGGAATATCTAGCAGGGAAGAAATTTCACAAACTCTCATATTGCAAAGGCAGCATCCTATCACAGTACCATGCTTGAATTCACCAAGTTCTTCAGAACGACCCATTCTTTCACAAATATTTGTATACCTGACTGCACAGCTAGGTTTTTTATTTTATACACCTTTGGAAATAGGTCTGAATGAAACACCTGAATTTAATATTCCTGAGGTATGCCCCAATAATTTTGTTCATATAGTGTATGATTTCCTGACATTGATTATGGAATTCCAGTGTCCAAATAAAAATGAATTATTGAGTTACTACTTCTCTTTAATGACACCGAAAATACACCAAAGTTACTGCTGTAGTTCATCTTGATGTGTATGAAGGTTGTGGCTGTTAACCAATGAAAAATGAGATTCCTTTTTAAACCTATGGACAACCTTTCGAGAAATGTCTTTCTGTCTTTGATCATATTCAGTTAACCGATAAAAACGTATGTATGCATTTCCATGCTTGTTTTTTCAATCATAAGCATTGTGGGTTAATTTGTACTGAATGAGCTGTAAAATATGATAATGTTGGGTTTTTGTCAGTCACTGTTGCCTTTTTTCCCAGAAATTCTGATTGGGTACTGAGCACCTGTGGGAGGGGCTATCCTGGCTGAGCGAATGTTATAAGAACCTTTGGTTATGCGTGAAACTTGGAAAAACCTAGACTGTACCAGTAATGATATCCACAGGGTCTTCCCGAAAGAACAGAAGAATGTTCTCTCTCTTTCAAAACGTCTGTTGAGCTATATCCGTGTGTCAGACTCATTTTTTTTTATCTATTGTCAAACTGTCTTCCTAGTTCTCAGTGAGGCATATGTTTCTGGCAGTAATTAATTTTCCATTGATTCCTACCTCAGTTACCAGTATCATGGCTCAGTAGTTTGTGGCAAAGAAAGAGATTTTTTTTTTTTTTAATTGAAATACTGATATCTGAAATTGCTCAAGTGCCATGGAAAGATTTTCTTTGGAGACTGAATTAAGGCAGTGAGTGGGGAACAGATGTACCACGGCTCTTGTGTGTGAGAGGGGCGGGGGCAGTGGCCCCACCCCCGGAATAGTGATTCTCATCATCCAGTCACTAATCCCTATTCACCTCTTCCCGGTTCTCCCAGGAACTGGATTTGAGAAACACTCCAAATCAAAACACACAGCCATAGAGCAAGTGCTTGCCTGTACTCTCAAGCATCTGTTTCACTTCTTATCTCGGTCTATTTTTGTCCCGCCTATTCAATATGTTGCATGCTGTTTGTATAGAAGAATGTTCCAGATTGCTTCCCCTGGCATAATGCTGAGTTCATCCAGGTTGGCCAAGAACAATGCATTTTTATTTATACCACTACTGGATTTCCCATTGGCATCCCAAAGACACCAAAAATGGGGTCATTGTGAGTTAAATGCATCAAGTAAAGGGTTATACAGACAGATTACTTACAGCAATGAGTGGGCAGTAAGGTAGTCGCTTGTGCTCTTGGGGCAATGCTGTCGGAGTTTTCTGCTGGGTCTGTATGGGGAAACAACAGGGTGCAGTAAAGCTACAGAGGCCCACCTACATACTGATTCCAGTGTTCTTAGGCAGTAGAAAACGGCTCATTGTAGAACAACAAACTTTGACAAAGAGATGCTTGCACATGCAAGAATGCAAAGGGACCGATTTTGCAAACTAACATCTGGAATTTACTTAATAGTTGTATATCTTGTATTGTCGTATAATTTGTACGTGTCCCTTTTATGGAGAATCTTATTGGACTGGCCTGTGATGATCTGGCATCCTATCTTGGGTGTACAGCTTGGTGGGTTATGGTGCCTGGTATAGGCTTAGCGCCAATTTAGGATTTTTTTTTAAGGTGGGTTGCATAAGAGGGGCCATAGTTCATACAGAGGGGCTAACCGTATCTTTAGCCAATGATATGTTTTGTATCAGTGAGTGACAGTATAGGGTGCACTGTGTGGACCAATCAGCTTTCAGCTGGGGCCAGTGTCCCTTTGGCCTCGCCTCAGTATATACCCTTGTATAGGCTTCAGCCCACTCATGGCCCTGACCAGGATAAATGATTGGAAGATGGATGGATGGATGGATTGATCGGTGAATAGAGCTGGAAAGACAAGGTACAGAAAACCTAAAGGTTGATATGTGGAGACAGGTATCTGAAGCTTACACTAGAAGACATACTGCAAAGTGGGCAGCTTTCTCCTTTCGGTCGACCGTAGTCCATATCAAAGACTTTCTTACCGACAGTCATGCTATTGGCATGACCAATAATATAATTGACTGGAAAAAACTGCATTGCTTTTTCTCCTGCAACTGCTTGCATTTTATCAACATCTCAATTAAAGGCGCTGTCCCTCCGACGTCTGAGCGGCGATGTGTTTCCGGGACGTGCCGCGGATGGGGCCCGTGTCTGGTGATGTGTGATCCCAAGTAATGAGACAGGAGTCTCGCAGCTGTCACCACTCCTGATGCCAGAGTGTCTCCGCGGAAACGGCAGACTTTCTGGACCCGGCAGATTAATTGTCAGCTCTAGATTAAGTTCACTCGCGTCCAACCTGCGAACCTCGAGACGCCGTCCGGGCTGCGATGAGGCTGGAGAATCACCAGCAGGACTGTCAGCCTCGCTATGGATCAGAAATGAACTCACCGGTGGGGTGTTTCATTTCATCTGTCACTTGACAATATGTGAGCAATTTAGCGCAATTAAATAAGGAGAAGGTAACACCGAAATATTAGCAGGCTGCAGAAAATAAACATGCAACTGACTGGATGCTGAAAAAAAAACATTCAAAGTCTTTGTGTTCAATCAAAAATGACAGTTTTATATTGATTATATGTTCAATGGCCAATATTAGTACACACACCTGCTTTTGAATTCGAACAGGCTGCTCCTCCAAACAGCCAATCATGTGGCTGCAGCTGAATACACACGGTACACCAACAGGGTCAACAGGCTCACTTACTGTTTGACTAAGCATCAGAATGGCTAAGATGCCTCATATGAGAGATTTTGAACGTGGTGTGATTGCTGAGCCATACGTGGTGGGTCCAGCATCTCACAGTCTCCCTCCTGGGATTTTCACACGCTGCAGGGTCTAGAGTTTGCAGAGAATTCGCAATAAACAAGAAACATCCAGTCTGGGACAGTTCTATGGCCAAGCACACATTCTTAACGAAAGCGGTCAGAAGAGAACGGTCAGAATTTGTTAAAGTCAAAAAGAACAACATATGTGCAAAATAGCTCAGTTCAACAGCAGTGTGCAGTGGTTTTCACATTTAACTCATGTATGGTGGGACCACAGGGGCACTGCCCCCAGCTGATTGGTCCCCGCAGTGCCCCCTCCCCTGTCACACACTGATTCAAAGCATTCCATTGGCTAACGATAAGGCTGGCCCCTTTTACATGGATTATGACTCTTTTTACGCCCCCCCACCTTAAAAAAATCCTAGAATCTTCCCTGTCCTCGAAACAGTTCTAGAAGCAATGTGTGTGTGTGTGTATATATATACATACATACATAAACACATATATGATCGGATATTTTTGAGGGAATCTACTAGTATGTCATCTGTGTTTTGGGAGTTGGTCTAATGACATTTGGCTCGGTCTCTGGGGAATCTCTTAGCTTGTAGCATTGCTTATGGGTTTAAAGTGAATCTGTTGTGTGAGTTTGATTTATCAGGGCTTGGAGGGCCCCTGCTGCTGTTGTTGGGGTAATAATGCACAATAATCATAAAAATAATAACACATTCCCGGCATCTTCCATACCCCTTGAGATCTGGGCCTAATGTGATGAGCTGACTGTCTCCCTAGTTCACGTTAGCACAGGGCCCTGTGTGGGGGGGAGGTCCCTCTCAGTCATTTGTTGGTGATTGGTAAGTTTGGCAAGGGGGGAGGTGCTTCCTTGGTAAATTTTGTCGGCCAAGGTGGGGGTTTCCCTTGGTAAATTTTGCCTGAGCCACCATCCCCCCTGTCGAAGGGGGCCTGACTCTCGCACTTCTGTTCGTCCATTGCACTGCCTGTCAGTCACTTCGGGACAGCGGGTTCGGCAGCTGCTGTGGACAGGAGACAGGAGGAAAGGGAAATGGTTACAATTTCGTTCACTCCCCCAGTGAGACAGCCAGGTACGGGATACGCATCATCGAACGTTTGATGCCATTTTTTTCACTTTATAAAACGTGGCCTGCGGTGACAGGTAGGATGTTGCTCATCCATAGGAATAAATAGAAAAAGATTTTAGTGGATTACACAGCACCTGATGGTTCTCATGCAGCATTATCAGTGAGGAACTTGTCGTGGGTGTGTTGGGCAAAACTGTGGCTGAGTAGGGGGTTCTGTCTTTTTATTACCAGCTGTTCAAATATTAATTTTTAACTGAAGGTTTATGGCTTTTTAATGAACCATAACTTTCAGTTGAAGTTAAGGGGGAATGAAGTACCTGTGTTCATTACTTTACATTGAATGAATGAGAGGAGTAAGAAGATAAGAAGCAAGCAGCGTGTCTCTTAATTACACTCAGCAGAGTGTGAAGGCGTCACACGGTACTTTCGTTATGTTCTTCTTTGCCTTGAAATTTATGGCTTTTCATCACCAACAGCACCCCCCCCCCAACATTATCCATGAAGAGGATGCAGATATATATGTTACCAGGGAGTACGTCAAGAGACACTCTCCAGACGAAACTGCTTGGGTCATAGTGAGGCGGCTGCCCGAGGTTGGTCAGGAAAGGCGACGGAGCTGGTTGGCTGGCAGCTGTCGAGTGAAAAGAACTACAGCATATGGAAGGAATTCCCATTTCCCTTGACTTGGGGAAAATGAGCTACTACACGAAACCTGACATCGATTACGGCGGAGCATAACGGAACGGTCACAGAAGATTGCCTTGTAAGCTGTCCGCCTGGACGATCTTCTGAAAACAGATGAAAAATACACTGGCGGAGAGCAGGCGCTTGCCAGAACAACGTCTAGCTGGGGATCCAGGGGCAGGAGAGCTCTTTTATAGACTTGTCTATAATTACACACAAAAGAGGTACAATAACAAAAACTCAGCTCGTTGGTATAAAATTGGAAAGAGATGCTTTTAGTGGAATAACCAAGCATTAGGTACCCACTCCTGTTGGGGCCTAAATGTCTGGTTCTTTGTAAAGTTGTGTTAATTGTTCCTACTTAACTTTGATTAGCTTGAAAAGCCAGCACTCAGGTAGTTTATCTTCAAGTCAGCTGACACCTGTGACCCCATTGCAGGCCTGTGAAGATAGTGGGTGGAGTTACTGAGTGAATTTTTCTCTTCTGCGCTCTTAACGCTGCTAATACCTCTCTTCCTCCCACTCTCTCACTTCATCTCCTTCTTGTCCCGTTTCTCCACCGTGCTCTCATCTTCCGTCTCTCTCTCTTTCTTTCTGTGGCTTGCTCGCTCACTCTCTCCCCTGGTGAAGCTGTCAGCTCGACGGGAAATACATCACGCCCCCAAATGTACTGACAGATGCCCCGAGGAGGGATAAGAAGTACAACAGTGTGTGTGGGGGGGGGTATTTTTAAGTGGGCTAAAAATCATTGGCTCATCGCTGTCCTGTTGAGCTCCAGTTTAGATCCAAACTAACATTGATGTGCTGGTCCTAGTGTCTCTCTCCTCACTGTGGGATGTGATCTTGTGATGCTTACAAATGCTGGGAGCCTGTTATTTAATATATTTTAATGCTATGCATGGTGTAATAACATATGTTCAGCTTCTTATGCGGAGTCACAGTGTCACCCTCTCTTCAGAATTTTGCCGAAAAAAGCCCTGTCTGTCGCTTGGCCCTGCCAGCCAGGAAATACATTCTCTGTGAGCCCCCGTCTGGCAGAATCACCCCCTCTAGTAATAATTACAATGACATTTCGATTCACATTTCGATTTGCGGGAAAAGCAGGTTTTGTCGATTCCGTCATCCCTCCTCTTCACATTCACCAGAGGTAATATCATTCTCAGCCCTGCTGGTCTCAAGAGATTGTCGTTATTTCCTCGGGAGAACCGCAGAGCTGTGACCCATTCACTTCCTGGGGACGTGGCTCAAGTGTCCAGCTTCCTGTCCTATTAGACGCTAAGCTTCGTTTCGGCAGAAGTGCCAAAGTTTCCCCAGCACCAGATGGAAACTGAACACTGCAGGCCGGCCCGGAGCGGGAATACCCTGGGTCTTTAAATCCGGAGTCTGGTGCCTGGTAAAAACTCAAAAAGGTGAGGTAACAATTACTCTGAACTGCTAGTTACTCCATTTAGTGGGCTATCACAGTCATAACGGAGCACGGGCCACTTTTTAAAGGAAGGCGTTTAATTTAAACATTACTTTAAGTAACGCTGAGTGCACGGCCACTAACATTGGGAAATGAGAAGCAATCAAAAGGTTTTCCTTTTCTCCAATAAAAAAAAGGGCATTGATTAACATGGCGATGAAGGAAACAGATGGATGTGGTGAATAATTCATGCGCGGAATATGAGAGGGAAACACGAGACAGGCGCGTCTCCACCAGAGACCATGAGTCACGCCGACAGCTCCCCATTACATACATTCCTGCCCTAATTAATGTTTGGAATCCGCATGAAAACCACGAGAGAAGTGCTGTAAAGCAGGGCTGCTAGACACGGGGGGATATTTTTTATGTATGTTATATGCGTGATCTGTCTTTCCTGCTTCAAGCACAATCAATGCTCTCACAGTCATGCATGGACCCGAAGACGGGCACGGCCGGACAGGCTGGGATAGCACTATACATGGAGCCTAAAATGAGGTCTTTTCAAATCATACTGAAAAATAAATTCAAAAGGAAAGTGATGAAAATGGACAGTAAACCTCTTACTAGAAGTTATGGGAAAATGACAAGGCATTTGCCTGGAATAAGTTTCCCTGGAATATAGGTGTGTGTGTGTGTGTGTGTGTGTGTGTGCGCACCCTGCTTTGTGCCCTATGCTTCCGTGGCCCTGTAATACGTAAGCAGTTGGAAAACAGATGATTTTCTTTATTTCTACCTGAAGCATCTAATAACTGTATGCAATTTATACAATTTGCAGATCTGGACATTCAGGATATAATTTGCAGATCTGGCATTCAGGGTACTTTGCTTCCAGGGTAAAACTGTAAGTCCCTCCTGGGATTTTTGCTGGTACTTCAGTTTTCAGTGTTAATTGTTAGGTTGTTGGTTCTTAGGAGCCACTTGTAAATGCAGACAACGTGGCAGATAAACATGCCACTAATCCAGCTCATCTCAGCAGCCTGGCAGCTGTCCATGAATCTGTGGTTCTCCTTTTGTGGCTTCCCCCCCCCACTTGCCTTCCTTCCAGAATCTCTCATACTCTTCCCACCCCCCAATACATTCCCTCTCATTTCTTGTCTGTCACGCCCTGGCCCTACCCCTTCTTTCCCCCCTCCCACTCCTTCTGACATGCACCTCTTCCCAAGCAGAGTGGGGTGTCCCTGGAGTGACCTTCCGATAATGAGCTTCTGGTCACGAGTCGTGCTCGGTAGGGGGTGGGGGTGGGGGTTGAGGGGGGAGCTCTCGGCACGCCGCGCCCCTGCTGCCGGAAAGCAGCCCGAGCGCATTCCCAGAGCCCCCGTGGAAAAGGCAGCCGAGAGGAAGAGAAAGTAAGGGGGGTTAAACGGGGAAGAAAGCGGCAGAAAGGAAAAGAGAAGACTTCCACTCGCAAGGCGCGGCTAGCGGACCTCTTGCCCAGAGTGAGTACCTCGAGTCAGGGAGATGATCGACCCGGGCAGGAGGGAGGGAGGGCGGGTTTCCTTAGGTGTAATCGAGTCTTGCAAAGTTCCACGACCGGCGCAAACCAAAGTGCAGAGGTGAGATTCGGGCATCCTCACAAAGCCCCAAGGCTGCAGATTCCATTTCAGTCTCGATCAGCATGAGAGAGAAGCAGGGTACCGGAGCCCTCTGGGCCGATTATGATCGTCACGACTGTCCAGAGCCATCACATACTTTATTCTACAGGTGCTTCCCGGCGTGTATCTTTCTGGAAATCCATTTAACGTACCAGACCGAAGAGAGCGTACTTTAGAGAGTCGAGGAATAACAGAGGAGAAACTGAAAAGTTTCACTTTTATACTTGATAAATAAAATCCCGCGGCACATAAAGGTTTCTGAATCTTTGAGCTTTACATGAATTTTATGAACAAAAAAATAGATGAAAAGAAAATTTTAATCAAAATCACTTTCCTAGTGATATTTATATATATATATATATATATATATATATATATATGTATATGTTATTATGGCCCCACCACACATTT
>JAAGVU020000061.1:25040985-25061505 GCA_011763525.2 Mormyrus iriodes
TGTTATTATGGCCCCACCACACATTTTTCTAGGTTTTAAAACAATAATATATGAATTACCTGAACAGAGCAATGGTCTGGAAATGTACAGAATTATGACATCTTGGAGATGATTTTAAAATGAATCATTAAGAACTACAAAACTTTTCTTTTCTGCTATGATATGTAGCCAAACAATGTCTCAGATAATATGGAATTTTTTTGTGAACCTAGCTAGACAATATATTATTATTATTATTATTATTATTATTATTATTATTATTATTATTATTTTATTTTATTGTTATATAATATTAAAATATAACCCTTTGCTTTATTACATTGGACACTTTTTGGAAAAAAGTTCTTTATTTAAGAAGATGGCATTATCATTATGCATGTCGGCAAAATGTTTTCATGCTTATCTGCGCATCCGCATGTATGTGTATGTTCATATCTATAAAAAAAACGACTGTCTCCACAAGGAGTAGTAAAATATGAGTCAGGCCAGACTGGAATGAGAAACACTGAGAATCTGTATTGTCACTTTACTTTTATAATGTTGAGGACCTGTGGCTGTGTTTCTATAGCTATATGTACCCATGCCACAACAACTCAACCCTGACCAGCAGTTAACCTCTGCAACCGTGTTCCTACTGTGCAGTAAACAGACTCTGTGCATTCCGGCATTAACGGCGATGGGAACTGCTTTGCTTCTTTAGCTCAATGCCCTCTGGAAAGGCCAGTAAAGAAGATTAGCGATTCAGGGAAGAAGTGAACAGTGGAATGAGCCATAATCTAAGCAAGGTTGAGTTCACTGGAGATGCTGCTGGCAAAAGTCTAGGTGGAAGTGTTTTTCTTTTTATCCAAACATTGAAAATTCCAGTATAAGAGTTAACTCAAACTCAGTTTTCATGGGTAAACAATCTTCCTTGTGGACTATTCGCTTACAGGAGTGTTTTTGATAGAACCACCGTAACACTGTAACTTATATGTATATAATGTCCTGTGAGATCCAGCGAATGTCATGTCATTTCCCGATCGAAAGACTCATCTGTACAGGAGGTGCATTTCAAGTGCATCACTTCAAAGGATGGCCGGAAAAACAGCCATTCGACAACAGGGCTGTGGGCATGGCTACCCCGAGAGGCTGCATTTGGGATGCTGAATGATATCCGGCTCTATTCACGGAGCCCCAAAATTCTCCTCTGCAGACAGGCAGAAGCGCTCGTGTGCGAGGCTTCGAAGATGGGGCGCACAGCGGGTAGGGGGATGCCAGTGAAGACAGCGGGCCCCCGAGGAAACAGGGGGACCACTGTCAGTGGAGGCCCATTCTGAACATGGCCGAGATAAATCGAGGGTCAGAGGAGAGAGAAAGAGAGTGGTGGTAGGGTTGGGAGTGTATGGGGGGGAGGAAGTGCACAAAGACTTCCACATTGAATTGCTGGTTTCTTCTTGTGCGGGAGACATTGACCCTCTCTCATGTGAGCGGAACAGAAAAGCCCTTGATGGTGTTGGGGCCTCCTCCTGGAATACAGCCAGGGGTAGTGGCTGCCAGGGATTGGAATCACACAGAGGGCCAGCTAATGTGGACCACAGGGAAACACAAGAAACACACCAGGCTGTTAGGATAGAGGCAGCAGAGCAGGGTAACATTCCTACACACAATAACACCAGCCTGGGAAGTCCAGTGGCACCGTACCACATCAAGTAATGGCCTGCTGTTAGAAACGTTGCCATTTTGGATGGTAATTTGAACCTGTGTCTGCTTAATGCATTCAGTGTTCAGCAATTACGGAATGAGAGAAGCGAAACTAAAGATGGATTAGAAATATGTGATTCCAGATTCCAGATGGTAACTCACCCATGCTCACAACATCCTAATGCACATGTCTTATGAAGTGTCGTCCACATGCTACCAGTGATGATGTCACCCCAGGAATCACTATGGGTCGTATCAGAGCAGCCCAGTGAAAGAGGCTTAAAGAGTGAAAGAGAGATTTACCACTTGGGGTGACTGTGAAAATCTTCTCCCTATTCTCTGAAGGAACAGTGTGGTCAATCAGGCTGATGCTGGAGCAACCAAAACAATCGAGATGTGTTAAAACTCCTCCCGAGCAGTTGGGGGGGGGCTGGGGTTGCCTGATGTGTGTGCAACCTTTTGAGAGTGAGAGAGTGACCTTTGACTACTGCCCTTCATTGTCAAAGGAGTGCACACTCCCTGGGTTTCCACCTCTCCACGTTTGCAAACTCTCAATATGTGTCGCAAAATCACTGATCCTGCAGGTTCTCATGACTGAGCATCTTGCTACAAGACATTGCAGTGACTAGCACTGGCTTGGTACTTTAGCCAATACTAGGCAGACTATCCAGATAGGTCCCAAAAAGAGCACTATTATAAATATTATCAAGAAGAATCCAGAGTCTGCACCAGCCAATTTTAGCCGACACAGGACACAGCCTGCAGCGCTTGGCACTGATCCTCCTGTCTCGGGTGTGAAAGTGCTCCTGTTCACACACGCACTGGCTCGCACTCTCCGCCCAGGTGCTGTTCCTGGCAGGAGGCCCTAATTGACATAATGGACTTATTTATGCACCCAAAGACACCGTCATGTCCCCCATCACCTTTTATCTTTCTATTACGCCCATCAGCGATGCATCAGTTCACTTGAATGCCAACTTGCATCTCTGCGGGGGCTCCGAATCCTATTCATGCATTGCAGGGAAGTCGAGATGAAAGGTCAGGGGCGGTATGCCATACTCTGATTGGCTGATTAGAGATAAATCGCCTCAATAGGAGGTAAACAGTCCTATCCACAATACTTTGCAAAAGTCTTAAGCAGTCAAAGAAAATTATGTTTAAATGATCTTCATTTTGGCGTAAAATGAAGATAGGATGTCTGTCAAAGTGTGATAGTCCAGACTTTTGAAAACCTCTCTGAAAGTCACCCCAGTATCTGCAGTAACCATCCAATATACCCAAGTATTTTTTTGACTTGACAGCGATACCATCTTATTTGGCTAATTTAGCCTCATTTATGTATCTTATAAACTTAATAAATGAAGTGAGATGGTAGTGAAATTTAAAAAATACATGGAATGGCTGAGGTGCCCCTGAGGAGAAGTTTAGCCACTGATGCTTTATTCATCCAGCCATCCAGAAAGAGATATCAATGACTTTTTCCAGAACAGACAAAATGATTATCTTTTTAATTTTTAAATTTTATTATGGTTTATCTGCATGTATTCTACTGAGTTAATTGTGTTTTTCTCTCAGCAAATATACCTAGATAAATAACTTTAAATTTCTTTGACTGCCTAAGATTTTTGCCCAGTACTGTAATGCTAGATAACACATGTAAACACATTCTAATGGCAAGGACACAATGTGTGAAGCCCACAGGGCTGGACGGTGAAGGTGGGCTTCACTTTGCTTCTCCCCTGGTGTGTACTGGATATGAAAGTTGTCTCTGCGCTTCACTTTTAGTCTGGTATGTTTGTGTCTGTTAGCTTGAGCTTAGTGACCTGGGGACTGTGGAGAAGGTTGGATGGGGGGGTTGTTTTTGTTTCACTAATGAAGTCAGGGGCACCTGAGTCATCAGGGACCAGCAGTCCTGAGAGCTGTGGGAGGGCAGAAAGAGGAGCAGGCAAAGGGGGCTGCAGCAGGAAGATAAAGAGCCGCGCAGCTGTGTTTGCAGTCCGCCGTTCCACGAGGTACCATGGAAGAAGAGCGATTATTTATGGGGTAAATTATTTAATGTGCCTGTCGCTGCAAGGAAGATTCAGGCACATCTTCAGCCGCTTGTGATTTGTAGGCAATCTGAATGTTTTAGTGACTCAATCTGAAGATTTACAATCTTTCTGAAAAGAAATATGTGGTATATCCCAACCTAATATAGCACACAGCTATACAAACAAATGATAATCCTCTGTGATGGATCGTAATGAATTAATTTATGTGCGTGTGTGTGTGAATATAATTTGCTCTTTTATTATTCAGTTATGTAGTCATATATTCCAGTTTGTGGTTTTAATTTTGTAAAAACCGTTACATATGACTTTGGTTGGTACACAACATAATCACTGACTGTGAAAATCAATATAGCATATTACACTCATATGAACGCAAAATAAACACAAATTTTATCATTCAATTTAAAGTCACACATTATATTATTATTGCTTAGCTAACCCTGTTCATTGACACACACACACACACACATATACAGTGGTGGCCAAGATGATTAGAACCTCACAGATCTGGAAATATTGACCTTTTTTGCCTCCAAAACACGTTCATGAAATATGCAGATGGTTGTGCTGCGCACAACAAATATCAGAAGAAGTGAGACCTACTGTTTTTATCCACTTTTAACTTTAATATATTTATGTCCACCTTTTGCAGAAATTACAGCAGCACATCTCTCTGGCAAAGTGTCAGTATATTTCCTGAGAACTTCAACACTAATGTTATTCCATGCCTTCTGCAACTCAAACCAAAGGCTTTCCTTTGAATGTAGATCTGTCCAGATTAGTTTCCAACTCGCCCCAAATTTGCTCGATGGGGTTGAGGTCTGGACTTTGAGGGGGCCAGTCCATCATTTTCAACGTTCCAGCAGATTCCTTCCGTTGCAGGTAGTTCTGGCAATAGTTATAAGAATGTTTAGGGTAATTGTCTTCTCGGAAAATAAATACAGGGCCAATAAGACGACTCCCACATGGTACTCCGTGCCTCACCAGAATGTTGTGGTATACCTTCTTATCCATGATGCCATCAATTTTCAATGTCACTTGTTCCTCAGGCTAAAATGGCGCCCCACACCATAATACTACACTCCTTTTTATCTCCCTCCATCGAACATACACTCTTCTCATGTTGCCAAACTGTTCAAACTTGGACTCATAAGTCCACGACACTTTACACCAATCTTCCTTTGTCCATGTCTTGGGTTCTTTTGCAAATTCCAGGTGTTTCACTCTATTTTCTCTCTTAGTAACGGTTTCTTTGCTGCTATTCTGCCAACAAGTCCTTCTTCATCCAATCTCCGACGCACAGTTCTTGAAGACACTGTTGCACCGTTAGTCATTGTGGTGTTGATCTCGCCACGCAGTCCTCGTGAAGTATTTCTTCTTTTGAGATGTTTCGCTTGTCTGTCTGAAAGTTCCTTTTTCCTACCTCTCCCCTTTTGGTTCTGGCATTCAAGACTACTTCTAGAGGCTTTGAATTTATACCAGTTGGTGATATGGCCTCAGTGACAAAACCCTGATGTTATCAATCACTTAATGAGCAGGATAGACCTTTGCATCACCATAAATTTAACCATGACCAGACCTGACAATGATTACACAAGTAATTTGGCCTCTTCTGTGAAGGAACATGATTGTGTGACATTGACAGTGAAATAGGCCTAGTTTGTTTTTTGTGAGGAACATGACCTAAACTTCCTTATGATGGCTCTATTCTATGGTTTATAAAACATAATGATGACTTTGTAGATATTTCATTCGTTTTATGGGTATTTTAATGGCCAATTCATTCACAAAAACAACTGAAAACTCTTAAATATGCCAAGTGTTCTAATAATTTTGGCCACCACTGTATATGTGTGTGAGTATATAAGTACTTGGTGATTCTGCTGCAGAACTTTAGTGTGACATGAGACGTAACCTCTAGGTTGTTTGTCAATGTCTGTAACTGCTCAGCCACTTGCAGCATCTCCACTGATACTTCAATACATGCTTACTGCAAGTATTGCATGCATACATGCTGCATATGTTACTGCTGATCCCATGTAGGGTCACTGTGACCCTGGAGCCAGTCCTAGGAAGTACAGGGCACAATGCCGGGTACACACTGGATGGAATGAAAGTGTAACTTGTATTGTTTTTTTTTTAGAAAACACAGTTCTGTCTAGCCTTGGAGGTTGACTGTGGCAACTTCTATGCTGTACTGGTTATATCCAATAGAACAATGCTAAAAAATACTGCAGATAGCATTTATAAACATTAAATGGACACAATGTGCAATAACAAAAGAAGATCATATTTTTTTTTGAAGTTCCACCAGAAGTCAGTTGACTTTAACATGACATAATACCTGGTGTGCTCAGATCTGTGGACCTAATGAATGTAGCCTGAGTTTTGATTCCAATTACCAATCAGCTGCACTGGGACGGTTCGTTCTGCCTCGGGGAGCAGGGCACGTAGAGGTATCGAATTTCTGTGTACGAAATAGCAGGCTGTCTGTTAATGAGAAAATCGGCCCGCTACTGGGCGTGAAAATCGTATAGTGTAAACTGAGAAGATGCGTGGATTCTGTCAGCCATTCTGTTCCTCAGAGACGATGTATAGATCAGGAATGACTCAGTAGGCTGTAAACGCAGTGGTAAATCGGCACATGGCTCTGTCAGTGGAAACTTCCATATGCAGTAGCAGGAGCTCATGTGGTGCCCCTAGGTAAGCAGTTTCACCCTGTAAAAGCAGCCAGGGGGGTGGTCTCGAATGGGGGGAGAGGATGACAATGGTAAAGGTTGTCCAATGGGGGGAGGGGGTGGTGATGATAAAAGTTGTCGCTTGGGGGTGGCAGTTAGCGGTTTGCTAAGTCTTCACCCCCTCAGAAGATGCTGTCCTGGCAAATTGTACTTGCCAGAATCTGCTACTGTCCACCTGGATGCTGGATGGTTACGCTAAGCTAGCAAACAAACCCTGACGAGCTGCATGTATTTCTACCATTTCACAGGAAGGGAAATGATATTGGCCCAAACTACCCCCCGGAAGGGGACCGCTACTTGATTCGGGTGCTTGGAACATAGGGTGTGGTGAGATGGAATGGTCCGGAATAACCGGGAGTCACTAATGACTCTGTTGCTGTGCTGTTGTTACTCAGCCTTCAGTGAGACTCTGATATGGCTAGACGCTCAGGCGCAAATCCCAACCTACTTAGTGTGCTAATTGTGGTCTATGTCATAATGGGGCGGCTAATTGAAAGAGTGGAGGCTGCAGCACGGAATAATATCTTAATAATTCTGTGGAGCTCAGCTTCTAGTGAAGACCAGGACGATGAGCTGTCATGGCTTTCTCATGCATACGTAAACTTATCGAATAAACTTATGAACTTATAAACTTATTTTAAAAAATCAAGTCTATGGATTGCCGCGGTCGCTGCAGGGGAGGCTTAGCCGATATGAAATTTCCAGTGGGATGTAATCAGGTCGTGTAACAAACTCATCCCCCTGGTTTTTAGGCCGCTTTCTAAGCCTCGGGGCTAAAATCTGGTGTGTACGCTTTGATCTGACCCCGCCCCCATGAAAGCAAGTAGAACATGGCTGTCAAAGCAACCTACGCGACAAAGATAACGGCGGAAATGACCGGAACCTCAATCCTGTACAGTAAACCAGTGTTTTCCAACCTGTTTTTCGGGGACAGGCCATGTTACACCATCCCCGTTCCCAACACAGTATTCGGTGTTCTTGATTGGTTGGGAGCTGGGAAAAAGCAAAAATATGGACTGTCAGAGGGGGGTCCCTGAGGACCAGATTGGGAAACGCTGTGTTAACCCACCATCAAAGATGGAGGGTATGGGCTGCTATGTTGTGAAAAACTTTGCCAGTAAGGTTCATTATGACCCAGAGTCTAAAGTGAAAAATGACTGTGGGGGTGGGGGTCTCCTATACACAGTGGCAAACTAGCAAGGCATAACATTAGCTTCACTGTTATTGGGGATTTTGCATGGCTTACCGTTGGACCCAGAACCCTGCCCCACCATAGCCAACTAAACCATGACTCGTGCGTTGAGCAAAAACACACATTGACACCAGGGGCACTGTTAAGGGGGGGGGGGATTAGTTTGATTCCATGGGCCTTCGTATACTTTCATGGAGCCCAAAGTCTGTGGCGGTGCCCCTGCCTACGCGCACAGACATGAAGTGGATGAACCATCCGTCACTCGCTAACACGTGGTCCTCAGAGCAGCCTGCAAGCCATCATGCTGTTCGGAACAAGCGGGAGAGCTCGGAGCAGCCTCACACATCTTCACACATAAAGTCCTTCCCATTCTCTATTGCACTAACAATGGCCTACACAGTCCCGTGTTGGCTGCAGCCATCTCATGCTGTTTTACATTCAGCCTGGCCTCTGGGAGCGGCTGGGGAGCACCGGATTGGGAGGAATCGCGGTGACACCATTTAATCCCTCGCCTCGCCCCCTCCGGTCCGCTCGGTTGCTCGGTGACCCGGTAATATTGCTAGCTTGCGAAGCCCGTGAACCCATCGCATTGCCTGCAGGCGTGCATGGGGCTTTGTGCTGGTCAGCAAAGACCAACCAGCCCTGCTCCCGCCGAGGGTCACTACTCTTGTGGTTGCGCTGCCCCGCAGCCGTGAGCCGCACACTAATATAATGTGATGCATGTTCTCGCCACCGGGATGGTGCAAGGCCTGGCATTGCAGGATTCATGCTGATAGATAGAGGGCAAAAATACCGCAGCCATCTGTTTGGACACCCCACAACGATATTTCTTAAGTTTTATGTCATGATTACATTATAATTTGTTGATAGGAATTGTTTTTGTGTTTGTTAGATTTTACAGCTATTTAAAAACCTAATTATTCTTTTTCCCCATATAGGACGAGGCGTTGGCTGAAGTAATTATGCTGAAGTAGGTTGATTAAGAGCACGTCTCCGGGTATTTGAACCTATAACCCCATGTTCCCCGAACCACCGGCAGTCATTAGCTTGCTGTGGCAGAGGTGAGGATTAACGATGGACGTGGTGGTAATTAATTTCACACTTTCCCGGTGCAAGGGGAGCAACTTTTAAGTAGGTGTAGGCCCAGAGAGCCCCAGTAGGTGGCGTGTGGACAGGGGGAGACTTGTGACTGGCATACGTGGGCACGGCCGACAGGAGGCAGCGAATGTGAATTAGCTTCTGTGTTCTCCACAGCGGCGGGCTCCCACTTATCCGCAGGGAATCACATTAGTGCTAACATTGATGTAGATCAGATGTTGCTGGGACTTTAATTAAGATATAAACAAACAAAAATGGTAATTTGGTTTGCGTACAAACTGGTCTCTAAAAAAAAAGATTTATGCAAATTTATACGCACACTCGCAGAAGCAGGTAATCCTCTTAATGGAGTTTGCATTCCCGGGATAAAGGGCTGCAAATTCCTTAAACAGGAGTAACAAAGAATGGAAGTGACAGGAACAGGAAGCCAAGACATGCGGCTGATCTGAAGGGTGCCGAGCTGAAAGGTGACCACTCTCATCAGTCGAGTTTATCGCGTGTCCCTTTTTGGTCTTCCGCAGCATGTCGGCGACAAGACGTGGCGGGTAACCATGCGTGGCAAGCGGGGAATTTGGCGTGCGAGTATGCGAGGTTCTGCAAGTAACCCCGTGTGATGATGAGTGATTCTGCCAGTCTGGACTGGTGACGATCCCCCCGGTAAGAGAGATGAAACGCAGGATTCGTCAGGGACTTCAGGTAGCTTTGCTGTTAGACGGCTCTGCTCTGGTCGGCCCCTCCGGTGCTGATTTTAGGCGCGGCTGCAAAGCGAGGGCAGCATTCAATGACATGGGACAGTCGGAGCTCACAAAGGGGGACAAATATACAGTACTTTTACCTACAATTAGGGGTAATTCTAAGGGGGGTGTAAGATAATTGATACAGAGCGACCAACCTTATCATCAGCCAATGATATGTTTTAAAATCAATGAATGACAGGGAAATGGGCCAATCAGCCCAGCCTGTAGATGCCTCTGCCTGCAATCATTTTTGTTCTTGTCACCTGTGGGTTGTTGTTTTCACAAATACATTGAGGTTCATGGGGTGGGGGGGTGCTAAGAAGTGAGAGTGACAAACATGGGATAATTTGAACCAGAACACCCAAAACTCCTTCGACCCACTTGTCTGACTGCGGGAGAAAGCGAGGCTCCTCATGCATCACGGCTGCCATCATGGCTGCCCGGGTTACCCCACCCGATACCCGTGGGCGTCTGCCAGCTTCAGGGAGATGAGATGTCTTCAACACCGCACCTGGCTGTTTTGGTAACCCCATGTGGAGTAATGAGGAGAAATGCAGGAAAACAAAATGAGCAAACAGGAAACATGTGACCTCCCGGATGGCTGCCGCCGTGAGTAATGCACGGCATTTTATGGAACTGGGATGCTGGTCTCAGAGATGCTGCCATAATGCCTGACGCTGCTCATTATAAATGATGGGCCAGAAACCTCTTAGATATGTCCAATTAGATCTGATTACTGCATCACAAAGACAAATAATGTAACTGTGTCCGATCTGCATCGAGCTTTGTGCAAAGCTACACCAGATTTATGCAAGATGTCAGAACATTTTATACTTTATTGGCCTGCTGTAATATATAGCAATGCTGCTGCGAAGGGGAGTATCGATAAACAGAGAGCTACAAAGAGTGGCGTAAGCACGGCTTTGGCACGCTCTCCATCACACTGTGTTCCTGGGAAAACGCCGAACTTCTGAGCTTGCCCTTCCTTAAGAGCGATGCATCACACCAGGCTGCTGTACTTGAATCTCTTGAGATAAATCCACATCAAGCAGAGGGCTATGTTATGGCCAGAGCTCTTCTGTTTGTTTTGTTTAGATCTAACTTCACAGGAGCTCTTCAGAAAATCATCTTCGGGTTTGCTGTGAGCATGACGCAGCTTTTGTCCTGCCTTCCGGGGAGGACACCTCGTCCAAAATTTGCTCGGAAGCCACCCGGGTGGCGCTCTGCCTGCTGATGCTGTTGGAACAGCCGAGACGAGCGGATATCTGCACGCGGCTCCGATGCAGCTGGGCTCGTGTGTGCGAGAGAGTCGAAGATGGCAGGGCTTACAGGGAAAGCTGTTCACTGGAAGGCAACAGAGATGCGACCGGGGCATAGTGCAAAAAACAGACCGGGCTTTGTTACCAGTGACCAGCAGAGGGCAGTGTGCAGTCGGTCCAAACGACTTGCTCTTCTGTGGAAGAAATGCATGTAAAATATATATGAACTAACCTTATTGAAAACAAACCTCGACTTAGCAAAATACAATGGCATATCCACCTATATATGGACCATCTTAAGTGCCAATCAAACAATGTTATTCCCAAAGTTAAATGGCTTTTTGAGGTAAAATGTAATTATAGACTGCAATCCATTGATATCTGTTTTGTTCTGAAGCTAGAAAACATTTTGGAAGCTTAGAAATGCATATGAAAAATGAGAATGGGCTCCCGAGAGGAGCAGGAGAGCTGGATATCTCTCGTTACACGCCGTAGGATTTCCACGATGGTAATCACAAAGGTCATAAAAGTTTCTCAATTAATTATGTCCTAGGTCTCACTAATCAGATAATTTCATCCTTCTCTTTGTGTTCTAACAAGCAAATCCCAAATGGAAATCCAATTAAATAACAAAAAAGCTGTGTTAAAAGTGTCCTCCAAGCATTATGAACATGTGATGTAACACAAATACATTGTATTGTATTTGCCTGTTAAGTGATTCTTTTCGTAGCTAATAAGCGTGATGAATTATGGGAAATTTAATGTATTGCTGTCTCGAGTGAGTATACCGGCTCTCCACTTACATAAGGCCACCATCGTTCCTGCGGAATGGGCATCGCCGGCTCCCTTCTGGCTCATTCCATATGCCTGACAGCTCATATGTATCCCAAGGTGTCTCTCGTAATGAACCGGCTTTGTGTGGGAAGAGGGCGCGATCTTTGGGACGATTAAGGCCTCGCAGGACCTGGCGGCTGGATTCGCCCAGCTTAAAAGAGTTGGTAATTAATCACGGGCAGGGATTCACCAAGAACGGGAGTGCGCCAGCAGGGTGGTGCGTTCCGGCGCGTGTGGGCGAGTGGGTCCGGCTAACATCATGACGTTTTGATTGGAAGGTACGAGGTGTTATGTTTCCATAACGGCTGCGCTGGGCTGTCAGTGGTTCGCTGAGCCGCACTCCACATTCTGTTATAGAGGTACCACAGTTCAGAGGCCCCCCCCCCCCCCCCCGCCCCAACCCTCACACACAACCAGAAACGGAAACACCGAAGTGTCCAATTAAACTCTACAAAATCATAAGGATATAAGTGCTGAGAGGAGATGACTTGCAAACTTGAAGGAAGGGCCAGTGGTACCTCTGCGGAACCTTTGGGGGGGGGGGGGTGGAGTTGATGCTAAAAGGATCGAGGGAGGGCTGCTACAGTGGGGGTGAAGGCTAGGATATACATGTACCATCCCAGTGGGGTGAGGCTCATTTGGGTGGGATGCTACAGATATCAGTCCATCTAGTCGGAACTGGGAAGTGTTTTTCTGTCTCTCTGACACCCCCCACCCTGCGTTTGACTGCCAGAGTCTCCCTCGCCTACATGAAGGTCAAGGTCGTCACCTCCAGGTTTCAATCTGCGAGTCTGGGGAGGAACACTCACTCACAACTCCCCAAAGACACGGGCGTGACAGGGGCCGGATGGTCCATGTGAAACGCTGACCCTCGCTCTCAGCAGGACCCTTCTTGGATAGGTTGGAATTTAGCTGTAAAGGGTTTGCCTTTGTGCACCTTACTGTAAAGTTACTTCTAGGAATTTAGAGCTGACCGAAAGAGGGAGAGAGAGAGAGAGAGAGAGAGAGAGAGAGAGAGAGAGAAAACAACATAATTAATATTTAATGCCATTTACTGTCCACATTCCTAGGAGGAAGCTTTGAAATATGCAAAGTGGGAAGACATATATGCAGCACTTTGCTTTGTGTTACATGTAATACAAATTTCTCCATATGTCTCCAGTCCTTGAGCCTTTGCTTGTTTCGGTGGCTGTTAACAGCGCTGAGCCAGCTGCCTAATCTGCCCGTATAAATAGGTGTGAAAGTGCTTTGGGATTATGGGTCACCGGGAGCTTCATCTGCCGGCTTTGCACATTTAGCCGGTGGCTGCATGAGCCTCTTGCCGCTGGTGTGAAACGCAGAGCCGTGTAAACGCCGCACACCGCTCATGTGCCATTGACGAACCGAGGACTCCAGTAGACACAGTGGTACTCAAAGCATAAGATTAATGGGGGGAAACGCCTGGTGCATTTGCTGTGTCAGACCGTGAAGTCTCTTTCATCATGTTGCCCTCATGGTGAGCGTGAAAAACAATGATGCTGCTGCCTTTTGGCATAAATCCCCGGCGTCAGGAGTGAGACAGGAGTGAGATGTTACCATGATGGGATCCTGATTGATTGTGATTGAAACGAACGGGATGATAAACAAGTGAGGGAGACCCAGGGGAAGTCAGTAAATGCTCATCCGCCATCTCTGTTTTGAAGTCATTTCAGAGAACAGGATGTATACAGTCTGCACAACATTAAACATTAAAACTGTATTGATATACTCGCTTGGAAACCTGACCAGCTTGGCTGAACTGAAATTAAAACATTTAGGACTTTGAGGTCCCCCGCAGAACAAATTTTGATCCCCTGTGACGTGAGATCTTTTGCCAAGCGGTAAATTTTTGCCAGTCCAGCCCTGCTGACCAGGATAACTGATTAGAAGATGGATGGATGGAGGGATGGATGGATGGATGGTGTATGTAATGATATATTGGAGTCTATAGGGTTCACCGAAGGTCATAGTGTATCTGTAAACACAGAAGACTCAACTGATAAAGGGTTTGTTACTTGAGGTGAGTGAGGTAGACACTCCCTCTACAGGGGAGCAAGATCTTTACGTTATCAAGCCCTCTGACTTCTCACATTTCCCCATCTTGCCATTTCCAACTGCAGCAGGAGGGTGTTAGAGAGAGGGAGTTATAATGAGAACACTTTTAATTAAAACAATTCAATTAGACGACAGACAGAAGTGCCTGCGAAGCGTGAGAAAGCTGTTCCGTGGACACACTTTAATGAAAGTGTCCTGCTGTGCTCTCGACACAGGGCGGCCTGATTATTCCAGCAGGCCGGCTTCAATGAGAGGCACTAAAAGGTGCACTGATAAGAGGGGGGGGGGGAGAGGGGCAGAGGCAGAGAAGGAGGACATGCAAGAGTACAGAGGGAGGGAACTTCATCATGCGGCCGTGGAGACAGAAACTGAAGAAACGTGCTGCTCTTCTGGTTCAGAAGTAGGCTGTAACCCCCCCGCATCGCGCCTCGATGGGTACAAGATTAAACGGGGCAGGAGGGAAAATGAATTATCGCACTTTAGCACCTTCAAAGCGTTATTCAAAGCAGATTTTTGTTCACCTGTTTATTTTATATTCTTTTTAATCCGCGCATCAGAGAGCGGCCGCCCGTTGATTAAATTTGGCGAGGAGGATCAGACGAAAGCCTAAATGTTACATTTGTTCAATGCTCTCCTGCATTTATCCCGTGATGGTATATGGAGCACGCTGTCCAAGAAATCCGTAACGATATTCATTTTGAATGGTTATTTGTGGAAACTGTGTTATTAGACTAAATTCAGGTAATTATCCTATAAGCAGATGTTGTAGTCACAATGTGACTGCTGCTGGCATTCAATTCAAATAAGTATCAAGCCAATCTGGGTCGCAGATGAATTTGGGTCAACTAATCTGTGGACCTGTAACTGACCATGTTTAACTTGTGACAAAAATACATTAAGCACGATCAGCCTCCTGTTCTCACCTTTTACCAAATTAGTCACATGCAGCCCATTTGCATTAATGAGGCGAGGAAGCACTTGGATACTTGGATGAGTTGCCTGGACTTGAAGGAAAGGACAATGGTGTCGTGTCGTCCACAGAGCAAAGTGACGTTGAGGGAAGGGGGTCCTCGTAAGCCTACTGTCAGGTTGTGTTATTTTGAGCAGAGTGACGAGCATGTCCCTCAGGTCTCTCCCCTGCCTATGAAGATGGGGATGCTTGAGATGCAGGTGGAAGTATCTGGAGATGAAGGCCTGAGATAGAGTGTGAGTGTTCTTTATGGCACCATGCTATCTGCTGAATATAATGAAGGTGCTTGCACATAATTTGAAGTTCGATAATTCGGCTTTTATCAACAAACGGACTCTGTCTCCTCACAAACACTTGCCTCTCTAAGCTTGAGCCCCTTCTCCCTCTCTCTCACTCATTTCCCGTCATTAACTCCTCCATCATGAATGTGTATCCACCCACTTACCTTCACTTTCCAAGCAGTGCTTTTGCAACCTCTCCTGCACTTTACCAACTGGTGCCTCCATACCCCCACCTCACAGCCTTCAGAAACACCCTGCAGCCTTACCTACATGCATGCCTGGATCTGACTTATTCCCTTTGGATAACAAATCCATCACCAGAGACCCCGAGAGTCCAGTTGTATGGTCTTTCATCTATATACTTGCAGTTTATCCGTAGCGGATGTAGTTTTTAATGCATAGATTCTGTGCAGATGCTAAAATGAGATTACATAAAGATGGGTCATTGGGGTGATGCATTTTCAGGGTCAATACTGAGCAGTGCATGGTGAATATAGTCCAATACATTCATAGAAAAAAATATGGGAAGAGGAGCATGAAAGGAGTGTAGGATGCATTAAAAGAAGCAATGTGGTACTACTGCTGACCAGTTAACCATTACCAGTTAGTAATGCTGCCAGGACTTTCTAGCAAGGATGATGTGAGATGAAAATGATTGTTTACAACAGAAGACAGGCTTGTAATGATATTACTATAAATCATAATGAGTCCCAAAGACCTCTTTATTCTCTCGTTGGCCACAGGCACAAATATTAACTTAGCGATTCAGATATATCATGCCTGATTTCTGACATCTGTGTGGCCCCAGCTTGATATGACAACCCAACATTGTAATTCTGTTGAGTATTCGGGGGGGATGTAAGAAATGATACATGGTTTCAGAGCAGCTGGTAAATTTCTTGGGAGAGGGATTATGACTGAAGAGATTCGATTCTGCGGTTGCCTGTCGGGCACCGCTGGGCAGCCTTGGGGCTACAGAGCAGCCTTTCAAGACGTGTGCGTGACTCAGAAGTGCTAAATGGTAACGCTGAAATGGAATTTCAGCAACGCCTCGCTCTCACTGACGACTCCCTGGCTGTCGGGGCACCAGAAATTGTCCATTAAACTTTGTCGACAACTTCTTCGCTGTTAATATAAAGTGGCGGCAAAACGCACAGCGGCAAGACAAGATAATTAGACGGGGTCTCTGAGCTGTGCGTGTGTAAGGCAGTACAGCTGTTATGGAATTCTATTCGCTTGTAATCTTTGACCGTAGGGGGGCGTAGGGGTTAGTGAACGGCCCCTGTAGCTGAGCAGAGTACAGAGTGTCATTTCCGGCAGCGGATGACATTGTTCCTTCCACTGAGGTACAGAATACAGATATTATCTGGAATGACAGATGGACTTACTCTGATTTTTCTGTTAAGTTGTTCTTTTTAAAAGTGTATCAATATTGATTTGCATCTTGCCTCAATCTGTCAGAAAGGCCCACAAGTGGAATATTCTGGCTAGTACAGTTCATGCAGATGGTAGAGTTCTCGCGCACAGCTTAGTTCTTGTCAATACTTCAGTTCATGACTATAGTACAGTTTTTGACTATAGTACAGTTCGTGAATATAGTACAGTTCATGACTATAGTTCATGCCTGTGTCTTGATGTTAGGTCAGGTACCTGTGTTCCTACTGCAAACCTCTCCCCGACTACTTTCTTGTCTTTCACGTGGCTCGAAAAATTGAGAGTACGCACTGAACAGCAGATGATGACCATTTTAGAAACATTGACTAGGGGGACTAATCTTTCTCAAAGTTTTTTTTTTTTTTTTTACAGAGAGACTGAGGAAGGGCAGCCCCATACTCCCGTACATGAATTTCATGTTTCCCTCTAAGCTAGCAGTTTTGTTGGCTAAAAAACTGAAAATACATAAAGGCCTAATTATCTATGCCTTAAACTATGTTTAGGAAAGCTGCATTTATCTCCCTTTAAAATCTGTTTGCTTATATATGTAATTCAAGTTCTTTTTCAATAAGAATAATCTGTTCTTGAAACTAATTTTTGTCTAGTTCATCCCCTGAAGGAAAGTATGGATGGTGTTAATAGAGACGGGGGTGGGTAGTTATTGTTCTGTGGTTATTACGGTTACGGCAGGGTAGCCAAAATATCATAACCTCCTTATTAATACAGACAGTGGAGTTCACACCATGTTTCTAACATTAATTCTTGGAGCCCATAACTAAACAGCAGCTCAAAGATGAACTGCAGCTACTGAACGGGTGCAAAATCATTATCAATGTTCTGATTTACAGCGGCTATATTGCTGCTCAGGGTTTTAGGGAACCCTTTAAGAATATGACACTTTATGAAAATGCCTTAATAGCTGGAGTGGTTAGTTAGCCATTAGCAGCCTACGTGTTTTTGGACTTTCATTTCCATGGGCACTATTAGAGATTTTGGGCCCCATGAAAACACATTTTATGCGGCCCCTAACCCAGACCAGTCCAACCCTGTGCAATTATCATAACCACTCACCCCAACTTCAAAACCCATTTAGCCCCTTCAAGGCTTTAAGAACTTTTATTAAGCCTTGCTGAAGCTGTATCTGTGCGTGACACACCAGAACTGGTTTAGAAAGCAGGTACGTTTCACGTTAACGTTCTCCAAGTTCAAGCTGAGTGAGCGATTGTCACCCTCTCTGTTTTTTTTTTTCCGACGTTTTGTGTTTGTATCTTTCTTTTCTGATATCCAGGTTTTAGCTTTGCCACTTTACGTACGCGCTCGGATTCACACTGACTTCTTCGAACGTGGGCAGGCTAGCCGATATTGGCTAACCGGCGTGTGGTGAGGGCCTGAATCATTCCACCTAGAACAGAGGGGGGAGCACAGAAGATGTCAGATTTGCTTCTTTTTGTGAAAGAAAAGAAAAACAAGTGTTTGTTTTTATGTGTGAATAGTAAATAATATATTCTGCAAAGTGTAATTTTGATATCCAATAAAAGGTTATAAAACTATGTTCCAAATTTTTTAGGGGCCCTGTCACTCAGTGACCCTTGCAATCATCCTAACTCCTATTTGATGTTTACTCCTCTTTATGATGCCCTGGATTATTGCTTCTGGTGTGTATGTGGAAAATCCTAATAAATGAGATTACAAGGACCCGGGGAACCACTGATGTTGACAAAACAGCCTCTTTGTCTCTGTTTTATGGACCTTTTGGCTCCAGTGAAGGCCCCATAATGGAGGTAGACATACTTCAGGGCGGAGGGTTCTGATGATTCTGCTCAACGATTCAATAAAAATCAGAAACACACAGGAAAAAAATTAATAAATCTGCATGTTGGCATGTTTAAAATGTCATCTGGTTTTTAAAGATGGGGAGGGTGAACCTTTATGAATAATTAGTCCAATAATCGTCCATTTTTATGACCACTTATTCAAAAATATTAACTAACAGTTTAAGAAGGAGAGGTAGTTCGTATAGGCCTATTGTTTATACATATACAGGAAATAGGGTACTAATTTGTACCCATGCTTGTCCAGAAATGGACAATGAGGAACTTCTTTGTACCATTGGGAGTATATTAATGTTGATTGTACCTTGAGGAAGTTCCTCAGAGTCCATTTCTGTACCTTAAAAGGTACATTTGCCTACAGTTACAGTACAATTGGCTGATCCTTGAGGGTACAGCCCCAGTGAAAAGCAAAGGTACAAACTGGTACCCTTTTTTCTGACAGTGTGTTACAGCATATAACTGAGCAGCAGTGTGGATAAATCATCACAAGTAATCATAAAGGGGTCCCATTGTAAGTCTGAAGTAGATTTATTTGGTATCCTTGCAATGCAGAATTCTCAGAGAGGCCATTCTACAGTACACACCCTGAATGCTACATGAGGCTGGTAACACAGATCATTGGGACGGTCTGGTAGCCATCTTCTGTTTTGAGTGGTGACTGCTGGAGACTTTATATCGCGAGTGGATGAGGGCAGCTTGGATGGGAATCATGCAATCTGAACGGGGAGCCGGCTTATGTCAGTCCTAAGAGACTCATATTCATGGATCACTTTGTTCTTTGCCGCATCGCATGCTGGAAGGTCCAAATGAAGCTAAGTTTTGAAGCCCCAGACTCAAAATTTTGAGTGTTTTTGTGTGTGTTTGTGAAGAGAGACAAGCTGGCACTTAATTAAAATTGACAAATGGAAATGATTCCTCTCTGGATTGAGCCTTAATGGGGGTCTGAGCGCAGTGGCACAGTGGGTAAGAGAGTGAGTCAAAACTGCTCAAAACTCCTGTGGATCCTTCTTTGGTGTTCCTGAGGATATCTCCCGGTTGGGGGGTAGGGGGGCGCAGAAGGTATGCACATATGCCAAACTACCGCCCCCCTTGGCCATATATAGCTGGGACTCATCCATGCACAAAACCCGGCTTGAAGTACTAAGGCATCATGGTGTATGATTAGCCCCTGGGTGCTAACCAAGGATTTATCATTGTCAGCAGGCAGTGTGCCTGAGTAGTTCTCAGTGTCTGAGTAAACTGGAGCTTACCTTAAGGCTGTCGGTTTGTGTCCATTTCACCCTGCCCTGTAACAGCATGCAGACACAGCGGGGCTGGACTGCGGTGGTCGTAATGGCCTTCTTGGTTCTGACGACGGTCCTAGCCGAGGCGGGCAAAGCAGAGAAACAAGGTGAGGCGTAAGATGACTGCAGAAACTCACTTACAGCATGATGACGATGTCTTTGTTGTTTGGAAAATACACAGCTTTCACCATTTTTGTTAAGCTGCAATTTGGTGTTATCTGTGCATAAAAGCACTAGTAAGTAATTTACCTCCTGGAAACCAATGAAGTATTACATACCATGCAATACCATACCATGTCATGCCATGCCACGCCACGCCACACCGCATCACGCCATGCCACATCACGCCATGCCATGCCACACCATACCATACCAAATGCATCTGAAAGTAGAGATGAGGCCAGGATCTAGTTGTTTGTTTAATCTCGCAAAGCAATCGTACAGCCTGGCCTGCCTGCAGGAAAGAAGGAGCGCAAATCGGACTGCGGGGAGTGGCAGTGGAGCGTGTGCGTGGCCAACGAGGGTGACTGTGGCCCGGGCACGCGGGAGGGCACGCGCAGCGGCAGTAACTGCAAGCAAACCATCAAGACGCAGCGCTGCAAGATCCCGTGCAACTGGAAGAAGCAGTTTGGGGGTGAGCTCCTCTGGCTGTGGGGGAGGGGCAGGAAGGTGGGGGCAAATGGGGGTCGGGGGGGCGTGATATGTGCCAGCCATTCAAAACCCACACCAATCTTGCACAGGTAACACTATACCCAACCTTTGGCTTATTGGTGCCTTCATAGCGCTGGGTGCTCACTGATAAGGCTCACAAGTCCATCACTACGGCAACCGCCCACATCCAGAGAGTCTAATTGGTTCCCTGAGCCAGTGACCTAAGTCTCCTCTGGTCATGTGGTTACATAGGTTCCGATGAGATCAGTGTGATGTCGTGTCAGCAGTGCTTGATTCCCTCTACTGACAGGAGTCGGAAATGCAGGCAGAGAGACGTGAATCCGGTGCTCAGAGCCTGACACTAAATGGGAATCTCTGGAAGGATTCCCAGGACAATGCTCTGGTTT
>JAAGVU020000061.1:25061542-25111499 GCA_011763525.2 Mormyrus iriodes
CCCTCGCCCCCACCTCCTACCCCCCATCAGGCGAGGAGATTACAGAGCCACACGGCTGCCAGTCGATATAGGAGCAATGCCACAGCGAGAGCTTTTAGCCGGGGGCAGACAGGAGAGCTGGATGGTGGGGGGGGGGGTGTAGAAATAGCAAATTATCTCTGCCCAGCAGGAATGACAAAGTGACAAAACATGTGGAGGGATGGGAGGGGAGCAGGGACCTTTCTCTCTTTTCACGGCAACAGGGATGATGGCGTGTTGTGTGCGTGAGGCGGAAACCAGAGTGACACGGCGGATTCGGCCATCGGAGGGTGATAGAAACGGCCACACTGTGAGCTCAAGGCTGCTCCGGGCTCAGGGGATAGACAGGCAGGGGCCACAGCCACCTGTGAATTCTGTAATCAGTAATAATCATCTGTTTATACACACTGCATTTCATGATTGTGTTTAAAGCACTGTTTATCATAAAAAATTAGAAATCTTTCACAAATTAAGGAGTCTGTTTTACCTTTGGAGTCATCAGAGGTGGAGTTGGCAGCCCAGAAAACAAACCGGGTCAATCTGTCGCTCGATTCAATTCGAGTTGAGGGTTTATGCATGTGGATAAAGGAATAGGATGCTGGAAGCTTCTGAAATGGTGCTGGAGAGGTTTGGGGGCATGGCGTTATGATTGCGCGTGTCTGATCTGAGAAAACACAGAGGAGGGGAGACCAGGGTGCCTCTGATAGCAGGCCCATCTGAAATGTAGCCCCTCCGCCCTCTGCAGGCGAATGCAAGTATGATTTTGAGGCATGGGGGGAGTGTGACATGACGACGGGAAAGAAGAGTCGCACAGGGACGCTGAAGAGGGCCCTGATGGACGCCACCTGCCCCAGCACCGTTACCGCCACCAAACCCTGCGGGAAGGCCAAGGCCAGGTCGCAAGGTGAGCAGGCAGCCGCAGCTGAGCCCTGAAACCGGACCGTGAGAAACATCAGAAGAACTTCTGAGCAGAACATCAACACAAGGGGAATTATGTAACGATGATGTTTCCAGGAAAATGGGACATGAGAGACTACACCAGGGCAGCAGATCACCCTTAACTACAGGCCATAAAATTTTTGGGATGGCTGAACTGCAAAAAATTCATTTTACCATTCAGTGACACACATTTGACACACTTCATTTGAAGGGGCACAAATAATATAGTATCATACTATTACTTATGTGTTAATTATCCATAAACAAAGTCTTAGTTACATGCTGATCTCATGTTAATTCATCATTAATGAATCGTGATGCATATTTTATCTCAAGCAGTTACTATATTTGTTAATATATCTGTTAATTCTGTAAACCTTTGTGAACAACTGAAGGGACGACTGAAAGAACAAGTCATGAATGACACAAATGAAACACTGATCTCACGTTTGTTCATCATTAATGAATCGTGATGCATCTATCTCAAATAGCGACTATATTAATTCATGATTTGTTCATGATTTGTACTTCAGTAGTAACTGAGTTATCACTAAGAATTTGTGCCCCTTCAAGTGAAGGGTTTCCGGCTTCATTTCAGGCATCATCTTGTACAAATATGACAGACAGATTATCCCCTTAAAATCTGCATTTTTACTGTAGTGAGTTATTGTGTGATGTGTTCTACATTAAGTAGTAAATATACTGCAAGAGTACCATACCTTAGAAGAATGGAGATTTTTAACTATATTGATATTTCTGCTTCTTTTGAAATGACTCGGATAAACATTCATTTCCCCAGTGATTAATAAGGTAAGGGTTTGCAGAACATGGATATATATAAAATCCAATAATTTTTTTAGTTACTTTCAGTCTAAAGACATCCAGCCTTGTGCTGAAAAAAGGGTTTAATAAGCAAATAAACATAAACCGTCCCGTATAATTGGATGGGACTGAAAAAAGACATAACATCAGCCAGAGAAACAAAATAGTTTTAATTTTTTTAAATGATAACCAAAGGCGTAATGCAATTATAAAGCATACAGAAGACAATGGAGTAGGGAATGTGGCATTATATAAATAGACAAAACTGGCTTGATTATGATTCATTTAGTCTGTTCTAATGGAAAGTGTACCATTAACAATCTATGTGTGTATAATTACACTTTTTTTAAACGCAAAAACCAATAAGCATCCATGTTCATGTGAATTAAAATCATTAACATGTTAAACATTCTGAAAAGGGTAGCAGGAGAACAATTCAGTGTCAAAGGCTTTTATTTCAGTCTTTCCATCTGCATTACGAAGACGGTCCTGCTTCTTCTCATAGTATGAAAATGGGGGATTCCACTTCCCTTTGGAAAGCTATAAGGCACACAGTAGACAGAGACAGCAACTCATTGTTACATTTACACCACCAAGGCCAAGCACTGTAAGTCCACCTGTTTGAGTTAATGAAATGAGTCTGAGTGAACAGCAGACAAGAAGGTTCCTCATCAGACATTCACAGGTGAGATGTCTCGGCAAGTGACGTAAGTCGCGCTACCTCACCTGCGCCTGCACGTACTCACACCAATGCGGACGTGGGCCCTGTGCCCGGTCCTGGCAGGGGAATGCATTGCACGCAGTCGAGAGCGAATTTATACAGCGCAGGAAGACGACTGTTTTATCCAGATTTACATGCATTTATTTAGCTTTGGTCCAAAGCACACAAATTTCAGGTTCAATGTATTATTTGTCACGTACACGATTGAACAGTATATAGTACAGAGTGTCTACCTTGAAACTGTCAACAGAGGACGTACGAATGAGGGACATAAGGAGTAAGGGGGTGCAAGTTTAAAGAGACGTGATGTTATACAGTGCCAGTCAAAAAGAAAGGTTGTTTGTATTATTCTGTACATTTTAGAATGATTATAAAGACATTAACACTATAGTATAAAACAACATTTATGGATTATGGAATGACCAAAAAGTATTAAACAAATGACCCCTCCATTAAGCCCTTGAGCGAGGCCCCTAACCCCAAACAGGGTCCCTCTTCCAGCCGTCCCGAAGGAGGTCTCACATATACACTGCGCACTCATTGGCTGCTTTTCCTTCACTCTGGTTCTTTGGTACTCTGGTAACTCCTCCACAACCATTTCTGCTGTGTTTAGGTCAGATGGCCTGGGCATGTGATGCTTGCGGTGCCCAGGTAGTGCAAGGAAGAGTAAGCGTCTGCATATATACACTGCATCTGTGTAAGTTGAGTAAGCTGGAGTGTTGGTTGTACAAACAAGGTAGATACATTACAGGCATATAAGTTACACTCAGGTACCAGAATGAAGTGTAGATTAAGGTATATTGATCAGGGATGAACATTACAGTATAGACAGCAGAGTTTTTGGAAAGGTATAAACAAGAACCATCCAGCCATCCATACATCCAACCATTCATTATCCATTAGTCTGGAGCTTATCCACAGGACACAAGGCAGGGGACACCCTAGATGGATTGCCAGTCCTGCTCAGAACACTCACAAGTGGCAAGTCATAGACCGCAGCTGAGTTCATCACCTCCTGTGTTTTGAGTGGGGGAAGAAACCCATGCAATCATGGGGAGAGCATGCAAGCTCCATACACACAGAGCCAAGGAGCAGGAAATTGGACCCAGATCCATCACTTCCAGTGAGAAATTCCACAAAATGAGCTCCACTATGAACATTATACAGTATAAGAGGTTTTTCTGGGTACAGGATCTGGGATAACATTTGGGAGGCTGAGGAGTGTGGGGGTTCAGCTGTTCCACTGACTGACGTGACAGTAAGCCATTCTTAGCACTTAAGAAGGGATTGAGAACGTGTTCTGGAGCCAGACTACTGTATGTCCCGTAGGACGGCTGGACACAGACCGCCGATTGCAGTGAGGAGAACTGGAGCCCCTGAGGGGGGGTTTGCCATGAAATTCGTGTTTATTTCAGATTTTATTTGTGTTTATTTTTAGTTGAACTCAGGTCGTTCTCTAATCCTAAAAAAAAACAGAGACTAGATGTGGAAGCCAGAGCAGGGAAAATGAAATCTCCCTGAAAGATGCGGAAAAAATTCTATACTTACAGCCCATAAGTTGATTGTCAACAAGATGCTGAATAACATGTTTCTAAAATAGGATGTGTCCTAAAGACCTAATCCGGATTGTTTTACTTATTGTCCTGAATTATTCATTTCTGTAATGCAATAAATATTCTCAATGTTACTGCTGAACCAAAAAAGATTAAAAACATCCAGAACCAGTATACTCTTAATAATCACTAGTAAACATGAGATTCTATTTGTCCAGGAGCAGTAGTGGTCGGGCTCTGGGAAGTCCTCTTCCTCCAGCTAAAAAACCCCTCCAACCAAGTGTCTAGGGTTACAGTCACAGTTTGTTCAAGTGGAGTTAATATATTTGCAGTGACAAAGTTTAGCGGATCATTACATAAACAATATAATTTCTAATGTAGACATGAGCATCTGTTCTGAGAATAATATTAGATTCAGATGAAGCCTGCGTGTGCGTTTGCCCGGGTGTGCATGTAGGTTGAAAGCTTGGCTGAAGGAACAGTGCGTAAAGACAGAAAGAGAGTGAAACTAGTCTCCTTTCAGGATAGGGCACCCTCTAGCACGATATGAAGAGAGGTTAGGAAACAACCATAGAGAGAGAGAGAAGCGGGGATGGCACGTTAATCCATGGAGGACGTGATTTTGCATGCCTGTCAGGGCTATGATAAGCACAGGTAGGCAGGAGTGGAGCTGCAAGCCAGCGGGTTTTGCAGGTGCTCCGCGGTGAGGGGGGACGGTGCAGGGAATCGGCAAGCCCATGTGACTCCGCACAGACTTCCCTCATTGTAAATATCCTCTGGTGATGGACTCCCTCGGCATGGCGAAGCCAGATATTTGTCATAGTTATCAGGGTGTCCCATGGTGTGTCGGTAGAGGAGCCAAACCCAACTGTCACTAAATGGAAATTTAGAAGAGAAATACCGAAGTAATAGTCTCAAATTAAGAGTTTAAACTAAGAGCATGGTTCGTCAGTTGAGAGCCCACGGGAAAAACGAAATCACTACAGCAGCGTCATGGGCAATGACTGCATCGAGTGGGATTGTGGGGAACCCAATGGTTCTGTTGTCAGGTGGTGACCTGTTCCTTTCACCCAGTATGCATCAGGTGCAGCGAATCAAGAATCAGAGGAAACAGAGTGGGCAGGTTTGTGAGGGTAGAGGCTCACTGAGAATAGAACAAAACCTCAGGTAATACAGACAAAGACCGGAGCTTCCACAGGGAGCATGGTACCTGAATTACTATAGTAAAGTACTGATAAATGTTTTGATAGATCAGATTTAAGTGCTTTGAAAAACAATGTGAAAGTAACTTAGACAAAAAAATGGTGTCTGACTTTTTTTTTTTATATTTCTGTGACCATATACTGGATAATCAGTTGAAAGCTGGATAGATAGATGGATGGATTTTTAATACTCTCCAGCTGCGATGCTGCATGTGCCTGATTCCACATCTCTGTGAACAGGAGCACGTGCTCTGGATTTCACGCTACGGGAGAGCGGGATGCACATCAGTGAGCAAAAAACACCTCCGTTTGCGTTATGGGAGTTTCTGTGGAATGAACGAACGAATGCCTAATTGTCCAATTAGTCGGGGGAAGGAGGGTAAGTCGGCGGCTTCGGGGGCTGGCGCGAAGGTGCACCCCTGTCCACACCCTCGCCTAAATGCTCAGACAGGCAGGAAATCGTCATCTGGGGCCTTGTGGCCACACAACTGCACCCAGAGCCCTGGGCCGCCTCCCATCGCGAGCTGTCAGCATCGGCGTGGTAACCAAAGTGTCAGCGTGGCAAATGGCGTCTCATGGTTTCAGGGGTTTCCGCGCCGTGGCTGATCGATTGCCGGCACTAGCAGGTCCGCCCGGTCTCACCCAGGCAGGTCTTAAAGAAAAAGGCAAATATTCATCCCACTGTAACAAACTAAATAGGTCTACTCAGCTCAGCTCATTTGCACTCCTGTCCAAGGAAATGAATGCATGACATCCATAATAATTTACGTGCATGCACGCATTCATATTTTTTAATTTAACCTGACTAAAAATGTAGCAAAAACAGTTTAAATTGACTTTAAACTAGTTAAAAAAAACAGTTCGTGTATTGCCATGGGACCATCTCAGTAGAATGACTAGTGGGAATGCAATTAAAACTCAGTGGCTGGAAAACAAAACAAAGGTGTTAATTAATTCATTGTGACACCCGTGTCTTGTTTCCATTTTCGTAATGCTGTAAACTTTTCTGAAGCAGCGGGGTAATTGAGCGATTGCGCGCGTTGGCAGAAATATCACGTTTTTTTTTTGGCTGATTTTCAGCACTTTCCTATTACTGCCATGGTGCACTCGGGAAGCTGGAGCATGCACATTCGCGTGCATGCATGCATGCATGCACGTACTAACGCACATGAACGCAAGCTCATGGCTGTTTTGTGTCTGTCACTGGGTGGATGGGGGAGGGGCCTAGAAGGTCTACTCTAAATATAGGTGAGACTGTATGCTTGTGGGGAACAGGCCTGTGGAAGATACACTACTGGTTCCTCGATGCATGGTGCTCTGCCTCAGCAATACGGAGATGCCCTTGGTTGAGCCTCAGGTACTCTGTCGCTGCCAGGACTGCTAGCTCTACATGAACAGATGAGTGAATAGTTTGGAGAGCAGAGCTGGATTCAACAGCAGAGCAAGGAATGGCCAGGATCCACTTATAACTGAACCTCAAAGTAATGCCATGTACTCATGGCAAAGAAAATGGTACCGGGCTTCTAAAGCTAACCGGGAGCCAGACACCAGGTAAGACCTTAACATGCTACTTCCAAAGACTGTTGTAACTGAGAAGTGCTGCCCTCTAGTGGATGGATGGATAATCCTCACAATGCTGATTTAGAATGTAATTGGAAATGGATTATAACCAAGATGGTAGAACAGAGTTTGATATTGGTTTAGTCAGTTAAAATATAACTGTAAATGGAGGGGGGAGGAATGAAGCCTAGTTAAATATCAGGGGTTACATGCCTCCACCATCCCCCTGGTTCCGGCACCCTTGAATATAACAGAAGTGTAATCCTCCGTATGGAGCATGCTGTATGCGAGATTTTATTCAGAATGTATGAATGCAATTATTTTCGGCAAAAAGGACACATGACTTGCAGATAGGCGTTCACAGATAGCAATCTGTGGCAATCCAAGTCTCTTTGTGTGACAGGCTTTGTGGCCAGCGTACTTAAAAAGCTGCCAATAGGGCTTTGATTCCTTTAATCATCTGAAAGTCGAAAGTGGTCAGAAGGGAGGCATGAGCGTCAGAAAGGAGCCATCGAGGGGGACGGTATGGCCAGGGGACAGATTTGCAGACACTTACCCACTTAGGGAAAATGGCATCACACAGAGAAACTGTTATTGGTAACACCTCACATTAACTGCACTGTCATAATGCATTCATTGTGTGAATAAGTGAGCATAATGCAATGTACTCAGCGTACCTCCATAACGCATTCATAGAACCTTCATAAGCAGTATGGAAGTATACTTTAACGTGTCTTAGAGCATTTTCATTCATAATATTTTCAATGAACAAGACCTGACAGCTGTAATATACATTAACAACAAATATAATAACCATATGTTTATTATTAATGTATATTAAAGCTGCTATATCTTGTTCAATGAAAGTGTTATGAATGCAATGCTTTAAGATGTTACGGTATACTTACATGCTACTTATGAAGGTTCCATGAACGTGTGTTCAGAGGTGGAAAGTGCATGTCCAGAAACTGAAAATCCAGACCAAGATTTTGTTTCAACCAACCAGTTGAGTACTCACTGATTGCAACTCTTTATACGTAACTGGTTGGTTGAAACAAAGTCTTGGTCTGGATTTTTACTTTCTGGACCGGAACTGTCCACATCTGTGCATTATACAGGTGCACTGAATGTTCTGCGAATGTTTTATTAAGGTATTATGAAGGTGCAGTTAATGTAAAGCCCTGCCCTGTTATCATTAACGTTACACCGTTCAGCACCAGGCACTGACAGCTAAATGCTTTTAGTTTGCTTGCCCACTTGCTTGTTTGTTTATGTTGGTTTGTTTTTGTTTGGCAGAGAGTTCTATTAACGATTTATGTGGTGTGCTACTACCCACAAATTGGAATATGAAACAGAACTGCTAATAGCAAATAGAATGAGTACCAACACGTAGAGTAACACCAAACTGTGAAGAAGCCATCTCAATGAAAATAACCTACATAAGTGAGACGTTGAAATTCACGCTGACGGGGAAGGGGATCAGCATTTGGGAGGGCGTGTCAGATGACAATGTGATGCTGAAGCTGAAGGCTGCTGGCAGGTCTGTAGCCCATCTATAGAATGATGATCAATTCTGACTTGTGCCAGTTAATCCTTCCTGGTGGAACTTCATTACTATAAAGACATTTACAGCTTAATACGCAACAGGTACAGTATGGCCATGTTTCTGTGTGTGCGCGACAGAAAGGGAGGAAGAAGTGTGACATGTGGCGTGTGTGAGCCACACCATTCTCTGCACTCTTTCCACCATCTGAAAGTGTGATTTATGAGTTTCACTTTGCAGGCCCACAGCTGCCAAAATCTAGTAGTAAATCCTGAACTACACTGTGTATAATAATAGTAAAAATAATCACTTGAACTTGACAGAATCTCAAAATAGCAAACCTTTCTAGTCAACGCAACTAACTAGACCTACAAGGGTATATAACGAAAGTGACCGAAACATGACCAAAACACACAACTGTGAAACGGCTGCAATTCCGATGGATTTTCAAAGACGCCATCTTTCCTCACAGACTCCAAGAAGCCAAAGCGGGAGGGTCGGAAGAAGGACCGAGTGCCGGTGGAGTAGAGGTGTGACATCAGCGGTGAGACGTGGCCCCCCCCCCTCCCCACCACGTCCCAGCCCCCGTAGCCTTGCTCACACGTGCATCGCCAGCCTGGAGGGAGAGAGGCAGCAGGGAGTAGGGGGAGTTTTAATGAGAGACTATAGTATGTTTTGTTTGTTCTCTGATAGGAACCAGCAGTAGTGTATTGTAGGTGCTTTGTAACTGAACCATATAAAGACGATAAAAGGGAGTCTGTTTCTACTAAACTACTTTTATTTCAATTTTGCAGTAACTTGAGTCTTGTAAATTATGTAAAGAATAGATACCAAACTGCAATTCTGCTCCACATAGGTGCTGGAGCCTCTCAGTAATCAGACAGAAACCTCGTTAATTTTTGTGCATTTTCAGCTGTGCTGTCTGACCTGATGGAAGAATATAAAACCCTGGATCTTTTGTCTAGCCGCACTCATCACCGTACCGGGACTATACGATATTCTAAACCGTTAACTCAGGAGTTTCCAAAAAGCTTTTTTTTTTTTCCTCCTGAAGACTGGGGATGTCACGCTTCTCCGCACTACCAGTGGGGCGTCTTGATATGTCGGTTCCCGAGCTTTCAAGCGCAGCCTAAAAACCCCAAGCCATATTCTCTGTGTCCGCTGATATAATGTATGCAAGTCAGCGTGTTTCTCTCCATCTTTTCCGATAGCAGATTCTCTGGCGACGGTGTTTCATTCTGACAATGGACAAGAAATGAGTTCTTCTCTCACACGTGAAGGACGATGATGCTTACGCTTATTGTTTTGGCTCGTATTACATTGCTGTTAGTTATTTCTGTAGCTGGCTTTTAGGGAAAAAAAAATGTTAATACCTGCAAAATAAATGACAATATTAAGTAATTTTTTTTTAATGATGTAACCATTTTATGGGTTGGTCTGACTCAATATGGTCTCATAAATAAAGTTTCACACTTCAAAGACTCACCTCTTTTGACTGCGTATGGAGTCTAATGGATGGCTGCGTCCAAAATGGTCTCCTTCTCACTTAGCCTGTGTAGCCCCTGAAACGCATAACCTTCTCTACCACTGATATTATCTAAAACAGGCAGACCAGACTTTCACCTGGAGGTTATGTTTGTTTTATGATTTAAGTTAAATTTTTTGTTAATAAAGTAGGTAATGAAATACACCAGCGTGTTTAGTTTCAGTATTATATATTGCTGATTTGAATTCGACTTCCCAAATAAAATAGCATTTAGCCACATGATTATAATCTGATCTTTTAGGATTAACATGGATACTTCCGTCCAGAGTGACTTAAAGTCCTCTGTATACACAACGCATCCTTTATTACACTTGACTGCAAGTAATCGATCCAAGCTGCTGGTCCTGTTTATCAGACTGTCTGCTTTTCTCATTCATTGCACACCCCATAATGCCTCCAGTTGGCTATCATGAAGCGCTACAATTTTGTTGGAATGCTTTTTAAAAAAACAGTGATGCTAATTGCTTTGTGATGGTGTGATAGTCACCTTTGAATTTCGATCTATTCCCAGGCATGTTACTTATTTACTTATCATATCATATTCATATTTGACATGATATTTTTCAATTTACGATAGATTCATCGGAACATAACCCCATTGTAAGCCAAGGAGCATATATAGATATATAGATAAATGAGTCATATTAGGTATATAAAAATGCTAAATAAAGTATTATGATTATATGATTAAATATTTTAGACACTCTCAAAAATTAAGGGTCATATGTAATACAGACCTGGGCTGAGTGACCATTCACGTTTACTTTATTGAGCATTTATGACTTGCCGACAGAGTCGGGCATTTCGGATTCGCGGATGGGCGTGCACTGACAGAAAAACACCCACAAATACTCTGCATTTCATTTTCATCGGGCTGAAATTGTTTTCCGAAGAACATGGTACAACATATCCATTGAGTGTGATATATATATATATATATATTACAGGCTGCTCGATGCGGTGGTCACTCTCTGGGAGGGACAGCCAATGAACAAAAGCTTAGGAAAATATCGGAACGAGTACTGAATATTGGAAGGACATAGTTGAGGGTGGGAGGGGTAAGGAACTGGGTAAAGGGCTTCAAAATAAGTAGGAAACCCATGTATATACACGTCAGCTGTACTTTTTAGGCATTACAATTCATATATATTCTATTTACAATGCAAATATGTGCTACTGACAATTTTATACAGCATAGGGAGCCACAAGTTGTAGGTGAACAGGAGCATGATGTCATCTACAGCCCTTAGGCAGCTCACGATGAACTTGTTGAACATTTTTAACTGGAAGGGGAAGCAAAACTCCACACATCTTTTTTACAACCTGTTTCCTGGCTTCGGAAACATCCGGAGGAGGAGAACGGAGGAGACCATAATTCATGCATTCCTCCCGTCAATGTTGGCTACTCAAATTTATGGTCCATGTAAATGTTTTGGCTGTGTTCAAAGTACTTGTCTTGTCCTCTAAGAGCACTTGATCCATAGTAAATGCTGAATGTCTTATGCTGGACGTCACGGTTTGTTTTAACGGAGTGTCTCTCGAACTTCGTCCCGGTAGTCCAGGCGTACGCTGATGAATTTGCCACCACAAAAGTTACCCTGTTTTACAGTTTTTTGTCACAAATTTTAATCCATAATTGAGCCTTTCTTCAAACACAAAGGAAGTGAGCAAATGTCTTCTTCTCGATGAGAGAAAGTCTGTCAGATTCTGGATGAAAATGAGATTATTAAATATAAACGTGATCGCAAACAATACGGCCTCAGGGCTCGTCGAGCATCGCCCGTCCAGTCATTTGTCCTCAGACCCTGTCACGTCAACTCTGTGAAAGTGACAAGCTGGCCCACCTTTGGCTACACTCCTGTCACTGGGCATGACAGCGCATCCTTACAGGACGGTCGATCTCTTTCCAGAGCCGCTGTGTCTTTTCAGTTCTATTCTTCTTCACCGGCCTCGAATGGCGCAACCCCCACCCACCCCAGCCCGAGATCGCAGTCCCCTCCAGCCCCATAAAACATTTCATTTTGTCACACGCAGTACTGTATATTACATGCTGTGATTTTGAAAAAAAAAAAACTCTTATACTATATACATTTCGTTTCTTTGTGCGACATGTATTTTCATAAAATTTGATACAAAAGGGAGAAGTCTTTGTCCTCACTGCTCAGTCTTTGTGTCACTGTTTAGGTTCAGGAGGAGACAAATGCTTGGAATACAACTGACTGATGACTTTCAGACAGTAACTTGTGTCTTTGGCAACCTGACTATAGCTCTGTGTGCATTTCGACCGTAAGCCATTGTCTGCATTGGCAGGACACGGGGATATTTGTCCCATTGCTTAGAAGGCCCACATCGGGCACATGGTACATCTTTCTGTCATGATCTTCCTCAGCGCCATATATTTATTTATTTATCTGATTAATTCACATTCAAATCCTCCACATACTAAACACTCTTCATCCTAAACTATTCTCATATCTCCCCCTAGTCTCCCTGCTTCTTCCCCTTTCTCACACATAAATATACATGCATGCAAGAGCATCACGCACTCACTCACTCACACACAGGGTCGCACCACCGCTAGCAGTGTCACTGGGAAAAAGGGGTTACTGATGTGTCTCCCAGGGATGACTCATCATGGGGATATTGAAAAGACATCAATCAGGGTTGTATGTGACTTCAAGCACGTGAGTCTCATTCGTTAGAACGGTGCCAGTTACAAAACACGTATAAAGACCTGAACCATCACAACCATGCACGCCTGTTGAAAAATAATGCTCCAATATTACATTATTCAAAACGTCTCTTTTGTCTGAGTACAGAGTATATAATTCTCATGGTCTAAATGGCAGATAGGCGAGGGCTTGAGCAGTCACGGGCAGTGAAGCAAAGGTTAGTTTTTCAGTGCAGAACCATCACACAACGGTCAGGGTTGGTCTAATGTGCTTCCATTAGCTTCATAGCAACAGATTATCAATTGTGAACTGTTGCTTGAACCCCTAGAGCGTCATGGTTATGACAATGATAATAAATGATAATCAATGCACAAAACTCCATAACATAAATAATTTGAAACAGTCTACTGATGAAAAAATGTATAACCTATTAATTCAAAGTGAAAAATAAAGATCATAAATATTACATGTGAAAAACACTGGGAAAAAACGAAGGCACTTATTTTATGCAATACAGAGACCGGCTAACTGCTTTCACTTGTATATTAGAAGGTTATTATTTTGGGGAAACATGTCAGAAGGTTTGGATAAACTGAAGGAGAACATTGTAATTATAAACTATTTGTAAGACTGGACCACAGCTTTTCATTTTGGCTCTGAGAATTTTCCTGAAAAATAATTATTACTCAATTATTGAACCAATAGAAGTTGGTTCTCCATTTTCTGTAAAGCACTGATCACCAGACCTGATCCTGGAGAGCTGGTTGGTTATTTGAAGATTAAAAACACCTGTTTATTGGTCACAATGTAACCAATGGCTTGCTCCTGTGAATTGACGTCATCGGTATGATTCCTCCATGACTTAATGTTTGATGTTGAATCTGGTTTCTCCTTACTTAGGTGGTTTTGATCTTAGCACTCATGCTACTTCCTAATGTCAGCTTCACGGGGTAGCTGACTTGACAGTGATCAGCAGATACTCCTAGGCACGCAAAGAAAGGATCTGCTGGTGTAGGCATATGAAGCCACCTGCATGGCCAAAATGCACTTCAAAGACCTCCCCGTGAACTGCTGAAAGCCCCTCTTCAAATATTTCCTCCACCTGTTTGTGAATTAGCCATAGCTTCTATGGATGGTTTTGTTACTAAAAAAGAGGTTTCTAGCCCTTGGTGCTCTTTGTTTGATAAATCTGCACTCAATTGAATGACATGGGTGAAGGGGTTGATGCAAGACGACAAGCGATTTTGGTTTGATGAATGGAAAAAGAGTAGACTGATTATTTATGCCTAGAGTTTTGAGACATACAGTACATACATGTTTACTAGGGTGACCATGTTATTATTACATAATATTGTTATTATGTAAATATTATTATTATTATTATTGTCTCGTCTTGTACTTTTACTGGTTTGTTTCCTTGATTGAAAGAATCATCCATCTATTTCACATTAACTTAGTGATACATGCATGATTATAGGAGACTGACCAATCAGCACACAGCAAGAACTCAGTGCTTAAGTGAAATCTAGGTCCTTCTAATTGAAATGGTAGTTTACAAACCCTGTTGTAGCTCATAGTGTCCCCCCTGACATGGATCAGGTGGTAATCCTAATGTGTACCTATGTTAATAAATCATATTCAATGTCCTTTCTGAAGAATTTTTGAGTAAAGAGGAACCAGAAGCCCCAGACAACCTCTCTGAAACATGCAGAGTACCCAACAATCCTACGTTCCACGATGAGAGCAGCCTTGAAGGGAAAGCAGACCCGCTGTGTTTCGAAAAGATGAAACGGCTCCCTTTCGTTATATAACTACAAAGGCCGGCTTATCAGAACCACGCAAAAGTGGACTCCGCATGGCCTTTGGCTGCTGTCCACACAAGCCACTCCACAAACACTGCGATACGCCCCCACTGAAGGTGATCCCGGCCCAGCTCGCCTTTTATCACACTTTCATTAAGCTGCCATTCACACTTGCCAAGCTAATCACAAATGCGCCCATGAGATGTGCTGGGGGAAGCCTTCAGCAATCTTCAGGTTCTTGAGAAACTTGTCAAGTAGGAGTGGGGAGAGTGAGGTGGGGGGGGGGGGATTGCAGCCATACAGTCGGGAGTCCACTAGGAGCCCAAATTGGCCCACAAATCCACCAGAAACCCAATTCTTAGCAATGGGACACTCTGAAGTGTACTATGAGTATGTGGGCGGAACTGAATGAGGCCTGGCAGGTCTTAGACACCATTGACCTAAGTTTGCACCTTCCCGTTATGTACACATGGCCCCCACCTGCCTGCTTGTGCCATGCCGGTGGTGGTTGCTCAAGGGTCATATGTGTCTTTGCCCCCTGCTGGAGCTGCCTGTGCTCTTCTCCCTTCCAAAAGAGCTGTCACTTGTCACCCAGTGCTGAGCTATCGACACTGGGACAACGCAGCTCTCCAGTCATGTTGGAATGCAATTATATTCCCCTGGTGGCTCTCTTGCGATGGTTTAGTCAGAGATTAATCAAAAACGTGTGAAAGCTCTGAAGCCACTGCCAACTTTTGAAACGTCTGACAAATGATGCCGGGAGACAGGTCCACTTATCACGGTGACAAATGGTTTCGACACGTACTTGGATAAATGCCCCCCGAAGCTGAGAAACCGCGCTATGCGTGGAGCGGAATTTCCTAGTGGCTACCTGCCCCAGACCGCCAACCCAAAATATTGATCGGTCTGCATTGGCTGGCTCCCAGTATTTAAACTCAGGATGAATTAACCTTAGACTTCATAGCCCCTCCTACTAGCATGCCCACAAGTGCATGAACATGTTTGCTAATTAAGTTAATGACACTTTGTAGCTGAAATCATTCTCACTTTGTGAAGATAAGCTTAAAGTGTTACCGATATGTTTTTGTTTCGCAAGCACGTATTGAATTTTAGCACGTTAGCACGAGTCAAGAGTAAAAAGAAAGCCACTAAAATGGTTTCCCCTCAAAACTGTGCTGTGGGAGTCTTTTGTTTCAGGATGAAAGTTTGTTCCCGGCCTTTCAGCACCTGGATCCTCACTGGACAGTTGAGGAAAAGATTATCAGGGCCAAGAGGTTTTTATCCCGTTATTACATCCGGGTTTGTCTGCCGCTCATTTTACCTTGGACAGGCTTTCTTTATGCACTTCTGGAGAAAACAACAGACTGAGAATCATGGCTGCTGACTTATTTGCTTATAAAGGATTCAAATGGAAGCATTACATGATGCAACATGGCATCTGGCGTCCTAAAATATCAACTGTACTGGCCATTAGCTGCCAGTACATCTTTACAGCTCAAGGAGCATCTATAGTACACATCGGACAGTAAACTGCACTAGTGATATACTTGATGAGAACGCACATGCATCCAAAATGGCATAATGCATCATAAAGGCTCACACCAGTCATTCTTCAAAATCTCCAGAGTTTCATGTAGGTCTTCTGATTCATAAAGTAGTTGCCTTTGATTGTGTTCTAACCATCCCTGTAGATCGACATCTTCCAGCAAATGTGACCAGCTGCACTGCAACATCATTCATCCTTCTACCTATGTAATTGCAACCCGGCCGCCCCCCACTTCTAACCCCATCTCATCACCCCAAACATGCCTAATATGCACACCTGCAGATGGATTCCCAGAAAATTCCTCTCAACATGTAGATGCATCCTGTACTGCAGCTGGCTGCATGATTCAAGATGTAATTCTTATAGCAGGGAATTTCAAAGCCCAGTATAGACCCGATCCATGAATGCTCAATTGGCACAAATCAATATACCCAGTTTTAAACAGAATTCATTTGAGTGTATTGTACGTAATACCTATCTAGCTTAGGACACAGATGTTATTTTTTTTGTAATTCATAACCTCAACACCATTGATTGTACTTAGCATTAACCAAAATATCCACCCCGGTTGCATGATTTGATAGCATCTTTAAGTTCTTTTTTAGAGAGAGTTTCAGCACGGAGAGAGTGATTTCCTGTCACAGATTGCGCAGCAGAAAATGGAACTCCTCTCCTGAAAGAGGAAGTAAAATGGGGGGGTTATCTTGCTGTCATTGGTGGCCCCTGTGATGGATGAGACTGAGCCATCCCTGGAGGTTCTTTTTGTTTGGGGGCACTTTAGCATAAATACCCTATGGGGCCCCCTTTGTATTGCGCTGTCAAGTGGCCCGGTGGTACATCACAGGACGTGTCCACCTCCCCGCTTGTCCTTGCGCTCGGTACTGTCCTCAATCACTCATGCGCACACAGAGGCTTACAGACACGCACATACAGCCAGGTGCACCCGTGTATTTACAGATATGTACACGTATGTACAGGTGTATCGTTTTATGCTGAATTACAAACACAGGGTTTGTATATCCAATCAGCCCTATATTCCCATAGAATGTATGTATTTTGCAGTGCAGAAGTTCCCTCTCTAATTCGTAGCAGTGCTTTCCTTTATGTATTAGCCTACCTTCCATTCTGTTTCACTGGGCTTGTCTGTATTGCCAATCTTCATGTCAGAATATGTCATATTTCATAGTATATGTCAGATTTGATAAATATTTGATTGCAGAATCAATTTGTACATTTTTGTGTTTACACAAAGGCCAGTTTCCACCCACTTTCAAGACGATTTGTTTACCCTACTACGTCGTCCCGGAATCTTCTGATACTGTAGTAGAAGAGCAGCAATGCATGACTCCTCACCTGGTTAGGATTGCATGTCTGTAAAGTGCTACAACAGGTTATATAAATTAAAAATAGAAAAGAAAACGTCACATATGTGTCTCTATTCATCTAGCCGACCTAATGTTTTTGTATTGGCAGAGCAGGAGATGTTTGAAGGTCTTTTTGAAGGTTACGTTGCAGAGGGCATAGCAAGCGGGGTTGATGGTGCTGTTGATGTAGCACAACCAGTAACCGATGGTCCATACTGTGTTGGGTATGCAGCTGGAGCAGAACGTGTTGATGAGCACCATGACGTTGTAGGGTGTCCAGGTGACCACGAAGGCCACCAAGATGGCCATGATGGTCCGTGTGACCTTCTTCTCCCTCGATGGTGCTGTCTTCTTCTTCTTGGGAGGCTGCTTGGTCATCTTCACGATCTTCCGGGCCACCAGGTTCTGCTTCTCTGCCCCGGGGACGATCTCCACAGTGGTGCTGGAGGCAGTATAGCAGTCCCCCTTTGGTGACTTGGTCACTATCTTGATGCAAGTGAGTTTGGAGCCGCCAGTCTTGGCCCGGTGACGGCTGGGGGGCTGACTTGGGCTGGAGTGGCAGTTCTTTCTAGGCAGCACCGTCTCATCATCTTTAAGGTTGGAGGCTCCGGCACTGACTGATGAGGATTCATTGGAGCTCTCCTTCTCCTCTTTGGTAGGTGCACAGTTGTCCGTTGGGGCGTTGTCCCCCTCTCCCTCCCCATCTCCACCAGACGTGGATTGGGCTTTGCCATTCTGTAGTTTGTTGTTGAGACGGCCACTCACGTCGCATGCCTCCTGGTTCTCATTCCGGCTTGTGTCATCAGCCATCACGTTGTTGTTGTTGGGCTTACTGGCATGACTCTGCACCTGGCTGGGATACTCTTCCTGGTTGGCACCTGCAGGCTTGTGGTTGTCTTTCTTCACGCGGCTCTTGCTCGCCCTGGAGATCTGCCAGTATAGGACTGTCATGGTGATGACTGGTAGGTAGAATGCAGCGATGGCTGTGCCAAAGGTCACGGCGGCATTGGAGAAGAACTGGATGTAGCACTCCCTCTCAGGCACGGTCCGACCGCCAACAATGAACTGCCAAAAAAGAATGGCAGGAGCCCACAGGATGAAAGATGTTACCCAGGCTGTTGCAATCATCATTCCTGCCATCTTGGTGGTCCTTTTCACTGGGTAGCTGAGTGGCTTGGTGACGCAGAAGTACCGGTCAAAACTGATAATTAACAGGTTCATGACTGAGGCATTGCTTACGACATAGTCCAAAGCTAACCACAGGTCACAGACAACCGGCCCCAGGGGCCAGTAGCCAATCACAATGTAGACTGTGTACAGGTTCATAGAGCACAGCCCGATGATCAGGTCTGCGCAAGCCAGGCTGAAAAGGAAATAATTGTTGACAGTCTGCAGGCTCCTGTTGACTTTAATGGAGAGCATGACCAAGATGTTGCCAGTCACGGTGACCAGGCTGAGAGATCCGGCCACCAGGACAATAAATACCACTTCCACTGTCTTATATGGACTCTCTGGTACCAGGGAGTCCGTGGCATTCCCTTCAGAACCATTGTAATATGTAGAGTTTTGCATTTTTATTTCATTGGGCCTTGAGTATCTTTCTGCAGATAGCTGGCAACAGGATTCAGAACCATCTACGTCTGGAAAGAAAACAGAAGAATATTCACGTTAAGTTTATATGCAACTTTGATGTGAAATAAATATATAAAAAATAACAGTTGAGCATAAAACACAATTTTAGAATTTTATATATTTATTTTAATTGCATACTCATTTTGTGGTCAGCCTAAAAAATATGGGTGTACACAATTATCTATGTGGTCATGATAATTACCAGTCTCAAATGCCTGAAAAAAAAAATACTTCTTCAGATTCAGATTCAACCCTACAGTGCTGGGGAAGCTACTTTTAAACGGTAGCTTTTCAGGCGACAAGCTACTTATGATTAAAAGTAGCTAAGCTGCAGCCAAGCTACTGATTTAATATAGTAGTTAGCTACACTACAAGCTACAGAGAAAAAGTAGCTAACATTGAAGCTAATTCACCCGGTAATACTTAAAATTTGTGCTGTAGGATACTCCTAAAGCAAATTAATAAAAAAAAATATGAAACATGATGTTAAAAGTTGAAATGAAAATTTATATTTTTTAACTATATAATGGCAAATCATAATAAGGTTTCAAAAAAGTTTATGTATTTGGTGTAAACCAAGAGCGTTTCGTGGGGATGCCCGTGCTGCCAGACGGAAACCGCCATACATTCTGGGCAACACTCGCGCTGCCAGACGCAGCGCAGTCACGGCCACATAGTTGCGGTCTCGGAACGGTCGTAAAGTCGATCAGTCATAAGTCGCATAGGTCATAAGTCGATGACGACCTGTAGTATTATTTTAACGATGTAGCGTTCTACCACGCTACGTCAGTATTTGTAAAAAAATAAAAAAGTTAATAGTGTCGCGAGTTTTAGTTAGCTACTCCCTAACGCTGCAAGCTCCGCATGGTCATGCGATGCATCACTGTAGTTTAGAGGCCACTTTGTGATGCTTTGTAGCTCCTGTGATTGTAGGTGAAATACACACAGCCCCATGTGCCCTCAGACATTGCCTCACCGAGTGACCCTTTACACCGATTAGGAACAATCCTCACAGGTAATTCAGTTACCAGCAGAGGCAGCCCAGACCTGGCTGGTAGCCCAAGCTTTCTGCCATTGGCACATGTCCCACTCTGCGTTTGAAACAGCAGGTCACTGGCAGAGCCATGGCACAAGACAGCATAGACAAAAACAACGAGCATGTTCCTGTTTTCATGTCAGTATCACATCGGCCTGGCACGGAGTATGCTCATGTCTGTGCACCCCCACGTGTACGTCTGTGGTCATGTGTGTTTGTACATGTGTGTGCTAGTGGCAGCATGAGTTTGTTTACATGTCTGTCAATGCCAGGGCTTATGCTAACCCCAGCAGTCCACTTTTCTGCAGGAGGATAGAGCCTCTTGGCCCTGATAATCTCCAGGGTAGCTGTGCCCCAGTTTCCATGCGCTTCTGGGCCCTGTTTAATAATCCAGATAACATAGATGGACTGTGTTCCATCTTCATTCCTCATTCTCAGATTCTCAGAAGCATAGTTGAGTTTTGCTGGTTGCCTTGATTACAGCTCCCGCTTTTCCATCCTGCACTTTGGGCCAGCCAAGGGCATCTCCCTACAGCTAGCTCCTAAGCACTTGACCACTGGCGCTGCAGTCCCTAGCAAACTGCCTGATGCATCACGTCCATACCCGTGTCAGGCCTATTTGGACCCGAGGAGCTGCTTTTCCTAAAACGCGATGGTTCACTGTTGTAACCATGTTTGTCATTTCCTATATCAGCCTTATTAATACTGGTGAACAAATAAAATGTAAATGAACGTCACATTTTTCTCACTGTTCCATAAAGTAGCAGAATTTTCAAATAGGCTGCTTTTTTGATGCTATGACAACCTTCATCTGCAGCTGATAGACCTCTCACCTATACCCAAACACCCCCCCCCCCTCCATTGCAACTTGCATCACAGCAGCAGTCCAGGTGCATCATAGCACGTTATAATCCATGGATATGCCTTCGTGGCCTTGAAGAGTCCTGTGCTTAACAGGAGCTGCTGCATGTAATTTCATTATTAAGAGAGGGGCAGGCTAATGGGCAGCTAATGAGTGGTAGATTACACAGGGGCCCTAGGGGAAATATCTGCTAATGCTGGGCCGGCTCGCGGCGGCTAGCAGGCCGCAATGTGGACCTCAGCTGATGGCTCGAGCGCCGTTTATGGAAACAGAGCTGGCAGACACGCTCGCCAGAGGCTAGGAGTGTGACCTGCAAAGCAAGCCTTGTCACAATCAAACAGACAGGTAGGCTGGCAGGCAGGCAACGCTTCCCCAAAATGCTAATGTCTCATGGAAAGTGCACGCCTGCTGCATGTTTGTGTGCTTGCAGCATTTCCTCGAACTGAATGGTGCTCCAGGAGTCCGAAAGGCAGCATACATAACCGCCAGACCCACGGGGCTCCTCGGTTGACCCAGATGCCACGGAGATTAAAGTTAGTGGCCTACATGGTGAAGGGAGTCACATGAGACACGGATACGTGCTGGGCGGCAATCGCCCACACTGCGAGACGCATCACCTCATCAGCTGGACTCCTCTCCTGCACCTGCTGGGCAGATCTTCATGACTAATAGCCAGTGGCTGACAGGAATGTCCACCCTATCTGCCCTTGATACTACTTGGCATGTAATGATCGGGGGGAGGGGGGGGGGGGTTATAAATGACAAATACATTTACAAATATAAACAATAAATGCAGAGAAGTAATTTGAATCAAAGAGAACCCCAAATCCTCATTTAAACAGCTCGTCTAAAAATCTCATAATGACATTGCATATACTGTAAAAATGGCATTTTCCTAAATTTATGTCTAGACTGAAGATTTTTCCACCCTTCCCGAGTTTTGACCTGATATTGGTGACGACAGTGACAGTATGAGGCTGCCAGCTGGAGAAATGGGATCGTTATGCTTTTTAAGTCTGTCGTATCATACGTTCAAGATTTTATACATTTTACCCCAAAATCTTTTCCCAGCAGAAATAACCAACCTGATACCTAATTAACGTGGTGATGTTTCTAATGTAAAACAACATGGCTAAAAATGATTTCTCTCCAAGTTCAATCAGTAACAATGCAGTCTGCTTAACCTGCATTGTACGTATCCAGCTCAGTAATTATCTGCCGTACTCTATCATTGTTCTGTCGGGTCATTCATTTAATGTACCATCTAGGGGTAATTGTAAGATGTTTTACGATGCGTGGCATAAGACGGACCATAATTCAGACAGAGGGGCCAACCTTATGCTTAGCTAATGATATTCACCCAGACAACTCTTGCCACTTTGGACACTCAAAACCAGAATCTTCCCCACATTATTAAGTAGCTTCACTTAATAATGATATTATATCTTTTTTCTATCTTATGCCACTCAGCATTTTTCAAAAAAAAATGTGCTAAGAGGCATAATGCCCACATTTGTCTGCATTTGTCCCCAAATGAAAAATTGCACGTTGCATTTGTGTTGTTATATGAACTGTAATTGTGAGTGTGAAAATTATACTTGGGGCACCGAGCAGACCCACGGGACACAGACTGGAAAACGGAACGGGGAGATTTTATTAGCACCCTTGGGATATATCAGGCAGGCTAACCGAGAAACTTTCAAAGCACCGCTTCGGCTCTCTGATTTAAAAGAGCCAATTCGTGAAGCCACCAGCCCCCCCCCCCACCTCACTGTGGCTTTGAGGCATGCATATTTCCACCTGAATGTACAGAATGGCTTTTAATATATTTGAACAATTTCATTTCATAATTCAGACTTTTTTTTGCCAATAACATTTCACAACAATCTTTTGTTATTTTTATTGATAGACATACCAAATCGTAAAAAAAAATTCCCATATGAAAATAACATTGGGTCTTTTTTCTTGTGTTATACGCAAGATTCCATATAGAATTAAATAAGAATTATTAAACATTCATTTCAGACCTGAACAACCGGTGCCAATTAAAATCTTAAAGTAACTGCAGTGTGATTCTGGAATCTTGCACTTTGCCAAGATACGATCCTGCAGAGGGATTCTGTCTTTAATTAGAACACAGTGTCTCCCTCTGCTCCGTCTCTGATCTGTGCACTGTAGTGAAGGCGAACGGAAAGTTGTGAACCTTGGCTGACGAGCACATCGCGCTTTCGCCCTCTCCCATTAAAATATGCCATTATCAAGTGAGAAACACATTAGCGGTTACGTCTGGCAGGGGGGCCACAGCTGAGGGTCCTGCATGATTGCCAGACTTGCCCTCGTGATTCTCTGACACTAATGGTGAGATGCAGATAGAGTCAAGTATCTGTAAGATATCTGCCGACCGTGTTCTTAAAGTTTGAAATCTGTCAATTTAAAACTACCTAGCAAAGAGGTCTCAGAGAAGTCAGGTCACAGTTCAGATATTTTACGCAATACAGTGACAAGTAGCATTTTTGGACAAGCACCTCGCTGATATATATGGATGGATGGTACAGTGGCACCACTTCTCACTTGTTTGCTTTTGAAACCTTAAACAGGTAAGCATTGGCAAGAGTGCTGCATAGTCTTGCAGGAAAATGGCACTATATTTGGTAGCTGTTTTATCAACTGTTCTCTTTTTAATTTTTCTTCAAAATCATCATCACAAAGTGAACTACATGTTACCCTGCGAATTCTCACCTGTGCACGGTCTAATTATTGAGGATTATTACAGAGATTTCTCTACAAATTCACAGGGAGTTTGGCTGGCAAGTAAATGTAAGTTTTTGCTGTTAAAATTACTAAAAAAGTCAAGGTTACGGGTATTTTTTTATATAAAACAATAAATCAACTGTTGAAGTGATGACATGATACAAAAAAGTATTATTTTTTCAACATAAAAGGTCAGTAAACACAGGAACACAAACAGTAGCTTAGTTGTCAGCAGCAAAAGTATCAGGCAGAGTACGTGCTCTGGGTTCAGCTGGATTACACACAGCAAGGCCTCTGTGAGTCAGATATGTACTTTCTCATCTTTCCTAGCTAATAAAATTAAAATACAATTGGGACATGATGACATTTCTCTAAGTTTCACCCTTTGCCAGATCAGGGACTATAGCAGATCCAGCTCCTTGGATTTAAGCACTCGACCTTCAGAACGCGGCTGGACGGTAACTGACATACATTGGTTTCATTGTGTTCACAGTCTCCCTATGAATAACAATCTAATCATTTTATCCTAAGGACTAGTTAACTACTTGGAACATACTGTACATAGTTCAAACCTCCTTAGTTATGTCAAGCGGGTGGTGAGTGGCTCAGTCGGCTAAGCCTCGTGATCGGAAGATTGCTGGTTCAGGCCCCACTCAGGGTCGCACTGAGCCTGGTAGCAGAGGACAGGGGACACCCTGGATGGGATGCCGGCTCATCGCATGACACAAGTGCACAAGGTAACGCACAGATGCGCAATTTAGAGAAACCCGTTGACTTACATGCACATTTTTACGACTATGGAAGGAAGTCCCCTGCAATGCCTGGAGAACATGCAACCTCCAGACATGCACAGAAATGAAGGACGAGGTTCAAGCACCTGGCCCTGGAGGTGTGAGGCAGCATTGCTGCCCAATGTGTCGCCCTGGAAGTCTGCCATCATTTATTTAAATACATGACACTGAAAAGCCACAGACACAATATCGTGCTGCTCACTGAATGCTGTGCACTTTTCAGGCTCTCAGTCTAGATGGGCTCTACCACTTAGCTAACTTAGACGTGACCCAGTTCTCTTGTTCGTTTATGTCACGGCTCCCTTTTATCCAGGCGTTTTGGTGGACGGCATCTCCGCATTCTTTATAAACTGCGCCGACATTGAGACGACGGGGTACTTCTCGGATGCCCTTCAATGCTTGACAAAAGACACAATTAGCAGCGTCTAGCCCGCCTGGGCACGGCGACCCCGCGTACACATGACTGTCCTCCTTCTTTTGCCATGCCCCCAATCACATCTCCTGTGATATATGGCTCGCGAGCCGCTTCACGCTCTATTGATGGAATGCTGTGGTACTCATTAAGATGTTGAAGATAGTGGGAATTGGAGGGGGGGTGAAGAAGGAGAGTGAGAAGAATCGAGATAAAGTATGTACTCCTGGGATTCGTTCTGCTTCATTGTTTTGGCATTTTCAGACATTTGAATCAGCTTTTCTAGCATCTTTTTTCTTACCTTTCTGTTGCAGTCATCTAAATTGGGTTTAGCAACAAAGGAAACCCAAGGTGTCCTTGAACAGGCTTTCGTTTTTACTTAGACTTATAGTGCATGCTCTCCCTTTTGGTTTTCTCCCGTGCTTCGGTCTTCATGGAGTTTGAGAAGCTGCCATGTAGCGTAGTTGGGTGGCTGCCATTACTCTGGTCCACCGTTCGCCAGATAGCAGGTCCTGTTAGTGCTCAACAGTGTTGGGGAGTAACTAGTTACATGTAACGGTGTTACGTCATTAAATCACAAAATAAATGTAACTGTAATCCATTAGTTACTGAGAAAAAAATATGCAATTAAATTACAGTTACTTATCAATATGTTGGTGATTACAAAGGGGTTATAAATCCTTTTTGGTAAAACAAAAATACATGTAGAATATAAGATTCCTTTAGTGCATATTTCTGGCATGCAGAAATTCCTTCTGCTGGCATATTTACTTCAGCAAAGGGCCAAATTTGACTTTTCAGCTTTATTGCCCAGATTAGAACATTTCTTAGAAAAGTTATCAAAACGTAAATGTAATAAGTTACATTACTTTGTTGAAGTAATCAAAATAGTTACATTACTTATTACAATTTTAACAGGGTAACTAGTAATTTGTAATCTCTTATATTATAACAAATGAAATGCTTATTAAGGAGCCATTTTAGGATGTGATTCTGTTTCCCTACCACTGGGTGGCGCTAGTGGCAGGGCAACTGGGAATTATATTCTTGAATTTAGTGGCGTGTAGGAGTGGTTCTGTCTTAGGCACCTAGTCTTAGATTCTGCAATGCACCTCAAGGTTAAAGCATTGTATAAAAACACTCTTGATAGTCTTGCATGCATCTGAACCAAATGGAATCCTAAACGATGTCTGTTGGATTAAAATGTGATTCAGGCATGACTCTCACAGTGTTCACACCTCTTATGAATGACCCCCCCCCCATGAGTGAATCTCTACCTCCGTAAGGTAGTGCTAATAGAAGCCGCTTTGCCATCCATCACGGCATGGCATTGCCACTGGCCTTTAATTCAGACCCATAGGGGATAGACTAGCATCACTTCAGCGGCAACTTCAACAGTAATCAACAGCACGTTCGCTTTCTCATCATCAGTGCTTGAGAGCAATTTGTCTCTCGTGGCGGCTTCATATTGCGATGCCGCTGAATGGGGATGGGACGATGCTTTACAATCATCGCTCCACCACTAGGTTTGCTCGGCCCTCGGCTTCCACTTAAAGAGCTTAATAGCCACAATTTATATACTGATGTCAGAACCGAGCGCCCTGAGGTGGGGGAGCAAACACCACTCAGGGGTCTTTGACCCGCCAACTCTACTGAACAATGGAAATTTGCGAGCATAAATTTCGACTTCACATTTTCCTATTAACCTAATGTGGCCAGACAGTGTAGTTAAAGGGCTAATCTTACTAACCAGCACACATAGCCTTCAAATTCTGAGCCTGGCCATTTATTCTTGAGAAAGAACAAACTAGTCCAATTATCTCCCAGTCCCAATTAAAGTGCCTTCCCAGTTCACTAGGCATGTGTTTCATACATAAATTACACATTTCTTGTATTGAACGCTCAGGCATTACTCCTCTACTGCCCTCTATTGTATAAATATGTGAGGTACACCCAACAGGATATCCTCCCACAGTAGTAGCTGTTTAGCTAAGCAATCATGATTGACCTTGGTCCTCAAATATGAGGAGCCATTAGCGGAACCATGGCAGAGAAGCAATCCTCCTGATGGGCCCATATATACTTCAGCGTAGAATCTACACCACTGGTACTTTGTTGGTACGGCTATGGGCCTATATTATGCAGGGGATGGTGGGGGGGGGGGTTGTAAAGCCCCCCGATAATCAAAACCAGCCGAAACAACCCCCTGGACCCCCTTAAATGGGTGAAAACCTCAACCCCCCCTCAGTACTCAACCCTAAGTTATGCCCTTGGGTATGGCATAGCCACATATTCTACACCGTAGCCCACGCCATAGCCTGACACGCATCTCGTCAGGCTACTGTGTAGAGCTCGTGGCTACATTGCTACCGATGGAGTAGATTCCGCACAGAACTATAAATCAGCCTTTAGGTGGCACTGCTGAGCAGTATGAATCTCACTGGACAGCAGAAAGGGTCTGTGAGCGCTACAGTGCTACAGCTTTCAGGTTACATTATAATTACTGCCTGATTTGCACCTGAAACAGCAGGAGAGGTGATTTACTCTGCAAATAATTACATTATTGAAGCAAATAAGGGCTGAGTTAGAGGTGCCAGGTTTTTAGCTCTGACCAACAACCAAATAAAAAAACAACATGATTTGTTGACGGTGCCTTTTATTGTAGCCTGCGCAGTTAATAACAGAGCTGTAAGTCAAGACCTGAGGAATGTTTTTTTTTTTGGTTAATTTGTCATCAAGCTTGAAAAAGCAACAGCTCAGCGTTTCCGAAAGCCGGTTGCGAAGGCTTTGCTCTGGTTTTGTTATCCTTCTAAATGACAGTTTTTGACAAGATGAGATTGCAACTCAAAATACTGATGTAAGACCACCAGAAATGGTTGAAATGTTTGTATATATGTCTGTATCATTTGTGTGAGAAACCTTTGGTTGGCTCTGCTTTGAGACAAACACTTGGCCAAGTCCTGAGAGCATCATCAGCCTGTCATTGGCACATTAGGACACCCGGGTCATATAATATTGGGTGCGACCTCAGTCATTTGTGCCCTTTCCTGGCTTTCTGACTCGATCTTTGCTTGTTGCTCGGAGGTGCCCCGAAGGCAGGACTTCCACTCCAACCTGATCTGCCTTAGCTCTCACAACATGTGGAAGGGTCATGCCCTCCAGAGATCCCCCTCGTATTACGGTAACTCCTCATGGCAGCTGCCGGGGGACTTGCTGTGGAGATGTGTTTTGGTGCGGATTCAAGGACATGCTGGATGGTGTCCCTGTGTGGCCGCCACACGTCCTTGTAAAGCTTTGACTCTACAAAGTCGTGGCACATTCAAACACCCCAGTGGGGAACAGTACCTGGTTCAAAACAATTGTTGTATTTTTCCTTGTGTTTTGATTGGCTGTTGGCATCTATGTGTTAACGCTGTCGGATCCATGATTATGAGGAGCAAAGCTCCAACCCTGGGACGGCCTCAGCAGCCCTGCAATTGTTTTGTTTTTCTTGTTTGTCTCCTCATCTGCCAAACTGACTCTTTTGTTTTTTAAAAAATCCATCTCATCGCCCACCCCCAAAATCTCTATCCCTTCTCACCCACATATCACACGGCTGTTTTTGCTATTGCATTTGAAGCAGGTATTACAGATATATAGCAACATATGTTGTCCCTGGTAAAGATATAAGGCAGCTACCAGGGAAACAAATAATGATACAGTGATTATAGCTTTCAAAGGGCTATGTATTAAAGAGGATGGCTAAAACTCCCTTGGGGACTGCTCTGCTTCAAGGACGCAAAGGAGGCTTCATTGAGGTGGAGTGGTCACATCTGCCACTTGCAAGGCCCATCATGATGTCAGACCGGCGCGGCTTTTAAACAGAGGGTTAGACGCGGCCCGTGGCGTCAATTGCATTGGCGCTGCAACGGGATTTGAAGATGAGTTTAGTGTAAAATTAACTCTCTTTTCAGGACTAAGGGATTAAAATGGACTAATCGGATTGAGAAAACAACCAAATGCAACTGAAATGCCGAAGAAAGGATCTCAGAGAATTGCAATCCCTTGATGTATAAATCACACATATTTCAAAAGTGGCTCATTAGAGGAGGACGCTTTCCCCCATATCTCTTTATTTTCACATGTCCTAGTGAAGCTGGCCTTGAGCATCTTAAGTCTCATAACCAAACAGACACAGAGGCCATGCCCAGGAGGAACTCCCCTATCTCAAACTGCAGGTATAATTGGCTTCGCTTTGCGTGTGGCACACCAACAACGCGTTGACTGCTCAACCAGTCTTCCACATGCCAAGGATATTTGGAATACAGGAGCATCACTTGATTGGCTCATTCCACGTCTCCCTCACATCCCAAAAACCCTGTTTCCCCAGTCATGGAAGCTGTTCCTCTTCAGCTAGCTGAAAATGTATGGGAGATGGGCGAACAAGATAACAGAATTGACAAGCGCTTGGGGATTTATGGAGTCTGCCTAGTCAAGCAGGGAATTGAGAGGACTCTGACAGAAAACCGAGGGATTTTAATAGGCTGAAAGAAAAAAGAGGAAACAAGAAGAGGAAAATTCCATAAAGGGCTGAACAAGCCTTGGGATGAAGAGTGAAGTGTATGATCCAGTTTAACACAAAATAAACCTCATATAATAAAATGCTATTGCACTACTGACCTATACATGAGAGAACATAATTCTCTGATGGCAACTTACATTGAAAATTTCGACTGTTCCCCTTTTCCAGCTACATCTCTTTCCAACAAACATTATTCCGGAATTTACCCTGATGCAACATTTTTCAACTCATAGCTATTTGTATAGCTGACCATTCAAGGAAATTTAAATTGCACACTTCTGATAAATGGTACAACAGCAGAGAATTCAGTTGGAAATTTTTGTTTAGCAGTCTGAAATCCTTGGCCATTATGCTGACGGCGATTCCCTTAAATCTGCTATATTGTTGAGGACAGTCAAAACGGAATCAGGGAGATATGCTCTTGATGGATTGTGTCACTTTCCAGGTAGCGCATCTTGTCTCTGCTCACCTCAAGTGATTGATATCTCAGTTCCATAAAATGTGTGTCTACCACATGACCTGTTTTCCTGATAATCCTGCAGAATTTGCAGGTCCTTAACTGCAAAGAAAGTGTATCAGGATTTGGAGATATTTAAAGAATATTCCGGATGGAATCTTGACTGAAAAGTTTGACAGCCTCTTACTTGATGTGGCCACTAATCCTGATGTTGGGCTTTCAAAGGAATACCCAGCAGCTGGGGTTAAGGTGTACAGCTGCGAGAGTGGATGACAGAAAACAGGAAACAGAGTGAATGGCCTTTGAGAGTGTCCAGTCCGTACAGAGAGATTGAACAATGTAAACTCTCCTACAATTTGTGAATCCGATACTTTTTCAATTTCTTTTAAATTTAAATGAAACCAAACAAAAAAATGGTGGAAAAAATAAGCTGGGATTTAGGAAATCCTCCCATAGAGGTATAGCTAGACTTCAGATCAACATCCAGTTTCTCTAGAGATGATTTTGCTAATTATGAATAGGGCCTGATCCAATCAGTGCTACTTAGCGCACTGCTAAACGTGAACAGATTCTCACCTGTAATTATACAGTATTAACTCACCTCTCTCGGTGTGTTAAGTGCAACCTTCTGTAAGTATGAGCATGTTGAACTCACATCCACTCAAATAAGAGAGCACCAAAGTGGACCATTCAATGTGAGACCAAATGTTGTAGGTGTGAAACATTACATTTCTCCCTAACAGATATCTGTCTGACTGAAAATGAAAATCACATATCAATCTTATTGTTTTTTTCACAATTTTTGATGCAACAAAACGAAAGAAATGGTTAGGTATCAGTCAGGACGACCATATGGCATTGGTTCAGAATGAAAAGCACGTGTGCTTTATGGGGGTGGTGTGTACCTGTGATCCGAAGGTCACTGTTGGGCTCTTCAGCAAGACCCTTAAAAATCTGTTCAACTAGGGTCTGTAAAAGTTGCCTGCAGAGCATAAATCTCCCCAGGCACTTATGCCATGAGCTCCCCTTAAAGTGGGGGACATGCCAACAGTTGCTCAGGTGAAAACTTTAATGATGATCTTTTCTGAAAAATAATGGGCTTTTTCAGCTAATGACAGGCTTTATGTGTAATCAAAAGGTTTTAGATGCATTCTGTCATTTAAATTCCTATCATAAGTAGGCCTGTTTTAAAAGCAGGTATCTGAAAATGAAAAATATGATTAATCTGAAAGCAAATGAGATAACTAAAATGATATGGGGGAGGATGGTTTCCTGGCTGTGTGTAATTTTGTGTCATACCTCTTTAGCCTGCATGTGATGGATGTTATACGTGAAAGAAAATTAAATGTCACTTTGACTATTGTCTGTGATGGGTTGTAGCCCCATCCTGGCTTGTTCCCTGTCTTGCGCCAATAGCCTCTGGGATAGGCTCCAGACCCCTTGAAACCCTGAATGGGACAAGCAGTTACAGAAAATGGATGGATGGATGGACTTTGACTATTGTTGTTTTGGTAGTTTCTAGAAACATCAGAACATGCCATTGAAACATACACAGGCCAAACCCAATGCCTATGGTAATCTCACACCCCTTCCCATGTGGAAAAGAAAACTTTGAAGTGAACCCCCTTTAAAGTTGAGAGTTCTTTAATCTCAGAGACATAATTGGTTTTAGCAAGAGCACGGCGGTCGTTTCATCAGGATGTCGAACCTCAGAGGCCCGTAATGTGCACATGAAAGTTCTGCCTGCCAGGCTTGTCTCCATCTTTTAACGTTCCACAACGGCAGTGGGATCCTTCAAACGTGCCCTTTAATTATGACGGCAAATTTTTGCCCAGAAATTCTGCCACTCTTCCATGTATCCACACATGATGGTATATATCAAGTTACCGTGAAGCGCTTGCTTGGCTAGCACTGGTGAGTCGCTATGTGCCATTAGGGCTGGAGGCCTCTTTCCTCCACTGCATTTTCATTGGGTCTCTTTCCAAACCACCGTGCTACTCCCACCTGAGTCCATGCCACAATCCCACCCCAGGTAGTCAGTACGCCCCCTGGAGTGCGAAGGCTATCAAGCGCACGGTGCCAGGCACCACTGCAGCTGTGGGAGTCTACTGAAGTACACACGTCACAGACTAAGACAAGTGATTTATGAAGATAGCATTTAATGTGTGAAGCGAGCAATGACTGAGAATTAAAGCTCCCCTGGTCCCTCTGCTGTGTTCCCTACAGCATTTTGATTTGTTTGTTAATTCAGTCGTTACATCTGGGGGATTCCCCACACCATAGTGTCGTGCTGGGCTGTCAGTACCTCCCTGCAAACTTACATGAGCTAACTCCCTGAGCTGGCAGTGGGCTCCAGCCCATAAAAGGTGTGTCCATTGGATCAGCTCATCCGCGTTAAAGTGGAAAAAGTGTGTAAAATGACTCTGTTGGGTCAGCGATGGGACACCAATCCTTGCCTCTGGTCTCCTAACTAACTAACTGCTCTACGTAATGGCTCCAAAGCACCTGTAGAATTTGGAGGCAAATCCCTCAGAAATAAAAAAGTGTGACCCAGTCCTCAATTAGGTCCCAAAGGATAACAAGTTACTGCAGACTGCAGTGTGTACACATTTATTTTCTTTTGGCTATATAGCTTCTGAGGGACTTACCATGCATTACTATGCTGTGTATATGGGTTTCAAGTTGTGCCCATGTCTTATTGCAGTGATATACACTTGCATTTCGTTTTCTTTAATTTATAGATATTTAATTAAGCCCATCCCCCATCCTTTGAGGTGTAGAGGTCTATACTTGTCTACAAAGGATGCACAGTATTACAAATTCATTGTAATTATAATCAGAACCCCTGCCTTGTGCCCTATGTTCTCTGGGATGAGCGCCAAGTTTCCCCTGGGTCAAAGATGGAAGGATTTTGTGCAAAACCATAGTTTAGGCACCCATCCTAGACCTACATAAAGGTTCTTGAACTTCTGTTGCTGTCTGCTGTTACAAAGAGTTAAAATCCCATTGCTGTTCTAAGCAGCTTGGACAGACTCGTTTAATCTTTCAAGTACAGTCACCAGGAACGCCGTCCTAGAGCTGCAAAGCCCCTCTCCTGCTCAGCAGAGTGAAAAGCACTGTCTGCTGCAGCTTCTGAGCCACCAGCCCACCCGAAACACGTGTACCACGGGCCTGAAGAACCAGGCAGAAAAACGTGACTTCCTCAGACGGTGACCAATACATCAACTTCAGAATGATATCATTGTTATACCTTTGGTGCTTATGTCCTAGTAAACCATCCCAACCACTTTTCTCTCCTTCTCTCCCTGTGCCAGTATGTTTGTAAGGGCTCTCACCCATAATCTGACTAGGAAATCACGTTCTAAGTACTAATCATCATAATAATGGGCTTTCTGAACTTCCTTTCCTATTAGGAGATTTATATCAGGACCCTACTGTGAAGAAAGCATCTAGTATAAAGGTTCTGGGATGTAAACTCTGTATACGTAGACACCTAGGCCAGTATAGCCATCTCAATATGTAGTCCTATTAGCAGGTGGTAGAAAAAGAGCAAACTGCATGACTACTGCAGGTTTTGATAACCTCTAACATCTTTCCAGACCATCCAGTGCATGTTCGAGGAGATGCTGTAGCTATTGAATTACATATAATGTCGGATGTATCTTTTTGAGCAGTATAACCTTAGAAGAAGTCTAGGAATCACTAAATGGAGTTCAGCTGCAGTGGCTGATGTGATATTAGGGGGTCTGCATGATGTGTGAGGAATTAAAAAACATACATTTCTAAAATCTCTATTATTAAGATTAACGACACAGATGAGAAAACATCTAAGGAGAGGAGTGAAAAAAAGCCAGGATCTGGGAAGGCACTGCTGCCGTTGAGATATTGCAGTGAGGTACTGGGACATGAGATTATTTTGTGATGTTCCTCATAGGAAATATTGAATTATGGCGTGCATTCACCCCAGCTGGTGATGGAGCTTTGAGTTGAGGTAATCCTCGGGCATCTGGGCATGTAACACGCCTAACAGGTGTTTTTGTGTTACAGCTCAGGGGAGCGAATGTTTGGACAGGATGTAAACTGTGTTAGCCCCTGCTCTTACAACTATCCAGCCATGCGTACCCTGAATAAGACGAGGGACAAAGAGGCAGGAGGGTAATCTTGCAATCTCCTTTACCACAATTAAGTATCGCGACAGACTCAAAGCGGGTACAACCCTGGCTCCAATAAAAACACCCCCCCCTCGCGCAACAAGCGTACGACGCCTCCCTCTGAACAGCTAGGGTCAGCGCACCCTTTCTCAGTCAGACAAGGCCCCTGAAGGCCCATTACTGCTGACCCCTGCAGTAATAAATGACCTGGGCTGTGTGTGGAGGGATTCCAGTAACAGTTGTGCGCAAACACAGGGGTCACGATTTTGGCGGTGGGTCACCGCACACTCTTACACGAGAGCTTTCCCGAGAACTCATTTCGATTGTCAGAAGGCAGGTTTACTTTTTTCTCCAGCATCAGGCTTTTTCATTGCGAGTAATTTCTAAAGATCGGAAGTGCAAATGCAGCAAAGGGGGTGAGCAGAAAATCCAGAAGCTTCTTTTTCTGCTGATTCTTTTCAAATTCTCAGAATATGTGGCTACTATTTGAACTTCCATTCATTTCGCTTATTAAAAAGCATAGAACTAATGATTTTTCCCCGCAAGAAAAAAATTCTGAATTGCATGTTCGAACCTGCATGTGTCTGTCTACGTACTGTGTGCACTTATAGATTTATGACTTGAAAGCAAACAAACAATGAAATGGACAAATAAACAAACAAAAAAATCAAACATTCCAACAGGCAAACAAATGAGCAAACAAACAGACAGGCAAACAAATGAGCAAAAAAACAAAAAGACAAAAACAAACAAACAAATCCTGGCCCAAGTCTTGCAGAAACCTATAAAGGGCTCACTGACTTGATTAAAGCTGACCATCACTTTCTCAGTCTAATTTATGCCTAGAGCTGACAGCCACATTAGAAGAAGAAGCAGGAGATGTCTAGGAGATTTATAATGTTTTCCATTCCCACTTGTAATGAGTCTATCAAGAGACAAAGAAAAACAGTTTAGCTGGAATACCTGGTCATACAGAGAACGGAGATAATGGCCTTGCTGTGTGTCAGAGGGTGACAATCAAGGCCAAGGAGGAACTACACCAGGAAGTCTAGGTGACAATTCAGGCATTCATACTCAGGTTCAGGTTTAAACATCATGACATCTATACATTCCTAATGAAATGACTTGATTTGATCACTAACGTTCTCAACCGTCTTTGTTCTGTGTATGCTTAATAATATAACCAACTTAAATGTTGTGGTGAAGTACTTACGTATGTATGTGTATAATTCAAATTAATATGAGGTTATGCTTGGATAATTAGCTCAATGTTTACTTTCAGGAATAAAACGCTGCCTGAAATGCCTTTAAACTGGATTAAGCAAACAAGAGGCAGAATTCACATCAGAATAATTTATCTTCCAGTTGCTGCCCTGGGTAGGATGACTCCATTTACGTGCCAATGCTCCACTGGTGTCTTCTCGTGCTGGATCCTCTAAACCACACTGGTGGTCTGCTAGGACTATGAACACCCTGCCAAAAGAGGCATGATACCACGATGACTGCTGCACTGTTTGTGGTAAGAGTAATGAAGACCAACTCAGCAGATCATGTCGCAGTGCCCCCAGCACTTGGATCGTTACACAACACATACTAACCATTGCACATATGACTAGATGTTTCTAGGTGCCTACAAGCATCTTATATCTCCTACATAAGTCCTAATGTTCTGTGCTTTGTTTTACTGTTTATTAACTTGAAAACAATCAAATCGAACAAAACGATGAATGAACTCTGATAGAGAAATTTAATATTTATGACCACAGACCGCCTAGTTGGAGCAGCTTGGACCAAAGCAGCCCTAAGACTGTCCCTATCCCTCCTCACATTTCTCTCCACGGTGCATCACTCTGAGAGAGATGTCTCCCATATTTCCCACTTTACTCTCCTGCCACTGTTTTGACTTTGACACATTATTTTCTTTACTGGCAAGAATAATCTTATATCACCTGAAAGTGATGCAAGTGTGAGTCTATTTTCTTTGTGGAACCCATTGGGTATATTACAGAAAATGGATTTGCATCTCAGACACTGATGAAAATGTATTCTGTTATAATGAATGAATAATTCACTCCTAGATCATTTTGGAACATGAATACAGTGAATTATCCTTATTCACTCACTCAACAAACATGCGTGTGTTGTTTCCAGGAACAGCTTCTAATGATTTAAAAACGTTGATTTTCACAATTGTCCTAAGCACCAAACGAAACTGTGTTTCACTAAAGAGCATTTTGGATGGTATGTGAGTTTTTTTCTGTATTTTCAATTCCTTTAACTGTACAGGTGAGAGCCTTCAACTGTTATAAGCACCAAGTCATCTCATTTGTCAAACATGACAAACAAGGTAACTGAACCTGTGAAATTCAGGCAGGTGATGACACCAATGCACTGTGCTTGCCAAGAGTTTGGCTAGTGTCAGCTATATGCTAAAGCCTAGGCTAACCGTCTCTGAGGCTCTTGTAAGCTTCTAATCTGGCCAAACTCTTTATTACTCTCAATGACAGTCCACGATCAACAGTCACCATACTCAATAAAAGACATTTATTGTTATTTGCACTAAACCCTTGTGTATTTTACTTCTTCTGTTCTAAATTCTAGATTCTATAGAATTTATTCTCATTTTGAAAATGGACCGGGGTAACTTCGACCCCAAAAATAACACAGGGGTTAATCAGACACAATTGCACATCAGCTGAAGCTACAAGAAAAGGAAGTTCTACAGCAGACAGACAGTTCATGCCAAATATCACCTAGCTGTGTGTACTACACTACTTGTTTACTATGTAACAGGTAAACTTTAGGCAACCCTCTGGGGGAGTCAAATGATATGTCAGGGTTTTGGGCAATAAAGTTTGGGCACTGTGAACTTTCAACAATAAACTAATTCTGTACTGTGGGCAATTCAGCTGGGAGGTTTAAGAGATGTTTTGGATTCCCAGCTTTCACACATCTCCACCGGCAGTGATTAATGGCAGTCTGGCTGCCGAGCGTAGCGTCGATACGGGGCGGGATCTCACTCATTCCCTTGCTGATGGGCAATCCGGAGAGGGGCAACATTCTCAAGAATTTGTCACACAATCAATCACATGCCGCCCAGGTACGAAAAGCGATCCCTGGCAAGATGACGCCACGCTGGTCAAGCAACCGGTGCCCCAACTCATCACGGAAAAGCCCCCGTTGAATGTTTGCGAGAAGTGCTGGAACATCTTTCACTATTTAGCTCTGGGCTGTACAAGATTAAAGTGTCTAAATCCCACCAGCTTCCCTCAAACCCCTTTAACTCCATCAGGTACAAAGCATGTATCACTGGCATGCAGTACCATACTTTTACAGCAAACACAATCTCTGCTGACCATTTTCAGGCTGATGTGTTTGTTAGAAGGTGCTTTATAGATGCTTGAAGGAAACAACAATCGATACTTGAGAGACATAAGACACTGGCTCACCTTCTTTAGAAATTTTAAGTTCTTATTGTTATTGATTTTTGGGCAAAGGAAACCCGTATAGAGTATGCTTCTCTTGTAGCCACCGGCACTGGATTACTAAAATCATTTACTATTGCTGGAAGACAAAATATATGTGTTTGTAGTCAACCATACACATACTGGCTACAGCCGTTGCCAAAAAAAACACAGAAACCTTGACAAAATGCAAGGCCCTAAAAACTACTACAGGAAATGAGGTAAGATAAATGTCATGTACAGAAGGCCCCCTGATAAAATCTTTCATTTCTGTATCTGCTACCTGGGTGAAAGAGAGAAATGAGGCTTATCGTGTAAACAGTCAGCAATCTATCAATGGTTCCTCTTGGTTTATTAGCCTGCCAGACTATGGCTCACATAAGATGATGTGAGGCATTAATCAAATTGTGACATGTCACATTCAGGACTCTAGACTGGGCCTTTTGTTCAGCCAAAGAATGCACAGCATTGACCGTCCTGATGGTACTTTTGAGAGAAGTGCCTCCCCTCCCCACCCACCCGCCTGAACCCAGGACCAGCCTGTGGATGTGAATAAAAAGTATTTTCTAATAAATTTTCATTTTGATCTCATCGTCTTTGGCTGCATCACCAAACATGATTTGTATGAGGTCCCTTTCAGATAAAAAGGCAAAAAAGAGTAAATTCCTGGGACCTTCAACACACCTTCATGTCTCCATGAGTGGCAGAACATTAAATGCCATAACATGCATCACTGGTCATAGCTGGTGAAGTGATTTTTAAGTTTCAGGGACAAATTAATGAAAAAACTTAACAGGCCTCCATATTTTTACTCCCTAGTTCTCAGTGTTATATATAAAAAATACATATGGGAAATGCCAAACAAATAAACGCAGATACATACATTGTACATTTTTGACATTTTCCAAATGTTTTTTTTAATTTTTGACATTTCCCAGGAGGTATTAATGCATAGATAACAACCTGTTTGTAGTTTGAGACATCCTAGCATTATGATAAACGAACATTGGGGGCTTTTCCCGGTGTATCAAGTAAGCACAATAGAGATGCTGAGAGGTTTGACTCTGGGGCACAGCTCTGAATACTAAAGAAATATGTTTATAAAATATGTCCTCCTCAAGGTAACCAAAGACCCAGCCACTGCATCAGTGGGGCACAGTGGACCCCAGGCCAAATTTAGCAAGATGAACTTTTGAGCCTGTACTTGTAAAGGCAGAAGCCTTCAGTTTGCCTTAAATCTACCATAGCTAGAGGTAGGAAATAAGACAGGACGTGTCTTCAGGCTAACTGCAATGCAGGGGTAATTCTGGACTAAAGGTAGGAGAGTGAGGGCAAGGCCGGTGTGATTAAAGTATTCGTTACGACAGAGAGAAGTATGTCCCTGAGACTCAGAAGTGGAGTGTGGTTATAATCAGGATGATGGAGGGGATGGCGGACGGCTCACAAACTGGGAATCTGCTCAAAGTATGGAAACACCTGCTCTACGTAATGACAATGGGGTAGTGGGGCCGACATTAGCATTTTCTGTGCCATAATGGCCCTGAAGGCCCTTCCCTTTCTCTGCACTTTAGATGGAGGAGTTTGTCATCGGGGGGGCAAGTGGAGGTAGGGTGTAACGTGTTTTCTTTAGCCTCGGTGCCTGGCGTCAGCCATGCCCAGTTGGCGTTGGTCAATCATGATGCAAATCAATGTCTTGGTCCTCATGGATAACAAGGCTTCGGATTTATTGTAAAAGTTCTGGTTCTCCCCTAATAAAACACTCATTCTGAATGCATAAAACCATTTCGAGGAGTAGCAGCAGATGGGGAATGTGCCAGTGAGTCGGCCAGTGAAAGCGTTCTTTTAGGGCGTATTAGCGTAGCCTGTCTGCCAGCGTCCACTTTGGGCCAAGGAAGGGGGTTGAATTATTCATCTGTTTGGGGGCATCCTGGTGCCGCCAGTGGGTGTGTTGTACACAGGCCCCCATTTCCACCTCACCCCCCGAGGAGATGCATTACTGCTACCCCTCTCAGCGTGGCTATTACTGCTCACTGCCTGTCTGTTTGTCTGCTTAATCAAAATCCACTTCATTGGGCTGTTGGAGGAAGACCAACTCGGTTTGTATTCTGGGTGGCTCTACATGAGCTGCTGCTACGCTTCTCGGCCCTGTCCACTTGTCGCTTTTTCCGTATTAGAGGCCCCAGCCTTGAGAGACTAGCCCCCAATCCCAACCTCTTGATTTTGTAGGAATCCTAGTGACTCCATGACACTGATGTGCCTTCATCTATCTTCCATAACCGCTTATCCAGCGCATTCCTGGAAGCACAGGCCATGAGAACACCTTGGGCGGAAAGGATGGCCAGTCCGTGGCGGGGCATGACCGAATGTGACAGGCGCAAATACGGTTTGCTTGGTTTGCTTTCAGTTGATGAGAAGAAGTCACACCAATAAGGCTTTCGGTAGACGCACAAGGGAAATAATTAGTAGAGTATTTAAAGAATGTTTTTATCAGGCACAATATTAAGGGAGTGTACATGTAAAACTTCAGCGTGAAGTCCAGACAACCTCCTGCTGGCAGCAGCTAATTTTAGGTGGTAAACATAAAGTAATATGCTTGATATTTTCTTTGGCCTTTAAAATGTATTGAATGTCATAAGCTTTCACAGTACTTATTAATATCTTATACTGCTAGTCCTCTCATATTCAACTTAAAGTAAAACTCTCAACCAACATTATGGTTTTCAGAAGTGTGACACAGATGATTTTGAAGTGTTCTTTACTCATCCTTGGGGTCTCTCTCCCCCCCCACCAAAGAAAGACACACATTTGGGGACAGTGGTGGTCTAATGATTAGGGAAGCGTGCTTATGATTGAAAGGTCACTGGTTTAAATCCCTGACCAGCAAGGTACCCTGAGATGCCCTGAACAAGGCACTGCCCCCCAGGTGCTAAATAGCAGCTACCCACTGCTATGTCACATATGGGTTAAATGCGGAGGACACATGTCATTGTTGTGTGCTGTGATTTGTCGACAATGACAATTAATCACTTCACTTTCATTAATCGTATATTAAATTTGTTAAAAGCATGCATAAAATAAGCAATGGCTCCCCAATACACATTGTAATGGCTGGACATGTGCTCCGATGCATGCTAAACAGCCCGCCCCCCTTAACGGCAGTCATGTGACCACCGACCAATGAAAACACTTGTCCAATCCTAATCCATACCCACTGCTGATGAGTATCATGGTAAAGCAAGCAAGCTGACCCCTGTAGCCATCTAACCACACTGGGAGTAGCCATGTGAAACAGTTCTCAGCCCTTCCTGGTAATTACCATTCACCCATGGCCATTTTTCCCTTGAAGCAAAGTTCTCCATTCTGCTCCGTGTGGGATATAGTGGGAGCCTAATTGGCTGTTGCCTAGCTGCATAAAGCTTAATAGCCTTGAAATTTATGTTATAATGGGAAGGATAAGGTTGGAGGTGTCTCAGCTAGGTACCCCCGGTGTCACCCAGACTCCAGCTTTTAATTATTGTCAGGGGTCACCAGTGACAAAATATGCACGTTTCACTGGCATGCTGCGATGGGAGATTATGGACACATGATCGGCGTGAAGCCGGCCCGCAGGAGTCCGCTGCTTGACATTTGGCAACCTCATTGAAAGTGGAGAGGAGAATGATCCGGATGGGATCAGGAAGTCATTACTGCTCGCCGGCGCATAGAGACGCATGTGCGTGGCGTCGTCGTTACATCGGAAGGGGGGGGGGGTGGAGGCTGTGAAAAAGCAGGCCTCACGAGTCACGGGCAGTCAGCTGGCTTGAGCAACTTTTCTGCTGTCTGGTGTCCCATGTCTGGTGCAGTATTTTGGTACAAGCTCATTTGGGGAGGGGGGGGGGGCTATAGACATTTTTGAGTGGGCTACATGATTTACCTTACACTAACAAAAGCGGGAAGTGAAAAAGAAGGTAACGGACATTAAAGTAAAGGTAAAGTCCTGAATTCCTGTGATGAAAAAGGCTTTTTAAGGCATTTAGGGTAAAATGGTACCTTTTTTCCGTACAACCTTAAATGTGTCCGCTGAGGCTGGGATCTGAGGTACCTACAGAGCTCCCTGTAATGCAGGGGCTGCCATGTCAACACTACCCCGATGTTAATGAGAACGGACGCTTCCACACCCTGATGCATCTTCTTGTCTGTCATCCCTTTTATTATAAGCATTAAAAATGCACTCTAACCTGGGGGGTAAATTCCCCTTTCCTGGCCGGTGCGTGAAACGCCGTTAAATCTGAATACAAGCGGGCTGCTGTAATAGCGTTTTTATAACACACTCAGTGAGAGGCGAGCTTCCCGCGTGAGCCTGGCTCTCCTTCACTTCAGCACAGCGCTCTGCGTTTCCCGGACTGATAAAAATAATAAAGGCATTTATCCACCGGCTTTAAGGGCGTAATAGACGGGATTACAATATCCCCTGAACGGGAAACAGTACCAGGGCTCATATAGCGCAGTATAGCTTTAAATTTCCTGCCTCTGTATTTTTCATTCGTAGACATTCGCTACAAATATGCGTCACTGTTCCACCCTGCATTTTTCTGTTTTACTGAAAAAAATGTGATTTATGTCTGGAGATCAGAAAAAACGTGGCTGCCGGACTAACGTTTAGGCTGATGTAGCTATGACGGGGGAGCGCCTTGCCGAAGTCCGCTTTAACGGAGGTCACACTGCATCACACGCATTTAGGGACCTTCTTGCATCTGTCCTGGTGACACATCCCGTGATGGTACCGGGTTATCATGACAGGTAGCTTGTTTTTTGGTCGACTGCAGCTGGGAAGAGCAGTGCTTGATAAACTCCGGGGGCGTTATTATATTCCCTAAATGACTGTTTTGATCCCCAGGCCATCTTCAGCCCTCATTCATTGTTTCCCCTTTAATCTTCTTGTCCTCTTTTCCTTTTCCCCCCTCTCTCTGAGCCAGCCGCCCACTCCACTGTCCTTCCGTCTTTCACTGGGAGGCAAATTCCTCCATAATATTAAAACAACAGGTAACTAATCCACGGCAGATGTCGGCTCCGGGATACAGAGGCATGCGAAAATGCGGGCTGTGGTGGCTGGTGGCGGGGACGGGGGGCCGTCGCACGAGTAATGCTCAAGTAATGAGCCCAGATTGTCGCCAGATCCTGACGCATAAGCCATTCGTCAAAAAAATAAAATAAAATAAAATAATCTGAATCCTGCCTTCTCAGTTTGAACCTTGTCTCTTATTTTGCTGCATCAAATCCAGTCTGCGGAAGAGCATTTATCAATACGTCAGTCATTGGCCGTCAGTGTGGGATCCCTGCGAGAATCCGGTTTTATCCCACAGTCTGAAACCTCTCCATAATGTGTGTATGTGCGTCTTGCAATCAGAGGTGGAAAATTCAGCTCCAGAAAGTAAAAGTTCAGACCACGATTTTGCTTCAACCAACCAGTGCAGTCCTCTGTGACTGTGACTTTTTGTACTCAGCTGGTTGATTGAAACAAAATCTTTCTCTGGATTTTTAATTTCTGGACCTGAATTTTCCACCCCTGACTGCAATGGACTGGCATCCCATCCAGGGTGTCCCCTGCCTTGTGCCCACTTCTTCCTAGGATTGGCTCCAGGCTCCCAGCACATATCAATCAGTATAAACCGCAATCATGCAGCCACCAGGCGCCCTGCGTAACACAAAGGCTCAGCATCAACGATGCAGTATATCCGAGCCCGCTCCAGGCCGATGGCTTCTCCCACCCTCCTCTGACTAGGCACCATTGCAATCAGCCTTGTCTCCTTTCTGATGCCGCTGAGATGCATGGGCTTAATGCCGAGATGGAGTCATGTGGGGTGATGGACGGCGAGCGGGCCCCGCCAACATCTATGAGCTGAACGCCGGCTCCGTGATGAATCACGATCGTTGACTCTGAAACGGGACCCACGCCCTGCTGCTGATAAGCGTAAGCCATTATGGCGGACTGGTTGTGCTATGCTGCTCTTCTGTGGTCATAAGCAATCCAACCCAGTACAAACCGTTAAGACACTGACGACATCGGCACAAATATAAGCAGATACAAGCCACCCCCTGCAACAGAATTCTAAAGCTCTTGCTTTTCACATGCCTCATTGAACATTTCGATCGATCCAGAAGTTCAATAGGGGGATCAACTCTGCGATAATGATGGGTGGGAGGGTAGGGGGTGTGTGTGTTAAACCAGTGCAATACAGTGCAACTGATTTCCCACTACAGAAAGCAACAGCGCTACTGTGTAATGACCAGCTGATGGAAATGAACAAAACTGATGATCCAGACACTGCATTTTTAAATCGCTAAAATGCAGCCCCCACCATCTCCCAAAAAAAAAAATCCTGTCATTTACACTGCAAGCCAAATCAGGCCTTTTTGCTTTTCCCAGATAGACAGAAATGTAAAAGCCTCTTATTGTTACAGATGCAGAGCAGGAAAAAAAGGTGTGTTTTGATTTCACCGTCCATTAACAGATCATTCCAACACTGAACGGCATTCAAAGCGACGCTGTGTGTCTTATTCTGATATGCAGAATAAAAGGCTTTCGAGAAGCAGCTTGCCTTTGGTTCTCAGACCTCTTGTCTCGAACAGATGGATGCATGTTTATTTTTATACTTATGTAGACAGTAGGTTTTAGTGGATGTCTCTATTCACACTTGTAATGCTCTCGCTAAAAGGCGTACTCCAGTACAGGGGCAGCCAACACCGTGCCATTATAAATCTTCAGTATCTTGCCGTTAGGCTTTAGCCATGTTGCTTTTTTTGATCCATTTTAAAGAATATAACTTTAGGTTCTAGAAGATAAGACCACTGGCTTTGATTCTGTATAGTAAGAAATTGGGACGAGTAAACATTGCTAACCCTTTGGACAGATTAATAGATGTGCTGAGTGCAACTTTGTGACTATTGCGGCAGAAACCATTTGGTAACTCAGCCGGATGCTGCCCACCCCCCTGCCGAAATGTCCTTTCCTGAGGCGTCACCTTTAAGCATGTCTGGGCATGAGTTAATGCCAGTAGTAGATGGTGAAACACCAGCCAGACTATTGTTAACAGAACAGGAGCCGTGTTCGTGTTCAAGCTTGAGTGGATTATGGACACTTCATTTTTGTGATTTCCAGGGTCCAAGAGAGGCTTGGAGCACACCCCACACCCCCCAACATCCATTTTCAGGTCTATCCTGTTTGCTTTGCATTATGACTATGAGGCGGTGGATTGCATAGGCTTGGCACTGATGATGGCCTGGTGTGCTGGCTTGGCCTCGACTAATGTGATTCACACAGGAGAATGGCTGGCCGACGCACCCCCCATCCCCACCCCCTGCCCCCCTCACCACAACCATCCGTGATGTGCCCAGCTGCTCATCTCTACTCAAACTCATATTGTCTGCAGAAGAATTAGAGTCGCCTCCATAGAAAATGGGGGTGGCATGAAATTATCAGGCAACGGGAATAGAGAGAAAGGTGTTTGGCTGCAGTTACAGAATGTCTCCAGCTCTCAGATTGGACCAGCAGCATCTTCTATTTACAGGTTTCCAAGAACAAATTTAAAAATTGGACAGGAAACATATTAAGGCCAAGTAATGTCAGGGTTTGCAGCTTGGAGGAATGAATGAAATGCTACGGCTCCTCTCTGCAAGGTAGCAGCAATTGGGATCCCTCCTGCCCCTCGCCTAGACAACCAGCTTTTGAAATGTGATCGACTTTCAGATCCTCCGTCTGTATCTTAAACAAACAAAAAATAAATAAATAAAATGCGACCTGGTTTGCCGTGATTTCAGTTCTGAAGATCCACCACGCTCCATTATGGTGGGGGGGGTGGCTCAGAAAACATGAGCAAGACTGCTAACAACGTGCGCTAAAAACAGATCACACAGATCAGGCAGCCAAAAGAACAGTCCGGCACAAAACCAAGGGCAGGGGGAGTGAAGATATATGAAAATACTGACAAACAAATAAGCTGCATGTTCCCCAATATGAATGTTGGCGTAGTGATAGGCGTTGTAGCCTCAACCTGCGCAGCTCTGCATGTGTACAGTATGCATGTTCTCCCTGAGTTGGCGTGGGATTCCTCCAGGTACTCAAGCATCCTCCTGCACGTTTTGGTAAAACTCTAACTTGGCCATAGCTTCTTCCCTGTGATGGACTGGCATCCTATCCAGATCATCCCCTTCCCCGCGTTTTCTGGGATAGTTTCCAAGATCATATAACGACCCTGCACTGGATTAGCAGTTATGGGAAACGAATGGAGGCAAGGCAATATCACTTCATATTTATAGTTCAGTTGAGATAGCAGGAGGCCCACTAAATGCAAGATGAGGTTCTTTTGATAACATGTCCTACAGAAGCCCATCAGCAGTGAAGGAATGGTTAATCCTTTGTCTTATCATTCTTGGACCAAGGAGGTGTGTGAAAAAGTGGCTTGTGTACACAGAACTGTTTGCTCTTACATTTTGCACGCCCACCTCAAATAGTTCAAATATTTCACAGATTTGTCTCGTAGTGCACAAGCGAAAAAGTTTGGCGTTGACAGTATCTACATGTTGATACTCAGAATCAGAATCGGTGGCAAAATGGAGCACCTCCATTAAAATATTGGGTTCAGCATGAACCTGCCATATAAGGACCCAATACTTAATTTCCATAAATAGTAAAGACCTGTTAGCTACTACAGTAGGGGAGTTCATTTGCATATATGTTCAACTAGCCTATCAGATCAAGACTGATCAAGGAAAAGGTAGACTGTATGCAAATGAGGATGACATCCATTCGTTAGGAACAGTGTGTGCGCTGTGGACTTTTGTGGAGGTGCAGCTGGCCTCATGTTTTCAGGCTAACTTTGCGTCACGGTTGGTATAGTGGCTGAAAGGGCTCAGAAAGCATGTGGCGGGGGGCACAAATAATTATTCCCTGAGCAGTGACCGTGTTGTAAACTCCACGTCACTGGCACCACAGAGAGACGTCTTTTTCAGACAGGATGCTTGACTTATTTGACGTCATGCCATGCTAGCGGGCGTGCTGTTACCTTTTCCATAATGTCGGCGATGCGGAACAAGCCGGATTTAGATTATAGATTTGACGGAAGAGGGGCCTACAGCTGCAGAATGACAAGAGCGGAGGATGGGGTGGGGGGGCAGGATTGGCAGAAAATGCAAATACGGAGGGGGGGAGCAAGGCTCTGTAGGCGCCGTGCAAAATGATGCATCAGGATGGGTCACGACGGTTAGCGGTCACGGTGCCCAAGCCTCTCCTGTGGTGCTGAAGAGCCGCTAAATGGTATCTCGACTCTGGGGACCAGGTCGCACTCGTCTGAGTAACGGTGACGGTGGTTGGGCCTAGCGGACATCTGCATGCAGAGAGCAGGACATGTCCTGTATGAAAGGACGCTTAATCCCCCCCCAGAGGACCCGAACGAGCCCTCGATGCACGGCCGAATTCAAGAGGTGGCATTTGGTTTTCCTGATAACGCCTCCCTGCTATCTGCAACGCCTATGTAGCCTCCTCCTCCTCCCTCCTGCTATTGTCGCTTAATGGACCCGGCAGATGACTGGGAGGTCGTGATACTGCGGCCTGGAGGGGCGGGGCGGGCTGAGAATGCCGGTGCTCAGTGCATTCGATTATTTAGTGCAGGGCTCTGCATTAAAAAAAATGTAATGAATTTGTAAACAGACGCTTGAATGTGGAGGGCAGGATGGGAGGTGACAGAGCAACGGTCCGATTTTTACGGCCTTGAGAAAGTTTCCTCTGGTCCCCCCTGAAAATAAGACCTGTTTCCAGAATATTCCAGCCGCAAACCTGTTCCAGACCCAGGGTGAGATGCAGTGTCAGACAGGCCTCCACAACATTAACCTACCATGATACGTTATTCGGCCTGTAGGCAGATGTTCACTAACACTTCTGCCAGACAGCCAGTCAAATGCAAGCTTTGGGTGTTTTTTCTGTTTATGTGCATGTTTAAGGTTTATAAACTTGAAGTCTAGGTGCTTCAACAAATTTTGTTTGGAAAGGTAATACATTTTCATGTGTCTGTGGAGCGTGTTAATATCTGGAGCTGTTTGTCAACAAACTTAGCCGGGAAAATGTATAATGCAATTCAAGCATTCTTTTTAAGTGACTGTACATGTATGGCGGAACTGAACTGGACTGCTGGACACATTGAGGGTCTTTTACTGAAGTGTTTTTTTTCCAGCCATGAAGTAATAAAACTGAGACAGGTGAATAGTACCGTGCAGAAAGTTTCTGAAGGGCTCATGCTCAAAGCCTTTGACACATACCTTAATGGGGCACTCAGTACCATTAAAGGAGGGCTCTTAAAATATTTAGGCCAATAGGGGCAGGTGCTTAGGCACACTCAGCCCTTGACCTTGGCACGTCCTGCTGGTGAAATAAGGAACAAGTTAACCATACCGAGGTCAACAGTTGGTTTATTTAAAGTGTGCAATAATAATTTTTATGTCACTGATAAAATGTATTGGATTCACCCACGGCCATTTTTGTTCTTATAAGAGTAAGCAATATAGATTTCTCTATAGCATCCTTTAATGTTCAAGAAAAAAAAATCACCATTTTCCACTGAGTTCCTGTGTTTGTTTACTGGTCTCTGCATGGTGTTATAGTTGAGCCCCAAGGTTTACTGGTTACATGTACCGCCTTCCAGGCTGGTTTCTGTCTACTGTTTCATTAGCATTTTGTAGAAATGAGAGAATGAGGATCAGTTATATTACCCAAACAAACGAATCCTCCACAGAGATAAAAAAAAACAGAGGGACGGTGTTTAAGAGCCCGGGAGATGTTTCTGTACGGCGGGGACGGGTGCAGCGAGTCCTCTGGGTCAGTGCTGCTCAGGAAGGACCATGGAGGGCCAGGAGCTCAGCGTGAAGTGATCCCCCCCCCGGCGAGCATTCAGCAGCCGCCTCATTAGACATGTACTACTGGTCATGGCAATGCCTTGCCTCTAGCCCTTGGGTCCATTTTACTGTTTATGTTGTACAGTATGTAGCATATCATCTAGTCTCTGTGTAAATGTAGTATGTGAATTATACTGTCTAGTCAATGTGAAAATCTCAGTATGTGAAGTATACTGTCTAATCACTGTGTAAATGTAGTATGTGAAGTATACTGTCTAATCACTGTGTAAATGTAGTATGTGAAGTATACTGTCTAGTCACTGTGTAAATGTAGTTTTTGAAATATACTGTCTAGTCACTGTGTAAATGTAGCATAATGAGGCTCAAGGAGACAAAATCTCATCCTGGGTGTATACAAATATATCAGGGCTGTGCAGTGACTTTTTGAGGGGTAGGTGCTTGACCGGGGGGTATCTTCGATCAAAATGGGGTATTCGGTAAATTTTGCCAACCATGATCATTGGTGATTGAAAAGGGGCACTCAGGACCTGAAAAGGCAGCCCCTTTTGTATCTGTATCCCTGATGAATATCGATGGGCTGCAAATAAACATCTGTTGAATACTGAATCTTGAATGTGCTTCTAAAGATTAAAGTCACACAAATAGGCAGCCATGGAGCCCAAACAGGCTACATCGGCAGGGTTCTGTCTCTGTGCTCTTTCCCTATATCAATACTAAGTTAAACACTATCATAAAACGTCTCAATATATGAATCACAACGTTTTAATTGCTAATGTTAATTACAGGAAGTTTAATTAGACAGTGCCAGAACAAGCCCCCTCCATTAGCCTGACGTTGTGCCCCCTCATCTGGGGGGTCGAGGCAGGGCATGTGGGTGCTTCCATACCTCAGGCTCCTCCCCTCTCCGCAAGATTTATTCAGCCTCGAACTCGAGAAACTGCCAGTGCATAAATCATTCAGCTAAAAAGCACGTTTCAAGTACGGTGCCCAAAGTTTGCTGTGAAGATGATAGTTCTAAAGAGTAGATAACAAACCCTTCATACAAATTTCTGCTTTTCAGCACCTGAGACGCAGTGACCTGTGATATTTCTCCAGCAATTGCTAGTCTCCTCGGTCAGCTGTGTTTGCTGGTTAAAAATACATCCAGTCCAATTAGGGTGAATTCCCCACCCACCAGTCTCTGCTCCAATCATTACTAAATTCTATGAGAGAAAACTGCCTTGGCTTCTTTGTAAAATATGAATTGTGTGTACATTTATATGTAAAACCTGTGGAAACTGTTCTATTGGGTTATAAGTCTGGACATATTTTATTGGTTTCCTACTCTGTGTAGCCCCATTGTGTCTCAGTGTGATATTTTAAATATGGCTGCTAACCGATGGCACACTAGAGTAGTGTCCCTGTATGTGTTAGGAGAGTTGGGGAGGCCTAAATGGGTTGGGGGGGTGGGTCACTGTGGCCACAGCAACATGCCTCTGGAGGAGACCTGAGACTTTTAAAGCTGAGAATCAAATTCTAACCCTAGCAGCATGAAGAGAGAAGGCAGTAATACATATATATATATATATATATATATATATATATATATATATATATATATATATATATATTCTTTTTTATGCAAAGAGAGAGAGAGACACCCCTTGTCTCTTCTCAGTGATACAAAAT
>JAAGVU020000061.1:25111599-25122330 GCA_011763525.2 Mormyrus iriodes
ATATATATATATATATATATATATATATATATTCTTTTTCATGCAAAGAGGGAGAGAGACACTCCTTGTTTCGTTGCAGTGATACAATGTAAGGGCCCCCCAGGTAAATGTGATTATCCGTCACAGAGACCTTGTTCATTACATCCCCCCCATCCCCCCATTTGTCCAGAAGTAACACAACTGTGGGTGTTATTGCGTGCTGAACGAGAACCACAGCTGACTGTTGACTCCTGATTAGAAGAGAATCATTATGCTGCACCATACAAATCCATATATCTCCAAAGCACCTCATATTTGTCAGAGATGGATCAGAAACAGAAAGAGATAAGTCGTTACTTTCATTCACACACATAGACACACACAAACTTCTCCCAACAGGTATGATGCAACTCACCAGACACTGCAGTCAATATAGACAGCGTGTAGTTTAATAGCCTTATGTGATTGATGCGGAAAACCTTAATCATGTGGCCGCAAGTGGCTCTTTACGAAGGACAAATAGACGGTGTCTAATGTAAGCTACAGACTCAAGCTGTTGGGCTTTGTGGCCCACCACACACCACAACGAGGCCTAATTAATGAGAAACAAATGTGCCTCATCTAATTAAACCGCTCCGTCTTTATTGATATAAAAACACTGGGAATTTGCATGTGTAATTTATTTTGCGTCGCCCCGGATATTATTGAGCGATCATGTTTCCCCATCGCTTCCTGCATCTGGCCTTGGGTCGCAAATTGTGGCCGGAATTTTAAAGTGGGAATGCAGGGCAAGCCCGCCTGCATTGGCATTATCCGGTCTCCATACCGATGCTCGTCATCCCCAATAGATAATCTTAATACTGGATCCTGGACCCTACTTAGACCAGGGTGCCAGACAGTCCAAGGTGCCAATGGAAAATTCTGGCATCATGGCATATTGCCAGCTGGACACAGAAGCACGTTCCTCACATCTGTCTGGTTTAGTACACATTCTGTCGTCATTATCATACTTTTTTCCCATAATGCATTTGGAGTATAATATTTATCTTGGCCTCACAGAATAGTCCGGCACTAGACTGGACTGGCCGCAGGGAGTTGATGGAGCTCTCCAGTGCCAGCGTGATACAGAGCGGTGTGTCCACCTGACTGCTGTAAAGTGCTGATAACGACTCACTTTGACCAGGAATTGTTTAAACGTAACCCCCCCCCCCCAGCCCGCACGAATGAGGTAACATGGTGCCTTCCTTTCCGAAAGGAGATTCAACAGACTGACGCATGCCTGCTAGGACTTGTGAGCTTATTCAATTGGAGTAGAAGCACCCCCCCCCACACACACACACACACACACCCTCTAAAATGGTATTTTTCAACGATTATGCAATTCGGCCTTAGTCACTCAATGCTTTTCCATTAAGGTGCTTTTGCATAGATATTTGAATTTCATCTTATGCAATGACAAAGACAATTATACTTATATTATGAGACACCTGCATGCCTCAGCGATGTATTTAATTTACTCTGGAATTTTTTTTCCGACACATAGACAGGAAGAACATCCTTTGAAAGGCAAAATAGATGCAATTTTAAAATGAATTTTGGAAGCGCGGATTTTAGGGAAGCTGGATGAGTAGTTTGTAGTACTGCAGCAACAAACCTCAAAGGCCCAAGGGTTTGAGTCCCCACCAGCTCTTTGTGACTTTGCATGTTCTCCATCTAAACTCTCAGCCCAAAAACATTCTGGTGGGTAAATTGGTGTCACTAAATTGCCTATAGCGTGTGACACCCATCCTAGATGTCCTTCACCTCATGGCCTATGCACCCCCCTCCCCACGACCCAGACCAGCTTGTGTGGTTAGGTGGAGGGACAAATTAACCCACAAGGATCTAACAATCTAACATTACTAAACCATTCAGTTCTTTTTAAAGGGAAAACCGTCAAGAGATGTGGGTGATTGGGAATTTGATGATTGACAGGGTCATCTGTCCGATGGGTGAAGCAGGTGTTATGTCCTGTATGGCACTGGACAGTATAACCAGTGCAGGTGGCTCCTGAGAACCTCTAGACCCACCTACCAGGGATTTCTAGTTTACTGACCCAGCATCATGTTATTCCTGTTGGCAGACCCGCAAGCAAATCATCCACCGGTTGGCGGCACTGATGAAATTTATGTCTCTTTATTGTGCAGTAACAGATGGCTCATGAAGGGGAAGGAAAACCGTGATTTCATAACTCCGGATAGTTCACAGATCTGAGAAGAGGCAGGTAAATGCTGGGAGAGCCGGTTCATGCTTTAGAAGGGCGCTCAAGAAAACAGATGCCTTACTTCATCAAAAAGACAAATTCCCCATTTCATTTAGTGAGAAATTAAACTTTCTGAGACGCTGAACAACAATCCAGATTACGAGGCAGTCACGTTGGGTGGAAATATTCAGTGCAAAAACACATCTGGTTTTTATTTCTTTTCACAGTGGATGCTCAGGAAAGCTAAACTCGGAGCGGATTAGAGAGCTGCTGTGCTTGGTGAGGTAGAGATTGAATAATGAATAATTCATGCAAGCCAGTGGAGGAAGACTATAAATCCCTGAGCTCTCCAATACCAGCCTGTATGGCTTTCAGAGGCTAGAGAGTCATTGGGACCAAATCGCTTTTGATTTTAATGCATAAATGAGGTAAATGAAAACTGTACTATTAGAACATTTCTCATTAGGAACACTGTACCTGTGATGCCTCAGTCTTCTAAGTTTTGATTACAAGTGATTATGACATCATAATAGGCAATTATGATGTCATAATATGAAATGATTAAAGGGGAGGTCACAAGCCAACATAATGTAGATCCAGTATGTAAGGACATGTGATTAATTCTCTTTAACTCCACCATACCCTTGGAGTGTGGGACAGGGGAAGATGCTGGCCAGTTTTAAATACCCATAGAAGTGGCTCCCATTACTCCATGGTCTTGTCACGATAGCTGCAAAGTTCTGAGGACATTACAACGATAAAGCTGAGTGGCATGGTTCAAATCCCAGTTTGCACTTCAAAGTGACTGGGTTGTGGGCGATCTCTACACAGTGGATGGGCTCTTCCTGCCTGTCAGCTTCAACAAATAGCCAAACAGACTCATGTGCACTGGGTACAGCTGTATTATGTGAAGGAGATGCAGGAGGCTCTCCTGGGGTTGGGGGAGTTCTCTTCAAACTGTCAGACGTGAAGGGGGGCAGGGGGTCTGTCGATGTCTGACGTATAGGGGGGATTTTCTTATTGGGAATAGGGGGATCTGTTGCCTGGGTGATGACAACGTAAGGGGAAATAACCCTGCCGGCTTGAGTGCATCTGTAGATGGTCAAAAACAAGAATCGTTGTCAATGTCGACACAGAATACATACCCTGCCAGGCTTCCTGCTCCCCATGGACATAAACATCACTTCCCTTCCCTTTAAACCGAGCTGGGGAGGTCATGCTGGGTCAGCCAAATGCAACAACAGCAAAGTGGCCGCGTGTCAGGGTGCCAGACGATAGGACAGACACACTGTGCCTCCAGGGAGAAGGCAGATCTTTGGTGCTGTCAGGAGGAAGGCCTCCCCTGCCTCCCACTGACACATACGTGATTTCTGTTGTCAGAATCAGAATCAGGCACTCTGCTGTGCAGACTTGCGGGCCAATTAATTTACCCTCAAACAAAAAAACTGATTGAATCGTGGCAAGTCTCTCTGCACCAACGTGAGTGGGGACAAGCTATGGAAGATCATGAGGTAACGACAAGTCAAAGAGGAATTAGAGGAGGGAAATGAGCCATATACTGAGAGGGAAAGCAAATAAACAAACTAATCAGGAATCAGAGGCACAGAACCAGGTCGATTATCTGGAAGGTACAGCAACAGGCAAGGAGCAGCAGTTATTCCAGGGGAGAGGATCTTGATATCCCTGGGACGATCCCAGAGATGTGTCACCTACACAGCACAAACTGAAAGGACACGGGATTAAGTGGCCCTCATTCGTCCCCAGGGTTCTTGGCAGAATGATTATTTTTGAATTTTAAAAAAATCTGTCCCCTGGGTGATCTCGACATGTTTAAGCTGACTTACAACAGCACAGGGGTCCACAGAAGAAATGTGAAATGTGACTTACAGTTAAATCAGTAAATATTAACCTGAATGGATGAGTTAAGCTGGAAAACTTTTTCCCCTAGTGTTATATTATTATGCCACTCCATGAGCAGCGTTAGATACTGTGGTGGGTGTGGCCATCACAGGATGTAAAGTCACATGACTGGGGTTTTCTTGTTGATTGGTTTCACCTGTTTCTTCTTCCCAAAAATGGCTATAAATATGTATGAAACCTGTTTTGTTTCAGCCAGTAACACTGTGCACAGTTAAAGTGTCAGTAACCAAATTTCCTTCCTGAGTTTGCAGTTTTTATTGTCTTCTCATACACGAAAGTAGATTTTTTTCTTTAAATATTTGCGCCCCTGCCCCATTCCGTACTGTAATGTACTGTCCCTGTCTAACCCCCATGTCTCTGATAACCATAATGAATAAATGGATTTCACAATAAATGATTATATCACCTTTTATATAATACCTACAATAGAAGGCGACCTATAACGTTTTTCATAATGTATTTGAGAGGCACTTGGGATTTTATCTGAATCACTGTTCAGTCTTCAGATGGCTTAGTTTTAGCTTTTAAAACATATTAATATGATATTAAATATGGTATCCATGTTTTCTGTTCACAATCGCAAATCAATATCAGCTCACTGCCTGTTCCTAATGCACTTCGAATCATTCTTATGACCTTTGCGCAGCTGCACAAAGCGAAACGGGTGACAGATCTTCAGATCTTTCTGGAATAATAAACAAAAAGAAACACAAGCAACAAACAAATGATGCAACATCCACACGCACTTTTGCTCTGCTGCCAGGGCCGCTCAGCACACGCGTGTTCATGCGGTCCACATCTGAGCCCTCCTGGAGCGCAATCAAATTTAGACACCGTGAGTCACTGGCTGGATGGCTGAAATGTTCTTTCAACAGAAATAGTGATGAATGCACTCTCAATGAGCTGACAGGCAAAGTGAGTCAGTGGCTGCCCTGAAAGCCAAGCAAGACGTCTAAACACGCATCTAAATATACATACCTCTGATGTCCACACCCACACACGTGGACACTTTGCAGAGGTTAAAACGAGTGATTATTTGAGGATTTGAGGAACCACATTTAAGGTTGAACTCTTTAAATTGAAATAATATTAAGAACCATACTGCTTTATATTTAAGGATATTATTGTACTTATTGAAAAATACATGGAATATTTTGTAACCAAATCCCTTGCTTTTTGCTGTATTTAATTTTTTGTTTTTAATGATTTTTTTTGCTGCTGTTTGTTGGGTGTGTAATTAATTGCTTAGCTGTAGATATTTGAAGGGCATTTCATTTTTTTTTTCTTCTTACGTAGAATATTGCTGGAATTGTTGCATTGTGGAGTAGCTCTCCGTCTGAGCGCTGTGCTGTATCCCCGGGGATGTCTGGCTGAGCGTGGCTCGGCCATATTCGCTTTAATGCGTGTGAGGGGTGACAAGCCTGACGGGCCTCCGGGATGAATCTCTGCCCCTTGTTCATGGGGCAGCTATGGACGACAGGATACCATTCGCTGTGGACCGGGGGGGATGGAGGGCTAATGTGGGAAGTGACGGAGGGAAAGACCTTTGAGTGGCAAAAACAAACAAAGGGATGGGTGGAAATTGGAGGATAGACGGTGAAGAAAAGAAGGGGGAGAGACGTAGATGAAGAGAGACAGCAACCCCTAACCTGCATTCTAATAGCATCCATTATTACCTGCATGGGGGCAGAGCTGCTCGAATCGGGTGGTGTTTTGTCTTATTGATTGCATAAGAGGCAGGGAGATTGCGCCCTTGCATCACGTCCAAACTTATTACCCTCTCCTTCAGAAAGACAGAATGAGCAGTAACCATTTCTTGCGTGTTCATTTACCAACCCACAGGCCTCCTGGGAATTCCGCTGTTACCAAAACAGAAGCCAGAAATGGAGGCTTCTTTCAATTAGCAACTACCGGCCATGTTGACCTTCTTTCAGGTTTTGTTTTTTTTCTGTTTTTCTCCACATTACCAGGCAGAAGTTTTTTTTTTTTTAACCAATTAGAGTTGAGCACTTTCACTAATATCCATTATTCACTTAAACTGATCACCCCAGAAACTGCTCTCTTTTTTTCTGTTTGCATCTTTGTGTTTTTGGCTGATGTATGACTTAGCAAGTGGTCGTTAGGGTTCATATTTCTTCTTCGTTTACTCTCTATTATGAAAGCCAAACAGACACCTTTATTAAAAGATAAAATACGTCACAGTTCAATATCTTTCAGATAAAGTGTCTTACAGTTACCTAACATTTAGTTAAAAACTTCAGGTCCTTGTTGCACTGTAGATTTTCCACACCAATTCTAACTTATAATAGTACTTAAGAATAACTCATAATCAACAGACACACTCCTCATATGTCATTATCTCATAACCTTTACTTCCTTCATTTTCATACCACCTACTCATTGTTGGTTTGCATGATAGGCTTACGTGAGTCCTACTACCAAATCGCCATCCCAGAGGCATTTCATGCAGAACTTGTGATGTTGTGTACATAGACTGCTCAGAGTAGAGAGAGTAGAGTTTTTTTGAAGACTGCTCGGAGTTATATATTGATTTCTCTGAATTTTTTATGAAGACTGCTCAGACTAAAATTCTCTGCGTTTTTAGTGTAGACCGCTCAGAGTTTTATATAGATTTTTCAGTTTTTTTTATGTAGGTTGGTCATAGTTTTATTTAGATTTCTCTGAGTTTTTTTATGAAGACTGCCCAGAATTTTATAGGGACTTCTCAGAATTTTTATGGAGCGAGTACTTGGTGAGCTACGACCAGAGGCTAGATGGGGTGGGGGGGGGGGGCACTATTGGAGGATGGCTTACTCCGAAAAACATTTCGCGAGCAATTTATGTCACACTGACACACTTTAACACTGGAATGGGCTCACCCCCTGCCGTCACAGTCAACTCGAATCGCCGCCTTCATGGCAAACTCCTCAGTCGACGCGGCTTTCGGAAATTATACTCCCAGCAAAAGGAGACAAAATGCACGCTAACAAATAAGAGGCCAGCAAATGACCTAAATTACAGGTAAATCTTATGCTACAAACAAGCAAATACATGCACTTTCAGACTGGCATCTGTTATAAATGTCAAGCCTTTCACCATGAAAAGAACTTGTAGTCAATGGGGTGCACAATGGATCCCTCCTGAATGTCAAGAACTGCAACTCGATTTTGCTTGACATGTTTTCCGTGGTACGTTCCCAGGGCGGTATTTATCGCCTCCCTTCAAGAAGCAAAGGCACCTCCACATAAACCCCAGCAGCGACGTTGAACAAACGAAGGATCCGCCAGCTCCGCTCAGGGTCCATGTGCAAATATTTCATTTCTTAGGTTAAAAACCTCCTCAGAATTCTTTTCTGGAAGACAATATGGGCTCTGTGACTGCTAAAAATATATATTCTTGAAATAAGCGAGCAAAAAAGAATAATAATAACAGCTAGGCAACCGTAAAACAATTTCACCATGATGTGGCAGTACTCCCATAACCAATGACATGTCAGTGGCATAGATGCAGAGAGCAGCTAGATGCGCTCCTGTTCGAGAAAGACTGCTTTCTTCCCACAACATTTTCACCATGAGCTATAAGGCGGTGAGCCACTACTGGTGACAGCCAAATCCATCTCATCCCTTGTGCCAGCACCAAACACAAGTTCATCCCACCGTCCACAGCATCTGCCAATTCTGTTGCCATCACAGCATACATCCAAGTGCATCACCCACCCCTCTCACTTCCCCTGACTCTTGGTCTGCGTTTAACTTCCAGATGCCATTTATTTCCCATCAGAACTTGATTCTCAGCTCTCATTTTCAGTCACATTCTCCTTGGACATAGCCTCTCGGGGCACTACCCGTACGTAGAGAGAGAGAGAGAGACAATTGCCTTTGAAATCCCAAATGGGAAGAAAATGGCCGCCACGTGTTGGGGGATCAATTTTCCATGCAGGTAGTTTGTCCGCATAAAAAGAATTTGAAACACCTGTCTGTGATGTATCATGACTGGCCTGACAGTAGAGCTTGATAGATCTGTCTTTGTGTGGGAAACAGAGCTTGATTGGGCAGGAGGACATGTGGAAGGGGATAAGCCTGTAAGTGACAACAACCTGAGAGGCCTGTCAATGTATGTTCATGGCAGTCCACATAGAAGGTCTTATTAGTGACTTTGATAGAGATTTCAGGCTTACAGGTCTATCGCAAGATAATAAAAATCCCCAGCATTGAGTATTCCTGAAGCTGCTTTATTGTCTTAATTATCTTCCGCATCTTCCTGTAGGCTTCTTTGTTCATTACATCTCCAAACAGGGTAACAGTAATAGGCACCAGCATCATCATAATTATTATTATTACTACCTAGTACTGAGAGTACATCTAAGAATAGCAGTCATGCTAATGTGCTTTTTTTGCTGTCCCTAAAAATCCTCTCCCAAGGTTGATTAATTAACAGCCGCCTCCCATTCCATCCTGGGAGTGCCACCATTGCTGTGGATCAAATTAACAGCAGTACGACCGCGGTACAATGACACGGGAGTATCCCTTCTCTCCCCCTCCGCATAAGTCCCAATGGGAACCTGCCCAATGTGGGGGGAGGGGTGGGGTGCGACGTCTCTGTGTCAGTCTTGCGGCAACCATGGTGCAGCGTTTCACCCACAGGGATAGAGGTGCGATCTGTGTTTTGTGGGCCAGTGATAAGGCAGCTGTCATGTGGGTGTTTACCGCCGTAAAGGACTGGGAATAGTGACTGGACTAAATGGAACTGGTGCTGCTAGACGAAGGTGCATCTGGACCTCTGTTGGACTGGGAAAAGTGCCCCGGAAAAAGCAGGACATCCCCAGTGACAGGCTAATGCAACAATAGGGCTACTTATGGTGACACAACTGAATTTTTATCCACAGCTTTCCGACTTTATGTCATTCCAGGCGGCAACCCGCTCCTAGTAACTGACAGGATTAGCCAGCCAAGATAAAGCCACCAGATAAGAGAATCAATCAGACTAGAGAGTGTGGAGGTGACATTGTCTTCACTGTATTCTCACATAGGCTCAATTATGCTCCACTGCTGTTGTCACTAATTACAGATTTCACATATGCAATTACTCCATGCCCTGAGGTTGCGCAGCTCACAGAAGATCATCCTTGTTCACTGAATATTGAATATTTATTTACGTTTATGTATACATTAAAGCTTTCTGCGCCTGAGGTTTGTAGAAAAATTCATGCTTGAGTCGTTGTACAATGGCAATTTAATTGAGGATGAAATAATTTCATGAAGTTCTTAATTTAAACCATGGTGGTTCAGTGAGGAGCATCATTTCCTTGAAGCAATGCTTCCCATCTCTAGGTTTGGCGCTTCAAAACTCACCTAAGCTGTGTGTGTGTATGGAGTTCGCATGTGTTAGGTAGGTCTCCTCCCCCAGATATGTAAACTGGCATCTCTATATTGCCCATAGCATGTACCAGTCTCACACCCGGTACTGTATAAGCAGCTGGAAGATGGGTAGTCCGTTATGCCAGTCTGAATATCCTCCCCTTTTCCCTTACACTCCAATAACAACTCAACATGTCATAAAACCTTGCCAAATCCCTCATTTAAAAATATCACCTATATGTCCAGCTCACATATAGATTTTGGAGATTTAGTTCAAAAAAGAAATGTTACTTCTTGAAATTTGGGTTATTTATATAACACATGTGCTACAGAAACTGTTGGAAACATGACAGTGGTAAAATAAGAGCCAGGGATATAAATAAGGAAGATTAAATTATGCTGAAATGCAAACAGAAACCCTGTTAAGATGAAGCGCATGGCAATTAAGCAGTTTGAGAGATGGCTGCCAGGTCAGATCTCCACCGACAGCCTGAACCGTGGAGCCTGCACCTTGACAGCCGCATAGCTGTCATATGAAGGGGGCGCGCTGGCTAAATTTAACTTAAAGCACTGCTTCACCTTACTGCAAATGTTAGCACTATCAGAGCACCTTATGTAAATAAATCTGTGATAAATGCAGGCATCATGCAGCGTCTCTAATCAAGATAGTGGTAACGTTGCAGTAACAGCTGCTTGAAAATGTGGAACGTTTATAAAGATACATTTTGAAAAATGTTTTCTGGTATATTGTATGCACATGAGAAATATTTTTTATTTAAATATACAATTAATTGTTCCATTCTTTCAAATTACATAATCAAAATATGGGGTATTTAATACTGGGAGGATAATATTTCAGGCTTGGTATGTCTATACTGCATGTACGGTTGAATTTGCAAGTTTTAACAGAGTGGAGATGATGGGAAAGGGTGGGTGAGATAGTAACGGCAGAGGTGGAAATCTCCAGTCCAAAAAGTAAAAATCCAGGCTATGATTTTGTTTCACCCAACCAGCTGCGTGTTCTGTGACTCTTTATGTTCAACTGGATGGTTCAAGCAAAATCTTGGTCTGGATTTTTAATTTCTGGACCTGAACTGTCCACCTCTGAGTAATGGGTAGTGTTCAGTTGTGTCAATGTTATCTCTGACTGCAAATGACCCTGTTTGCTGGAGGGTGGTGGGGGGGGGGGGGGGGGGGACACCCCCCTCCTGCCTTTGCCGGCTTCTTCCCTGA
>JAAGVU020000061.1:25156021-25172161 GCA_011763525.2 Mormyrus iriodes
ATGGATGGATGGATTTATTTTATTTTATTCAGCTAGTCTATCCCTGGATCTTAGTTGTTTATAAATAATGCATTCGTTTTTTTGTGGTGGGAGTGGTTGAGGGCTCCTTAGCTCTGGACTATTTTAATCTTGTGGTTCCCTACATTAGGCAACATTAATGGAGCCAGCACAGATAATCCAGTTACGGTCAGAATCATTTATCAAGGGGAGAATTTATCAGCCAATCAGAGAGGTGTTCTGGAACCGCTTTCATTACCTAAATTATAGTGTATTCAAGTGTATATTTTATTTATTTTTTGCTTACGCAGAGCAGTTTTTATTTTGAGGCCTTGATTTGCTTTCTGCAAATGTGCACCCATTCTTTTATATGGTACTTTTTTGTCTCTGGTCTCGGGATAGTAAAATGGCTGCACAGGGCTGTCTTTTCTAGGCATATGGGCTATACTAGACTTTCTGTGTAATCAATCTCAACCGCAAACCCTACAGACAGCAAATCAGTCTGTTTGATGTTTTGCAAACTCTGTGGTCTATTAAAAAAAAAAATCACCAGATACGACACAGGCATACAGTCATTGTGACAGTTATTCCAAAGGCATCAGTTAATGATGTTGATTATTTGGATTAAGTGGATCTGAGTGGATTAACTGTATCTGTGAGATAGATTGATGTATTGTATTGCCCCAGGCTGTGTGTCTGCAGTTTGCATGCAGGCTTTGTTTGTGTCTGACTCCTCCTGCAGCATATAAACATGCCTTTAGGTGATTTGGCGTCTCTAAATTGCCAATGCTCTGTGTGAGTGTGTGTCCTGCGTCCCGTCCAGGGTGTCCCCCACCCCCCATGCCCTGAGCTGCCTGGGATAGGCTCCAGGCCCACTCTGACCTTGGATGACCAGCTATGGAAAATATATAGATCGATGGATATGTAGTACTTTTTAAAATTTAGATAGCTGTGCACTTGTGATTCGAGCAGACAGTGTCTCTGTGGTGGTTTGTCTATTGTTTTTTTTATTTCACAGCTGATTTGCTGCTGTATTTTAAACATCCATCTGTGCCTTTATACACTCTATTGCAAATGTAATGAACCATCCGCATCCACACAACCTCCTATATCAGAGAGCGGGCTTTATCCGTTCAAAGGGTTGGGCACAAACCTTGAACTAAGGTATAATTTCTCCCCAAATTAATAAACTCCAAATAAAATATTTCCTGAGGCAGAAAACAGAAGGAGAATTATTTACAAAATAAATGTGATGACTTCAAATACACTAAATTATAGTCCTCTGGCCAGAATGGCATTAAATGCTAAAGTTGCAGGTGTCCTGTTGGGTCCAGGGTCACCCGTGGATGTTTGGGTTCTGCCTAAATTTATTTGACAAACGTATGACTTGCAGTACAGCGGGCTGACCATTGGGGGCAGGCCAGAGGATGCTGGGCAAACAGGTAAATGGGAAAGGACGCAAGGCGTACAGAAATGACCCAGTGCGTAAGCAGAACAAGAGAAGACTCCCGTCGATATATGGATCGTTGGGTGCGATGCTGTTCTGAATGCATTATTGCAAACCGAGCGAGGATGTGCGGACAGTGTCATGGTGTGCTGGGTAAGAAAGCACGATTTTACTGGATGCCCCCCAGGATACATGCAACCATAAACCACTTCATATATTGAAATACATAGAGCAAATATTTTGAAGTCTTTAAATAAATGCATTTCATCTGATTAGGTTTAATCAAAACCAGTTCAACAGTGGCAATTTTCAGGCGATTTGGCACATCGTGAAAGCATTAGTGTTTAATGACCAAGCCAAGTCGGATTTGCTGACGGACAATCTTTTTTTCGCAGTCCAGTTTACTTCTAGCCAAAGTTCTTAAATGAAAGTTTATTTCCAGTTATTCTTTGAAAAGTTTCCTGACCCATCGGGTTCTCTGTGTTGCACTCACACCCACCTGTGCCTCGCATTGCTGGTGCTGGTGGAAACCTTCCTGGATGGCTTATGTGTGCCCCCCCCCACACTGAGCAACAGATCTTGGGAGACAGGATGACGTATTTTATTAAAGGGCGTAGTGGGCAAATTTTGTGGATTATGGGTCATTTAATTTGTTTTGACTTAATATATATATACAAATATATTGCCAGCTAATGGCTTCTTTCGGGAGTGTGCAGTGTGCTCCTGCGGTCAGACGGGAGGCGTGCTGTGAGCGTGCGAGGGGGAGGCGTGGATGAGGAGCGGTTCCTCTGCCAGGTGACACAGTGGAATATTCCACGTGTCATCGTTTTATGAGAAGCGCCGTGGGTGTCAGGGCACTGCTGGAAAGGCCGCGTGACTCCCACTGCCGTGCGCGGACACTGAGGCTAATGGCTGTAGCTTGTAGCCGTGTTCAAGATCACAGAACAGGGTTGCCAACTTACGCAAGAAATCTTATGCCAAATCTATAGTATTCCATTATATACCTAAAATTATCTACATCAAAGGCATTGGGGTGGTTTGTAAATCCTAGAGACTATTTACAAGGTAATAAAATTGTTACATACATGTAAATGCGTGTGCATGTGTGTGTGTTCGAATTGAAAATCTCACGCCAGCCAGCTGACCGAAGTTGGCAACCCTGCACCCACCATCAAGAATGCTTCTTGATGCTCCTCTGGCTGCTAGACCTCAGGGAATTATTCTGAGGTACGAAGCTTTGAGGACACATAATCAGTATAACAATCCAGGTTCCCCTAGAAATACCTAGGAAACAGTCAAGGAATGTAAAAATAATGTGTGCACCTGTGAGAGAATGTGTGAAGAGGCACACACCGGTCGCTTTCTTTCTGTCACCAAATCCACTTCCACCAGCTGCTCTGCTATATGAATGTCAGCAATCGATACCTGGGATACCATTACCGCTGGCTCTGAGCTCTCTCCGCCTCTGATGCTGGTTTTGCAGGGAAGAGAATGACAAGGCTTTCACTCAGTGTCTGTCTTATCTCTTTCTTCCCTCATTGAGTCAGTTGTTCCCTTCACCGGCCTGCTGACAAATCCTGACTTTTGGGTTTCTAAATTTCCACTTCAGTTTCCCTGTTGCCATCGGTTACCCCGCCAAGGCTGCCTTTATCCCGTGTCGTGGTGATGGAATTTTGAAGCCTGAAAAAGCCTGTGATTTGGGGGTGGCAGTAGTCAATCGTAAGATCCCCGCCCCCCCGTTCCAAATATACATTCTTTTTCTTTTTTTTTTTTGATAGAGTCCTATGATCTTCCAATTGTGCTTCAGTTTAAATTATTAATATAACTTTTTAATAAACCACAGGCTTAGTCACTGCAATAGGGCCACAATATCCTGAAAGTAGTTGCATGTTTTTAATATCTTTTTTTTTTTCTTTTCAATGGTCAGATCGGATTTGGCTATATATATTTACTCAAGTGGATGTTTGAATTATATCTTAATTGTCTCATTACACAACAGAGATTACAGATGCAGTGGTCCCTGTTCACAGTCTTTGTTCACACCTGCCGCTCACGTTCGCCCGCCTGTGGACTTCACGACGGGGAATCGCATTTGCTCGCTGCTCTGAGCTTGGCTCGTGGATTGCGATCCATCAGTTCCGCTCGAAACGGAAACTCGTGAAATTGATGACCCCGCAATATTTATTAGTTGAAATATAATGTAAGCAGGTTTCCAGAACATTGCCCTTAAGGGGAGTTTGATTATACTTAATAAATTATCAATGCTCATTAATGTATTTTCATGTTTTGACCAAACATAAATGATTTAGTCCAGCTGTATGAATAAAGTTCCTTCAGTATGGTAATGTATTTCAGCGCTTGTAATGTGGGATTACGGCTTGTATATTCTATATAGATACATTGAATAAATAATAAACCATTACCATGGAGTACGTTCCTGGAAAATTTATGTCGAGATTTACTAGCAATGAGCTGGCAGTTTACAAATCTGTTTCCTGTTAGTTATAATGTCGTGCATTTAGAAATTTGAAGCCAGGCCACTAATTGTGTGAGACTCACTAAAGAGTGATTAGAATAGTGTGCTTGTTGGAGTCACGTGACATTGCCAATGATGAGCTGACTTGGTAAGTTGTACTTAGATGTCTGGGACACCTGTTCAGTGGAAATAGTCCACGTCCTTCATTCATGCTTGCTGAGAACCAGAGTGTGATTACATTCCATTCTGTTTAAATAATGCTTTGAAAAAGGTGGCGATTAGTCAAGCGTGCAATTGCGTTCATCTCTGTTGTCCCTGTAAATGTAAAAGCAGGCCCTCGTTTTGCGGAAGCATGTCCTACAGAAACAGCATCTGTAACTCTTGGGCACAGCGGTGGCTCAGTGGCTGCGAAGCCTGTTATCAGAAACCTTTGGAGCGAACCTGACCCAAAGCCCGTCCATGGAGGTACTTTATTACTCAATTATTGAAATAAAAAAGGGTCAAGTCTTATGTTCAAGTGAAAATTTTGCGGATACGGCAGTTGCTTCCATACCAGCCCGCGAAAATGAGTCTGTCTGAGAAATGAACACGGCCCCTGCTGTGTAATTGTCCAAAAATGGCCCCTGTTGATATGGAGAAGCATGGATTTGTTATAATTACCCATCTGTGTGTGTGTGTGTGTGTATGTGTGTGTGTGTATTTGCCCTGCAATGAGCTGGCATCCCATCCAGTGTGCCCCCATCCTTGGGCAGGCTGCCTGGAACGAGCTCCAGGCTAATACCGCAGTCCTGTACTGGATAAGAGGTTATGGAAGACAGATGCATGGATTTAGGTGACAAGCAAAGAGAAGCGACGTTAACAGAGGTAGTGCAGTAATGAAAATGGGCTGCTCTGCTCTCGCTAAGGATACACAAAAAAAAGCACAATTATGGAATAATCACATAATTTTGTGACCAATGATAACAAGAAAAACACATCATGTCCACAACTATACTACTGCCACTTCCAGTAATGATAATGATCATAATAATGATAATTGTTGTTGTTTAGTAATAATATGGTGTGGTGCAGTGGTTAGCGCTGTTGCCTTGCACTTCTGGGACCAGGGTTTGAGTCTCCCCAATGGCTCCATGTATGTGGAGTTTGTAGGCTCTCCCCGTGTTGTCGTGGGGTTTCTTCTGGCTACTCCAGTTTCCTCCCACAGTCTAAAAACATGCTGAGGTTAAGTGGAGCTGTCAAATTGCCCGTGAGTGTGCCCTGTGATGGGTTAGTGCCCCAACCTGGGTTGTTCCCTGCCTTGTGGCCATAGGCTCCGGACACCCACGACCCTGTGTGAGTAGATGAGGCCAAAATAAGTAGAAGCCCCAACCCAGTATGAAATGGGTAGCTGATGCACCAGGAATGAATCTGTCTGAGGCCAGGGGACTGTTTAATTTCACCTCACCCGCTGCTCTGTGTCAAACAGCAGAGTGGCCCGTGGTCAGCGGACCAGCGCTCCAGATCACCGGTGTCAGAGATCCCCTGATTGTGTCTACATGAACACCAGCGTGGCTGAGCTGCCGGCCTGGCCGAATGAGGTGCAGAGGGCCCCGCTGGAAGGTACCTGCCGTTTTGCTTCTGTCCACCACAAATCAACATAATTATTCATATGATTATGTCTGACTATCTATCCCTCCATTTTCAATAACTGCATGTCCAGTACAGGGTCAGGGTGTCAGTTTTGAGCCTATCCCAGAATGTGCAGTGCACAGCACAAGGGCCACATAAAATGAGCAGTTTAGAGACCTCAATCCATCTAACTGCCTGATTGTGGAGTCCCTGCAGGAAATCGGAGTGCCTGTGAGGAGAAAGTGCAAACTCCGAACAGAGACAACCAGGGCAGGATTTAAACCCCTAAACTCGCAGGTGGGTGGCAGCCGTGTCGCCCTGTGAACCACCCAAAGTTCCAATTTATTTATTTTTAATTTTACAAAATGCTGCTTTGTGCAGAAAAGTTCTTCATTGACAGAGCACCAGAGAGCGAGAGAGAGAGAACGTCCTCACATTCAGGGAGCAAGAGCAGCCTGTAAATTTGCTTAAGCAGTCAACCATCGTGATGAAACATTATCAGGGGACTGATGATAATCGTGTCCTGGTTTTATTCTGGCGGTGTCTAAAAGGCATGCTCTCGAGAGAAGTGCTTGGATGGGAACTCGCCTGTAATAATAGACCGGGGGAAAAAAAAAAACTGTCAGCGCTGAGTGACAAAGTCCAAGAAGACGTCCTGGAATGAACGCTACCCTGAAGATCTGCAGGCTTAGGAGAGCTCAGGTCGGAATACCCAGTTTTCCTGCGTTCCAGCAAGCTGAAAGGATCTTTGATGGCACCACATCACAGGGTGACAATCCATTCTTACTGCCACTTTCTTGATGTGTGAAAAGGTAAAACAATTGAGCAGCCTTTTAAGTATTTAGCTAAATGTTTATTTTTTAAATGGATGCTACTACCTTATTGGGGGGGGGGGGGGGGGTCCTTCCTGGAAGGGAAAGTCAAGTACTGCATTTATCAGGCTTAATTTAGTCCTTTTGGCCCTCACTCCCTATCTATGTATGAATTGGTGAGTATTCATGGATACCCATCAATGTATAACCCTCATATGCTCTGATTGGATTGTTCTTAATCCTCCAATCAACAGCAATATATTTATAGTTGGATCCATCCATCCATCCTCATAATGCTTCATCACCAAACCTGAGAGATGTTACGCAACCCTACATCCTGGCCTGGCCCGGGGTGTTCTGGTGCCCTAGGCGAGATTCTGCTGCTCCCCCACCAGAAAACAAATTCCATCAATTTATTGATATTAAGAACATGTCTATAGCACAGGGTTTCACAAAGAAGCAATCAAAATATAAAACTAGTGTAAATAACTAATGTCAGGAAATGCAACCAGCGGTGTTTCTCCAGATTTGTTAAACTTGCTCTTTTGCGCCCCCTAACCTAATGGCACCCTAGGCGATCGCCTATGCCTACCCGCTCCCTCCTTTTTTAGCATTGTGATTATTGCATATCTGCTCTGATCCTGTCCATCGTTAGGGTGTTCGTCCCGGCGTCACAACCCACCTTACAGACTGACCCCGATTAACCATACGGGCATGTGGACACGGCCCCAGGAGCACCACATCCTCAGGGGGGGGGCGGGTACCGAGCAGAGGAACTTCTCTCACCCTCCACTGGGTCCCATTCACAAATGTCTTTTAACAAGTTAATGCAATTTAATCTAACACATGTAGTATGATTGGATGTTGTTATTTAAATAATGGCACTCACTGAGAATCTCATGTGACGTTATTCTTATGTTGGACGCATTTCTGAGTTTCGGGAGCCAGCCGTCAGGCGGGATGTCATGTGTGCTGACACCCAGCGGCACTTAATGCTCCCAGCCCAGGCCTCCATACAGACCTCCTGCGTGAGGAAGGTGAGGCAGCTGCCATGCAGGCAGAACTGCTTGAGGAAAGCTTATATCTGTCTTTGTTTGTTTGCGAATCCATCCACAAGCTCTGTCTGTACCTGTTTTTCTCTCTGTCTACCTGCTCCAGCTTCGCTCTTTCCCATCCGTGTCCCTGAGGCAGTCTGCGGGCACTGATCTATGGCTGTCCCGGTGGTCCGTGACCTCCCCTGTCGCTCCCACTGGGTTGAGGGCGGCGGAGTGGAGCCACGGGTCTGCTGCATTAACGGTGTGCTGCAACCAACCCTGGGTACCCAGCAGTGCTGTGAGATGGGCTGGGGGGGCACTAGGGGAGTGCTGGTGGGGCTCTAGGGGGGCTCTAAGGGGGTGCTGGAAGGGCAGTGGGTGGGGGGTTAACCACACAAAAAGGCATCTAGAGAGATGTGTTCCCCATGATTCGAGTTCTGTACTGGAGCACGCGTCCTGATGTCTGATGTCTTTTGGGGGGCTGTGACTGGCAGGAGGCAGCTTGCTTCTAAGGGAATCCCAGACTATTTTGGGATGGCGAATGGGTGGATGTTGGCTCTGCAGGGGCTGGGGGGCATGGGTGGGTGCAGGGGCAATTGAGACATGAGCGCAGAGTAGGTCCATCAATCTGGAAGCTTGGCTCGGGCATGTCTGGCTGTGGAGAGCAGAAGGACCTTCTCCCAGCACTTGGCCAAATTTGGACAGAGTCTGCAAACACTGTGACCTAAGACTGGGAGGCGACCAGTAAAGAAAGAGCTGCTTACCGTAGGGATAGAATGCTATCTGTTATCAATCAAAATATAGATCCCAACACAGCCTAACAAAGTGAAGTCTGTAGTGGTGCTGTTATGACTTTAATTATCTCTCCTGTCATTTAACGTGAAACAGGCATGCTTCACTGGACTTAAGTGAGTCTCAGACTCTCATGTTTAGACAGAACGTAGTAGACACCTTTGAAAATATATGTTAGAGATAGGGTTTAACAGATGGGTAAACATGTCAGAGAGTTTTAGCAAACTTAATATGCCCTTCAACATCCAGCTGCCTCCCAGGGAGCTCCTGGATTAGGGTCTTTTCTGGTTTCAGCAGAGTCCATCCCATCTGCTCCTCATCCAGGCTCTTTGAACAGGATCTGCACAAACATCTCAGCATTTTATGGTGACACCGATTCCCCAGCATCCATCGACTGCTGCAGAGCTGGGCTCCATGGCGTCTGTCCAGGCTCCAGCAGGTTCTCCAGAAAATTCCGGAAGAGCAACACGAGGAATGGGGAATGTGTCTCAGCCTGCTCCCGTTTGCTCTATGAACCGTCACCACATCCTCTGCGGGACGCCGAACTTCCTTGTGGAAGCATACGGGACCCATCAGATGTCTTTGAGAGCCTAGAGAAGCACCTACAATGTTCACTTAGCACATGCCACGCAAGCACTAAGCCAACTAGAGGCACTCATCTGCACCCAGGTGAACCAGACCTATCTGCCAGACAAATAACATCAGCGGGCATGGCAATAGTTTACTGGCAGTAAGCCTTCAGTTTCAGCATTACCATTTTTCAAGGTAAAGCCTTATTTTAACAAGCACAAAACGGCAGGCTGTCATTGTCATTGTAAATTACTGACAGCGGCGAGACAATGGATCCCCATCACGAAAATAGCTGATGGGCCTAACAAAACAAAAAAAAAAATTAGGGGAAAAATATTGGATTTCCTTCTTGTGTGTTAAATGAGCGAATATGTTCAGATTTTTCCAGGGGAAGTAATCAACGAGTCACATCTGGTTCCGCATTCCGTCCGCCGAGTTACTCGCTGCAGATGTGGTCATCCTTCACAGCCACGCCTACCTCTAGATGGTTTCAGTCACCCACACCTCTGGTTAATCTGTTAATCTCTCTAATTAATGCTTCTTACTCGCTGTTTGGTTTTGCTTATATTTGCTTGGTCTTGGGCTTTCTGGGTATAAATGTCTCCTCTGGTTTTCTTAGCACGTGCCGTTTCGGATTCCTGTGGTCTTGTCCCTGGGTTTGGGCTTTGGTGTCAGGTTTTGCTTACAGTCTTGGCACCTGTTTACTGATGGTCTGAGCTCTTTTTGGTCTACGACCCGATCATTACCCCTACCCATGTCAGCTTGTCGCTTGAGTCTTGTTCAGCCATCCAAGCTATGCTCCTCACCGTCAGCAGCCCTGGACATATTCAGAGGCTCGCTTGGGTAGGACCGAAGGCAGAATTAAGACCTGGCCAAGCCAGTGTCTGACCTTTTGCCTCAGTCATCAGTCTTTGTACCTTGTCAGTAAGGTTCCAAAATCTTTAATGCTGTCTTGTTACTGTACCACACTCAGCCCTGGACTGGCTATCTGGGCCTTTTTCCAGTGGGCTGATAAGTTAGTGGGTGGGCAAAATGTACCCCCTGCCCGTGATCGAAGAAATTTGTGTCTAAAGTCAAGGGCGGAGTTTTAAATTCAGTCCAGCCCTGACCGCAACGGATGGTTAGGGAATATCGGCAGCAGTAATCTATGCCCATTAGAAAGCGGTTTTCAAAGTGAAAAAGGACAGCCACAACTTTTTGTGAAGGACTATTATTTTTCAGCTATGTAAATGATGGCTGTGTTTAGTTATACGTGTCAACCTTGGGCAGGGAGAAAATTCACCTCCGCCATTTCCCAGACAGAAGGACGGATATGCCCTCCACATCAGCGAGCGGCAGTGGTGGGTGGGAGTTTATTTGTTTAAGGACACCTTTGTGCTTCACTATTATGCAGGAGGGACCGTCCTCCTTTCCGTCAGACCTTCAGGACAGGTATGACTCTTCGCTGTTCTGTAGTGAAGTGCTGCTTTATGGAAATCGGCATCTTCACACATGTACACCTGGACTATCTGTCGGCCCATGAACACGCACACACAGACGTACAAGTGAAGGACCATGTGTATACGCAGGTGTGTATGTACCTGCTCGCACGCACACACACACACACACACACACACACACACAGACTCGGGCTGCTTGCATGAAGAATGCAGGGTTCCATGTGGAGCTGGGGGGGGGGGCAGGTTGCTCTCCAAGGTCCTGCCATGCAATGATGCAGTGCTAATGGCGTGCCCCGCCTCCCCACCCCCCCCACCCCAGGCCACAGCAGACACTCACACAGCGAGTGCACCAGGCCACACAAATGACAGGAGCGACAGACTGCCGCATCTAACAGCGAAGACAATGGGAGTGATTTTCGTCCGCCGTCGAACCGAGCGGCGCTGAGCACTCATCACGACGTCAATGGCACTTTCCATTCGCTAAAAGGCCAGCGCTACACGGACACCCCAGACACCTGACATTAACACAGAGGAGATGCGTGTGTTTACAAAGCGCTGGGAAATATGGCCACTTTTGTTTTAAATGTCGTATCAAAAAGCCAGCCGTGCTGTGCTTGGCTTGAAAAATACAGAGTATTGGGCACCAAGTAACAGAGATCACATCAAATCTGGAGGTACAGAGGGATAATTGTTTTCCATTATAGGTATTTGTTGTTTTTCCCTGAGAATGTGATATCTTATTATTTTTCAGACTGGCACCTCCACAGGGTGATACTAACACTGAATGTTTTACCAGCGCTGTTTGGATATTTGCAGCGCAGTAAAAACAACTATTGGACAGGCCTGTGTAATCCAATAGTATTTTGTCCCTAAGACTGATATTGTGCGGAAAAGTACAGCTTTGCCGGTCCGTTCCTGATGGGAGGGGCCGGCCCTTGTTGCTATTTAAACTCGAAGTGTTCTTGCTCTGTGATGCTGTAATGAGAGTTTTATGTATCATTTGTTTGCTAAACGCGGAGCTGCACAAGCAAGGAGCCAAAAATCGCACAGGACAGCGTCTTCGAATGAACCGCAGGCTGAAGTGATCTGGACGCAGGGCCTGTATGAGAGCCGAAGCCAGTTATGCAGCTGTCCAGTCTGGCTGGAAGATGACACGTTGTGGTTTTCTCAAATTTTCATAGGATAAATTAATCCAACGAGGAGATATACACGTATATTCTGATATTATGGCATGTTGTCATGGTAAATGTGGATCGGGGAATAATGGTGGGGAAAGTAGCAAATCGGGAACTGGTACCAGGATGGCAAAAGAGACCCGCGTGATGCAGGGATGAAGGAAGGAATAGAGGCTTTGTCGGGGTGGAGGAGTGGCGACGTCTTTAACAGAATGGCGTGGAGGGGAAAAAATAACAGCCGTTTCGGCACAGGGTAAAATACTCAGGGAGACGGAAGGATATTGAGTCCATGGTTAGGTGAGAGGATTAGGGCACTGAGGAAAACAGAGCCTGCTCTTACAGGACACATCATAAGGGGCAGGTGAAGTGAATGAATGGGCTCGTCGCCTCACGTCGCGCCACACCCTAGTACAGCTATGAATTAAAATCAGCCGTTGTAGAGAAGCTTCTAGAAATAGCAAATAGGAAATGGAACAAAGGGAAAAAGAGAGAGAAAGCGACAGTCAACAAAGAGAACGGCTAAATTTGGTTAAGTGTGATTTTTTGAATGTTCTCTGTTGTTTGCTTTGGGGAGGGGTGTTGGAAAACACTGGTCTTGAAACTCCTCCCTATTTTTCATCCTGAGGCACTGGGGGGGGGGGGCTCATGGAGCGCGTGGCTGCTGAGCACAGGGGTGTGAGAGGAGCCCACAGCACGGCATGGGAGGGTGTCCCAGTTGGAGGAGGGGCCCTCTGCGTTTTGCAGGTGTTGGGAGGCACCCATGGCGCCCGGCAGTGTGTCTAAGTAACAGCAAAGCAGCTCTGTTTCCCCGGCACTCTCGTTAGCACCACTGGTAGGTATCATGGGAACGGTCTGTGAGGAAACAGACGACAACACCGCCTTCGCGCCTCCTTGCGATTTTGGAGAATTAGGGCCATTAAGGGCCTTAAACAAGTTACCTTGCAGTATTTCTGGAAATAGCAGGAAGTGTGGTGGGTGTGGTGGATGACAGTGGCGTGGGAGTGCGCGCACGTGGGTGTGTGCCTGGGCTGTAGATGGGAGCGAGAGATTCACTCCTGCATTCTACCTACGCCATGTCCGTTTCTACGCTGCCCCTGCACCTGTCACAGGCCTGTCCCACTTCCGGACCAGCAATTGGTCATATGCTGCTCACAGTGGGACAGGCCCCTGGGCATGCCTCCCAAAGGCCAAAACAAAGGCCTCTGATTTCAGCACACTGCTACTGGCTGTCCTCTTATCCCAGGGAGTTGTTCCCCACACCTCCCCTTACCTTCCTTCCTCACCATTACTTCTTTTTGAAGACCTCTATAGGCATAAAATGCGAAAAAGCACACTGGTGTGTCAAGCAAATTCCATACAAATTGAACGCGACTGGAAATAGCCTTAGGACTTTGTACTTGTACCATTGCTAAGAAGCATATATTTAGGCATATGTAAATATTTTGTAAAGTTTGTAAGTAATAAATATTTTTAAAATAACAAAACAAGACAATCACGGTTATAGGTAAAGAAATATAGTGGGGAGACAGGAAGCAGTGCAACAGCGCCCCCCACAGGAAACAGCTCTCGCATATTTGCTTGTTCCTGTGGCTTTTGCGAAGACCCCCAAATGGACCCACACGCTGTCGGCTGTGGGACAGGGGGCGGGGACTCCGGCGCTGTCTCTTTAACGCCTCAGGTGGGGTGTGGTCTTGGTGTACAATGAATGGCGCATGTCACATGACTGAAAACTGGTAGGGCTCAGCGACAAGACCGGCAGTAAAAGCTCTACTTTTTCATGGTTGTTTGTAGGTTTTTTGCCATCCTACCCTATTTTTTACACCATTTATGGAAAGTCTGCTTTCAGGAAAGTCTTTAGGCATGAGTCAGACATATTTCCTGTTTGTTTACAACTTTTTTTTCCCCCAAATTGTTTTCTCCCGACTCCGAGATAAAGCACCGGTGTTGCTGATATTCCAGTCTCCTGCCTGTTAGAAGACATCCGAAACCTGTCTGAATGTGGATTGAAGGGATGCGATTTTCCACTGAGGCTACCACTGGGTCGGTTCAGCATTCAGGTGCATGTACTCCCCCCTCCCATCCTGCATCCAGACCCTCACCTGGACGCTGCTGATATCTACCGGCGTGTCTCTCAAACAATTTGTCTCCTGCTTCCAGCTGCATAACCTTTTCCCATGGGCCAGGTGAGCAAACAAACATAGATTAACGTCAACACGCTGGCTATTCGTCGGGCGTGTTAGCATAACGAGCCACCTGGATGGCACGCAAAACATCATTTGGCTGATGGGGAGGTGGGGTATGTGTGAACCCGTACAGTTTCCTTACCAGGCCTGTCTAGACTGCCCCACCCACCCCACTTTCCCCCGCGATACAGGAAGCCGGTCCCATGTGACCACTGCAAATTTGGCAGATGGTTCTTTGTATGCCCGCCTCACTTGGTGACGAGCTCTGGCCGGCTAAGACCCATCTGGGCTGTGTGTAGTCCATGCCTGGGGGGACAACGAACTGATGGAAAAAAATGTCACAGTACTAGTACCATAATACTAGTGGCCACAGGCCCCCTCAGCGACAGGCGGCACTAATGAGACCCTCCGCAGAGAGATTAATCACTCCCCCCGGACAGTCATGCGGTAGCTTGTGGCCCCCTCAGCTGGTCTCGGGCCGTTGTGGTCGGGCCTGAGCTGCCTCCTTCTGATCTGAGTCTCTTTGATGGCTTCTAAGCAGTACCTCAAGCGATAATCGACTCCGATTTTCTCATTAGCAGAAGTCGCAAGTGAAGATCTGGAGTCCGAAAGGAAGCGGGCAGCTTTGATAACCCCCCCGTGCGGAGAACGAGGAGCCACTCGGCTGTGACGTTCATGTCGTCATGGAGCCTCCATAGGTAAGACCATCTGGCCTGCTTTTCATGTGGACCAAGCACGGCACTCCTGTAAATCTTAGCCCACTTTCACTAACCTACTAAGCTAACCCTAATCCTAACCTTCTCTCAGTTTGTGTAGCTAAGAGATCTCACGTTATAATTGTTCTTTTTGTTGCCCTCGTCAGCTTTGTAATGAACTCCAAGCTTTTCAAAAAGTTTTCCCTTAATTGCTTCTCCATCTGCTACATCTGCAGAAGGTATCCATGCCCACTTCCCCCCCTGCCGCACATTCCCAGGGGGATTTCCAGTTAGCACAAGATGCCTCATCCTCCACGGCCTGCAGACAGGAAGAGAGGGCATTCACAATTCACCCTTTGACCCAGTCTTCCCAGACAACAAACACCAGCACTACAATGTTGACCAGAATCCCTGGGCACACTTATGTCAAGGCATGTTGGGATTGCTCTGCACACACACACACACACACGCACGCGTCCCCAGCAATGTGCAGCAATGAATCTCTTACAGATCCACTGGGAGACCAAATATCTGTTGAGATTTTCTGTGTGTACTAAAATGCAAGATAATTATCATTAGTTATGTTCATTGTTTGCGAAACCGATTAACAGTTATCTGGCATCTAAATATGTGATCGTCACAGTACTTAATGCCCTCTTTGTTTCTAATTACTTCATGACAGCCATGTTAGTAGAACTCCTGTAGATGGCATGATTCACGTATTCATTCTGTGGGCTTCCTCCTATGATAATCCCTATCTGTGATAACAGTGACCTGAAAAAATGTATTTGTACCCATTTAGCAGGGTCATAATTCCAAGTTACCCACCCTCTTCAACTGCACGCCAAAACAAGTGCCTTCATAATTTCAAACAAGTCTACACATCTAGTTTCCACGATTTCCCCCCTTTGTTTACCGAAAGCTGCACAGTTCAGGCAATGCTATATCATTTTATATCTCTTAGAAGCCTGCTGAGATGCACTGATAAGGCTCCGTCTCTGTGGAATGGATTCGGGAGGCCTTTTTCAGAGGGAAACGGGAAGGCGATCGCTCACCGTTTTTTCCTGCGCTATCTTTCGGCAGTGCTGTGAAATTGCTTTAATCTCCCCATCATTTGCTCCAGGTCCACATAATGTCGCTGGCGAAGAAACCAGCACTGTAGCTCCGTAAACTCTACTCAAGGACAGACTTAGCAGGTAACTACAGGTTTTTTTTATTCTTTCAGTAAGAGCAGAGTCAACCCTCCTGTGAAGCGGGGAGACGGGGCAGAGCTTCTTGCTGATGTGTGGTGTTTCCTCAAATGGATGCAACGGGCCTCCACGAACAGATCAGACAGAGAGCCGTCAGTGTGCAGAAGGGGCTGGGTCTTTGTCTGTGGACACTGTGGGGGCCCATGGCGATGAATTCAGCCCCCCCTGCTGAGTTGCCGCGAGGGACTCATGCAGAACGTCACAGCATCAGGTAAACGCCCAAGAGCTTAATGGTTGAGATGTTTCCCTCATAATAAGTCGGTCTCAAAAGTGTCCTTGAGTTGTCTTTTAATCTGCGAGCCTCGGCTGAATACATGTGCTCTTCCATTTAACTCCATTTAATGAATTTACTCCTAGGGAATTTATTCCCATGTGAAAGAAAAACAAACAGACATTAGAGCTCATTAAATCTGAAATAAATGGCTTCTAATTCTGACAAAATAAGAAGTAAAATGAACAGTAGCGGAGGAGGGATATTGTGAGTTTCTTCAGCATCTGGCGTCCAAGCTGGATGGATGGATGGAGGGATGGATACTTTCATAGTTTCAGGCCTAAATGTTGAAGGAGATGATAGTATGGTCCAAAATTTTTTATTGGCAAATTTGCCAAACTTAACAGAACTAACAAGCCATATACTTGAACCTCCAGTTTATAACACATAA
>JAAGVU020000061.1:25188349-25199120 GCA_011763525.2 Mormyrus iriodes
CCCCATTTCTTTTATTAATTAGACTAACAAAACAACACTCATACAAAGAGATGGTCGCGGCGTGAGGGCGTTGGTGGGAGGGGGGGGGGGGGGGGGGGGGGGGGGGGGGGGGGGATGTTTCGATGTATTTAATGCAAATGGTGTTATGTAATATACCGTAAGAGAGTTCATTATACGTATGCGTGTGTGATTTAGAAAGCAACATAATCTTTTTTTTCAGCAAAACAATTAGACGTTAAACAGCTGTAAGGGGTGTTAAACCAGCTCTTGGATGTAAATGGATGCTTTTGGGATGTGCAGAAAGGCCACAAAGAGCTTCATTGTGCCGTTCGCGGGGAACAAGAGCAACACAATAGAGTCTCATGCCCAGTCATTTTCTCAGTTATCTCAATGTACTAGTGGTCGATATAAATTTTTTTTAGCACAAAATTGGGTGAAACTCTGATCCATGGAGAAATTGGATTGTTACCACTGTAAGTGGTAGTAATCTGCCTTATGTAGATATAGTCTTGCTTTGTATGATAAAGGAATCGATACAAATAAATAATAGCTTCTGTGAAGCATTAAGGATGGTAATTAATTTCACGATAAGCGAGATACATTCTGGATGCGGGATCTGTGCCAGGGATAGATGTTCGTATAAATTACATGTGATATGTTACAGGAATGGCAGTTTTGGGGGAGAGGAGTTTTATGGAGCCCAGACCGCCCCCCCCCCGCAACTTTCCCCCAGTTCTCAGAAGCCTGGGAGACAGACATCAGTCGTGCCCCTAGCAGCCAGCAACCCAATGTCACGTTCAAGATCCAAGCAGGAGAGAGGACCAAATTGCAGGAGGCGGGGATCTGTATTAGAGAGTCCAGGCAACCAGAGATCAAATTGAAAGGCAGGTAACATGGTCGGGGATGAGGAGCAGAAAGTTTCATTAGCCAGGGAAGTCAGTTCTACGATGACATGATGGACAGAGAACAGAAACACCAGGGAACACAGGCAGCCAGGAACGGGTAGGATCAGCGGGGCAGGCAAGATGGGCAAGTTAGGCAGGGCAGGCGAGGTGGGAGCTAAACACGGGAAAAGACAGAGAGGTTGACACACTTGGTACGGCTCATGAGAAGGCAACGATATTTTACGAGGTTCATGAAGGCAGACTGACTTATATATAGCTGCACAGGTGGGAGCACGATAGTACTAACTGGTCTGCCCCTCCCTGGGGGGGGGGCATGTCACCCAAAACTCTCTGAAGGAGAGATAAGAGCATCTGCACCCTGTCAATGTCCCACTGGCCTCCTCTGAAGGAAGGAGGTTTGTATGGCCCTAAATCCACTTTTGGTAGGCCAGGAAGCCAGGAGCTCAGGCATTGGAGTGGGCTGCCTCATGTACACTTGAAAGGAGACTCCCTGACCCGAACTGTGGAAGGTGCCAGGGAATATTGTTGACACTGATGTTGGGCACCTCTTGCAGGTCAGAGTACAGAATTACAAGCATCTTTGAGTAGATCAACCAGCAGTCCTCCCACCAGTGGTAGGCCCCTCCTCCTCGCCTTTAGAAATATGGCAGCAGCCGCCGGCAAATTGAAAGGCATCACACAGTGTGCAGACAATCCCTTGAACACCATATCGCTATATGACCTTTAAAAAACAAGTGCAATCTCGGAACCTGTAACATGCAGAACTAAGGGACCCCATCTATCGCAATCTAATTTGCGCCAGTCCGTGAGGACTTTCTCAGCAACTCCCAGCTCCCCCACTTGGCGATGGAGCCCGGGCTTCTAATTGATTACCCACAAGGCCGTGGCAGGGAGCTCATGAATTATTCATGCTGCAGCTGTGATTATAAACAGAAATTGCCGTTAAGTGGCACGTGAGCTACGTGCACCCAGTGGGCTTGCGCTGATTCCCGCTGGTCCGGTTAGGGACAAGATGCTGGTTGGCCCCAGCGTTACATGCCAGAATTTGTTCTCCTTTTTTTTACTCCTTCCTGCCTCTGTATGTTAATCCTGGGTATGACTTTAAACTGCATCCAGCCCTGCAGGTGGCCCTCCAACTTGCAGGGAAAAAAGTTTTGGGGGTTGGTGGTGGGATTGGCACTCCAGCCACCATAAAACACCTTGACAGCTCGATTTAAGCAGGCACCCTTCTGTTCTCTGCGAGAGGGGCTCTGCTGCTGCTAGGACGGCTACCCGCATCATGAAGGGGATGGGGTAAAGCCTTCAGGAGCTTCATCCCTGGAAGAGTTGAAACCGTCAGAGAGCTAATATGGTCAGGCCGGTTGGGGATCGGAGCTGCTGTGGTGCTGGCCCATCCGGTTAGGCATGTGGAGCGTCCATCTTCCTCTGCTGTTGGGGGAGCGTCGTAAACTTTTCAGTGGCAGCGCTCTATGAGGTACGTAGACTGGGGAGTGGCCAGACCTCTGTAAATGGGTACACCTACCTTTCGTCTGCTCGCTCTGATGCTGCCATACTCAGGGAGTAGCTGCTGCTGTGGCGGATCGGCTCCTCCCGATGGTGGCTGATGTCACGCCTTTCAACGAGCCTATTATGAGACTCAGGCTAGGGCACTCCCTGGATGTCTTGTCTGTTGTCTCTGTGTATGCTCCAACCGCGGTGAGTGATGTCTCATTGAAGGAGACATTCTATTCGCAACTTTGCTTGGTGGTTGATGGGTCCCCACAAGCTGACACTCCTCTGGTCATGGGTGATTTCAATGCGACCACTGGCAACAGGGCCAATGTTATTGTTGTTACTGTCACAATTGTATTAGTCTTTATGCTGTATTACGGGCTCACTAGAGGCTAGCAACATAGTATAGGCAACATAATAATAATAATAATAATAATAATACTTTTTATTATTATCATTTTTCAAAAAGTCAAAGCTGCTTTGACCAACACAGCCGAGACAGGGTACACACAGCACCTCTGCAGCATGGACCCGATTCAGAGATTGAGACAAGTCAAAACTTAAATGTGCCTTAATAAATAAGCCATATGAATAGTGAATATTAAATCAAACCCATTTTAATTTATAATATTGGTTTTGCAGCCTCTTAATGAGGTGGGAATAATTTATGAGATTATATCGCCTTAAATCAATAAGTGTTAGGTGTGTAGGTTTTGCCAATCTCTCTCCTCTCTCTCTTTCTCCCTCTACCGCGCTGTCTTTCTCTGTGTGAGATCATGGTTCAAGCCACTGTTATGCAGAGTCGGAAAACCACAGCCTCCATGGGGACCCATAAACTGTACCTAATGCCAGAATGAACTTTAATATTCTGAACTGCCCATTCCTTTATCACGTCGCCAGGCAACTATATATGGTTCCGGTGATGAAATTCCAGAATTGAAACCACAATAGTTTCCGGTACCATCCCCTAAAACAAGGCATGGTGCACCTCCTTCTCAACCTATCCAACACAGGTCATCAGAAATGAAGGCACATGTCTATTAAGGTAGTGATCTTATTCCTCCTGCCCCTTTTCACCTCACACCTTCCCACCTACACCCTGCATGCCCCTGTAACAACCAAAGGCTGGGATGGACTGAGTGAGAGAGATGGGAGTCTTCTGGATACAGGTCCCCACCAGGAGATCGAGGTTATTAGCCATATGCTGTACACGGCCAGAAGATCACCAACGTTCCTCTGGCAATGAGGTTCCCTACACTTCTCCCCACCATATTAATTTTTCTATTTTGTGTCTGCTAAGGTCAATTAACTCTGCAGACTTACAGCGAGCATTAGCCCACGTGCTTGTTGGTTTTGAACCCCAAAGAACAGCTCACCCTTCAGAGGTACAATAAGCTCTATTTAATATGCCCCCCTGCCCGTCTCGGTTTAATAACCAATGTTCTTGCATGGCTGTAAATACTTCGCGCTGCCTGGATTATTCTCTGCCCCGTCAGACCGTCGATTGTGCATTCCCAGTTGGCATAAGATTTGACTCATTTACCCATTCTTGCTTTTTTAATGACTTTATTGTACACATTATGCAGGTGTTACACACATGGGGGAGGGGGAAATAAAGGACCTGCTGAGGTGTATGAAAACAAAAGAGATCGAAGACATCACCTTACCCACTAAATGTTGGCATGGACCTTTTCATTTCCCACACAACTAATGCGCCCCCAAGCGTTATCACTTAATTAAGCGGCGTCCTGCAATTCAATTAAAAATGCAATCATGTTGCAAGCAGGAGGGAGCTCTCACCTTGCATGTGTCGCATGCATCCCCACCGAGCGCAGTAAGCATGCAGGACGGAATGCAGTGCGGGTTGAATTTAGTGGGGGTCGGTGGGTCAGCCAAACATGTCGATACAGGAAGCGCTACCTTAATACCATGACGCTGTTTATTTCCCCCTTTCCTAGGAAGAATTACAGCTTCTATTGCATCGATTTTAATACTAGCAAGTGTAGAGGCTATAAAGCTGTGAAGGATCCGCAATAACAATAAAAAGAAAAGTTATTTAACCGCCTCATCATACAGTATATCAGCACAGAACGGCTTCCGTACTCAATCAGAAACATTTCTATAGGCAGAGTCTGCCAGGTTCTTTTCAATCGCAGTCAACGTCGGCGAATCCACCCTAATCCTGCTTTTCAGACAATGCTGCTCCAGCTCCTGCAAAATGAGAAGAACTGAATAAATAATCAGGGCTTGGTAGCTTACGTGTCTTGAGTCACTGAAGTAAAGTTTTGTTAACAGTAATTATACAGAGGGCAGATTGTAGAAGTGAGGAGAGTTCGTCTTTGCCTCGCCCTGTACAGGCTATTTTACTGTGCAGTAATGTGCTCTACATATCCACAAAAACAACAACGTTAACAACAACAACAACAACAACAACAATAATAATAATAATAATAATAAAGTAGCAAACAAAATATTTCCTTCCCTGTGTTCAATGTGGTAGATTATTTATTCTCTGGAATGTAACTTAACGCTAACAAACGCCTGATGTGTCCTGGTTTGATTACAGATGGCCATGCATTGGACCTCTTTGTGGATCCCTAACAGTAAAAAGCTAAGCGAAAGCAAAGTCGCCGCCACGCAGCCGCTCGAGGCTAAGGGAGCAACCGATGTTTGGAGGAAGGCTGAATTGGAGCTGAGGTATGGAGGGAGCCCCCCATGTCCCGCAGCACGGTACGTACACACCCCCCTCATTGTGGGAGGGAATGGAATGAGTAATTGCTTTTGGGATTGGACACAGGCTTTATGATTGGGACTGCAGAGACCCCAAGAGCTCTAATAGAGACAGAGGTGTGCTTCTGCCCTGGCTTTTTTCACTCAGAAGGGGTGATAGTGGAATGAGATTGGAGTCTTTTTCCTGTATGTTTTAATCTGTTTTACTGCTGGAACCAAGGAAAAAAGATAAAAGGGGAAGATTTCCAGCAGCCCAGACACTAGGGGGCGCCCGTGTGTGTGTGTGTGAGTGTGGATTATGGTAGCTTTGGTTTGGAGATGGGGGACATCCTATTCAGTAGAATTTTTCAGGGGCCTGGCCATGTCATTGTGTGGCCTTAGATGGAATTCCTGTGTGACGGGTCATTAGGGTACAGGATTGCCAGGCTGCCCTTACGCACCAGCTGTCGATGCATGCAATTAAAAGCACGATTAGGCGTGGGGTACAAGGGTGCGTTAATGCACAGGCTTACCCAGGCTGAAGCCCAGGAGCCTCAACTAACCTTGTTTAACAAAATTGTAATCCATTTCCCACCCCACCCAGTTGACAACTTTTACTGTCACCACCCCCAGCCTCCCAGACAACAACAACAAATAGCCCAGGACACTCTGGCCATGTTGATGTGCCTCTGGTGGGGTGTAATGCTCATATTCTGTCTTCTCATTCTTGCTGGATGGCTTCAGTAGGTAAACAGCAGGGGTATCACAGCTGAGTCTCCCCCTTTGCAGCTTCAGTGCCGGACGCCTTTACAAAAACATTAAGCTGGCTTTGCTGAACTTTGCTGGAAACCTTCCAGATACGCAGGATGGCAGTGCTCACTCACAGTTGCTTCAGAACGTTTCTGGATCAGCTTCCTTATGGACCCTTTCATGAACAGAGCCGACACTCTTCTTTTAAGCACACTCCTCTTCTGGCCACATCATTCCTGCGACCTTTCATTTGGCTGACATTAACACAGACTTTATACCAGCTATGGCTTTGTTACGATTCTTTGATTCATCATCTCACTATGAGCGTTAAAAGATCATCTTTCTCCCACAATACATAAGGGCTTTACCATCAAACCGCCAATTCATTACCGCCGATGAATAATATCCTATTAATTTGTGTAATTTTTCTTCCCAGTATTCTGTATTTAATAAACGTTGAAGATGTTTATATATAAAGTGCGTTTGCAAAAAGAGTAAAACTTAGCTACCCGGCTCATCCAATTAATCATTAATCACATTGAATTTCATCTTGAGGTCTCATTATTTATCGGAATTTTAACAGATGCCGGTTTAATCCTTCCTAGTGTTTATTAGCTGGAACATCTGCGCTCTTTCAGTTTCGAGCTGGATGTATGCAGGGTTTTATTGCTAAGTGGGGGACAGATGTTTGGGATGGAGTCGCAGGATAAGGAGGGCATATTACGTGGCGACCTCTCTCTCTCTTCAATCCCACCGTTGCGCTCTGTAATTTATGACTGCTACGGGATAAACAACAGATTGTCCCCCACCGCCCCCACCACAGGCTGGGTAGCACCAGTTTCCCCTCTCTGTTGAGTCCTGTCCCCAGCGTAAACCGGACACACAGAGCAGAACCTGCCCTTTTGTGCCGAGGACTCTGGACCTGAGGTTAATTTTTCATCACTGGAGATGTCCATTTTTCAAGTCCTATAAAGTGCCAGATATCTCTACCCGCACTGAGAAGTGGTTAGCTGATTACCTGAAGGTTTCATTTAAGAAAAAACCTCCCCGCCCTCCTCAACAACTACTCCTTGTAGAAAATAATAGGGGGGGCTTTGACCATGTTAATGCACCTCTACAATAGGGGGGGGGACAAATGGAAGGCATGGCTAACTGGCTGATTACTGTTTTATTACCAGTATTTTCATGGAATGAACGCCCTTGTGCTGATCCTGGGTGGAGAATGCTGTTATGGTGCTCCTGGTTAGGGTACATGTCTTCACATCCAGGAACAATCCTTCATCCTTCACTGCTTCAGAGGCCCAGCCCAGATCTAGACTGTGATTAAAAATCCTGACCCTGAACTGTTGCCCACACAGACCCACATACACATCTATGATTCTGATGGGGGTAGGGGGCCCACTACAATGAATTCTGCACCCGCAAGTATTTTTTGCCACCCCACAATCCCATCAGTCTACCAGGAAAATGTCCAGTATGCCAGTCCAGACTTGTTGGTCACAGTTAAAGTTTAAGTTGAACTTTTTCCTCTCCTCTCCGCCGATTTGCCTGTGTTAGTGTTTTTTTAATGTGCAGAGGACTTCCTTATCTCCCCAAAAGACAAAGCAATTTGTTTTATCTGGAGCAGTTTTGACTATTACCGCAGTCTGATTACGACTCCTCAGATATCTTGCGTGGTCTTTCCTGTCGTGCCCGTGTTCTTCAGGACTACCTCACTCATGTTACAAATCCCAGGGGCTTGGTGATTTATGCACACGAGAAGAAAGTTCATTTAAAAATGAATCAGCGAAACATACAGGGCATGTAGATTATATCAAACAGGCAGAACAGCTGTGCTACGGGCTTCACATCACGCTCTGAGTTATGCAATGGCCATGATATAAAACCGATTTCCTCTTGGCTCATCTCGGGGTGATTTTTTTTCCCTTTCTCTCTCTCCTTCCGTTTTGTCGCATTCTGGGTTGGCTTCCATTTTCTGGCATGCACTCCGGGGCCAAAACCACGCTCGTTAATATTAATACGCTTCGACTCGTCCGCCGACGCTCGCTCGCAATTTCTTGGCCGTCACACCGGATTTGGGGAAAGATGGGAAAGGGGCCTCGCAATTTATTTAAGTGAAAATTAACTTTATGGGGGGGGCGGGGGGAGGAGGAACGTGGCGAGGCTGCGGCCTTCACGCTCTGAGACGTGATTCCATCTGGAGGTCGGGGTCTGAGTGAAAAGAACGTGACTGAGGGAACTGGGGGGGCATCTTTCCTGCCATTTACAGATTGTTAACGTAGGCCTGAAACTTACAGGAAATGAGCTATTATCATGTGGAACAAAGGCACAGTAACATGGTCAGAGGCCCCTGGGAGAGTAATCAGAGGCCACCCTATGGTGTTCTACAAGGGTATAATTGTCACAACAGTAAGTTATTGTCAATGGGGGGGAGAGGGGGTGGTGATGGTTAGCGTTTACTGGGCAGGGGGGGCTAAATGCCTCTTGAGCCTGGGTACGCCCATGCATTAAAGTGCCCCTGGTGTGGAATCCATTCCTGGTCCTCAATTAATCTTCTGCAGTTCTGGTAGTTGGAACACTCAGTCACTTAACCAGGCTATACCTCCACAATACTACAGCCTGAACTAACATCTGTCCATTCAGTCCTATTTCAGCTGCTGCCAATCCTGAGGATATGCATGTGAAACAGCCCCGGGGATAAAAAATAATGTTTTTTATAGCAATTTTCTTGTATGTGACTCTTCATCGTTTAAAACGAATGCTTATATCAGGATTTTAAAGCAAAGTGTTCATTTTTATTTACAAAGCCAAAGATTTCATGAAGCCACCTACCAAGTTACTTAAAAATGTTTTAGCTAAGCTTGCATTTTCCTCCAGAGTGTACCCCTGCCTTCTTCCGTATGCTGCCTGGAATAGGCTCCAGGCCCCCCTGGATGACCCTGGATGGTTAGATCGATGACATCACACAAATGCTGTGAACTGATTGGATCTTCAGATTGTTATTTCTTGTGCTTATGCAAGCATAGTCCTCGCCCCCAGCCCACTCCTAATAATTTTATTAGATCTCCTTATCTAAACGTTTGATGTAAAGTTTTCACTGTGTGCTTTTTTCTCTATGTTTACTGAAGTGATCCAAGATGCAAGATCAACTCCCCCGAACTGGACTTTATCAACATATCCTTATGGTCAGAAGCTTCGTTAGGCATTCAGAACACCACATGCTCCTCATAGGGGTCCTGCTCAGAGGTTTGCCCTCTGGCCGATGCACGGCTTGTTCATGAGGCCTCTTCAGTTAGCTTTGAACCACACGTGTACCCCGAGAGAGTCCCAGATGAAAAGGAATCCCGGATGGACAGAATGAGTGACATGAAGATCAATGCGTTGGCTCTGAGTAGCCACTCAAAGCCAAGGGCCATTCTTCACCTTAAAAAGTCAAAACAATATCAATATATTTCACACTCCCCACTGCGGGATGCTAAACCAGAGAGGAATTCATGTTGTAACATTTACATTCCCATAGCCCTGCAGAATTAGAGGGTAATGTTTTAAATCAGCAGTGAAGAGTTATTAAAATTGAGAGTGCGTGGTAGGATAGCCCCAGGTTTTAAGAAAAATAAAAATGTAAGTCTGTGAGAATTTTTTCACTTATTTCTTTATTGCACGAAAAGTCATGCATATGTATTCAGAAAGCACAATATTCCTCCTCTCGGTCGTGGAGTAAGTAACATAAATCATGATAGGATGTTGGTTTAAGAAGGTTATGTAAATTAAACTGAGCTCTTATCTGTTTATGTGCCCAGCCAGCAATGTGTTCTGCCCATAAGTTTACATAAAGCTCTTAGAAACATCTTCTGTAGAACCACTCTCCTCTTTGCTCCCCTCCAAAGCGTCAGGTCTACGACATACCTTCACACTGGTTAGAAAGTGTGGATGAGGCCTAGGGCCAGATTCTTTGCCTTAAAAGTAGCTGTTGGTTTGTCTGTGTGCTCCTTTTTTATCGTACTGGTCCTCTGTTGCCATAAGCTTCGCGGATGAGCCGGGCGTGATTGAGCTTTTAGGGGATGGGAATGATTTCCAGTGGCATGCTGGGTAGCACGGTTGCTTCTGGCGGGGGGGGTAGATGCACCTAGGAGTGGGGCTACCACAGCTCTCCAGCTTCATTTCTCATACACTGGAAATGTTTCATGTCGTGCTCGACTTTCTCCATGCTGTTTCCACTCGTGTGCATGAGGTCAGCCTTAGGCTGTGTGGTTAAAATTAATTTTTTGTAGCAATGGCGCTGCGCTGAGGGAAACGGTGCTTTGCAGTTCCAGTAGAATTATGATGCGCAGTTTATTTTGTTAATTTATTATTGCTCTTTCATTTAAACCCATTAAACCTGGAGCAGCCAATCACCCTCTTCTTCCTCATAGGTACTCCTGTTCAGGGCATGATACCTATCCCCTGATGGACTTGCTGTGAGGTACCTGCTGTAGGCTTTTCGGTAATGATCTCCAAGCCTTGAAGGAGACCACTGTTCACTCCATCCACAGTCCGACAGGTACCACAGTTATGGCTTACACTGAAATAAATATACAGCAGGGCAGTTAAAGGAGCCACAGCCACAGGATCTCTTCCGGCAATCCACGGTCAGTGCAGGACCTCCATAACTAAAGGCTAGTCAGAGAGGAGCTTCCCCAAGCCCCTGGTCATGTTTCAGGAGCATGATACCAATGCACCGTCAAATTCAAATAGCTGCTCACCTTCCCCTTTAAATACCAAATCACCATGTATTTCAAATAGCTGCTCACCTTCCCCTTTAAATACCAAATCACCATGTATTTCAAATACCTGCTCACCTTCCCCTTTAAATACCAAATCACCATGTATTTCAAATACCTGCTCACCTTCCCCTTTAAATACCAAATCACCATGTA
>JAAGVU020000061.1:25210748-25242933 GCA_011763525.2 Mormyrus iriodes
GAGTGTGCCCAGCGATGGGTTGGCGCCCCATCCTGGGTTGTTCCCTGCCTTGTGCCCGCAGCCTCCGGGATAGGCTCCAGACCCCCCGCGACCCGAAATGGAATAAGTGGTTCTGGAAAATGGATGGATGGATGGATATATATATTTGTCTCAGAACTCTAGCTGGATTCCTCATCTATGTTGCAGAACATCTTTCTCGCAGGGAGAGTTTATGGGCCTTTGAAACATTAAGTAAATTGAACTCTAGTGATTCATACAGTCATCAACCCACCCACCCATCTTCCAATTGCTTATCCAGTACAGGGCTGTGGGGGGCTGGAGCCAATCCAAGGCAGCACAGGACAAAAGGTGGGATGACACCCTAGACGGGAGGTGTAAGAGGGATGCCATGTCGATTGTGTCAGAACACACGTGCACAAACTTAATAATGCAAACAAATAAAGATACCCTTATGACTATATTATATTTGTATGTGCGTGGACTTCTGGAGCAAACCTTGTGTCTCATGGATCTTATACAAATGATAGCTCCCCCTAGAGGTCAGGAGACCCACTACTTTGCAGTGAGGACAATTTCCCTTGCCTACACAATGGCTCCCTGATGAATTCTGAAGGCAATCATGGGGCACCAGTTCACTAAGGCTTGAAAAACTGGGAAGCGGAGCTGACACCTCCGGATGGGAACTGGAAGCTTCTGAGAATGACCTGAGTCAACAAGGCAGTGGGATGGTGTAATGGAGGGAGATTAATGTTTCTTGATCTCATCATGGTGACAGGGAATGTTCTATGCACACTGATGAAGATAAATTGACCAAATTACAACGTTCTGGACACACATAGGAGAGCTTTCCAGGGCACACATAGTGCTGAACCTGGATTGTTCCATGTTTTAATACCATGCCTGCAGTGAAAATGGATGACTAAGCCTGGGGGCAGTCAGGGGAAGGAGTTTTTCATTACAATATGCATTTTTTATGAAAGTAGAGGGTGTCTAATATTTTCCTTTGTTGTTGTTGATCAGTGGGTGATAACGGTGGCGACAGTGTTTATTGGTTTGTATTATTGTTGGGCTGTTGGAGTTCACTGTGCACGTCCATAATGGATGACTTTTGTTAAGCTGAGATTATTAAACGGTTTTGATCAATCAAACTAAGTCACATATTTCTTTTCTGAAGATTGAAATGTAAAAACAGAAAAACAGCGATGACGAAAGCATGGTATTACGTAGGTGTCTGTGCACCTACGTCCGCAGTGTTTTCAAGGTTTGAAAACGCACACGTACACTTCTAAAATGAGCTGCCTGGTGCTCATTGTTAACAAGTTTTCCATCTTACCAGCAAGATTTCTTTGTAACTTCTTCAATAGTTATGCTGCCTTATACAAAATGTTCCACGACATTGTAAGAAATTACAGTAATAATAATGTCACCACTGTCACTATTGACTAAGTCTCCACACGACATGAGTGCATGGACGGCCCACAGAAATGATTACAATGCAGACACCTATTGTTATCGTTTCCATTATTTTGTTGCTCAGGTAATGGTGTTTTTCCACAATAGCTATCAGTTTTACATAATAATATGGCTGGATGTTATTTTTAAAAGTGACTCAGGCCAAGGTCCCAGCTCAAAAGTACTTATGCAGAGTCTTAGCTGGCATCTGGGTCAGCGGTCCATAGGTCAACATCCTTATACACCACGTTAATATTACTTATTAAAGGACAAAAAAAACAGCACGTACCTGATTACACATTAAAAGCTATTCACTAATAGCGGCATAGCATAGCATATCACAGTACTTTGTCAGCTATTTATGATTATTTTATGGACATGACTTAGACTCCTGCGATAGTGCAAAAAGGAGGATTAACAGTAACCTGTGAAGCTATCAATGCTACAGGTAAATACAGCTATCAGAGTCAGTGTATTCTCCCTCCTGGGTGAACTGAATTATATCATATTCTCATATTGGTGTTTGCTTGACACAGCCAGAGGAAAGTCCTCAGCAGTCTCTCTGTGATCCACTGACAGGTGGAGGAAAGATGTAATTCTTCTCAACAGGATGAGTCCAGCTTGTGTGCTGTATTGTGGTTTTGGAGGGAGAGAATTTCATTACCCTTGCTTTTATTTTCTACACAGGCAGTATTGAGTTCCCAACAAAGTGTGACTTTTACGTTTCCCTCTGCCTTCGGTCCGATTGGCTTTTTTCTTGGGGACTGTTTATTTCACATAATGGTGCCTGCGACAAGAAGCTTTATCATCCACCGTCGTGTCATCAAGGGAACCGGGAAAGATATTGAGTATTTTTCCCCCAACAGAAGGCGGGGAGGATGAAGAGAGAGACCAGGAGTCAGGAGGCTGCTCACACTAGCTCTGTCCTTCACTCAGTAGACATTTAGTATGCAGATCAGCAAACTCACCCACTTTTTTGGGGACTTATTTCACCTCAAATAACAATGTGATGTGCTGTAGCCAGCATGTGATTTATCTATAACAGGCTTAGAAAAATAAAAAGGGGGACATTAAAATGGAAACAACCGTGGACAATAGATGAATATGGGTAATGTGTTCCTCGCTCATATGCTGCAACCCTGAACTTACTCTATTGTTAGATTTTTCATTGCTCGCATTTTGCAAAGGAAACGACCTGTGATACATAACAATGCTGACAGGGTCTCAGTCCAGAGGTCTCTTTCTCTCTCTTTAATTTCGTTACTGCTGAGGAAAGCAAAACAGGGTTTTATATGGCTTGATTACCCTGTCAAAGCTACGAGTCTCCAAATATGTTTTATATCTTTCTTCATTATACTTGCACCTTTTTGCTGCTGATTCACCTTAAAAGTCATTGCAATCACTCCTTGGTGGCTCTGTTTTGGTCTTTTGTCGCGAGAGTGATGAAATCTGTCAGTCACCTTATTTGACCTCTATTCTCAAACCTTTCTATTTGTTTCCATGGTCACTGGTAACAAATATATATATATATATTTGTGTATATATATGTGTGTGTGTGTGTGTGTGTGTATATATATATATATATATATATATATATATATATGTCATTCATAAATTTAGTTGAGTGCATGAATTTGTAACTACAATAAACGCTGAGATGGCAGATGGTGCCCCTGTGGTACGAACAGGTACACCAACTGAGTGCATGCTTGCAACTTCAATGAGAAACCACTAACCACCCCCCCCCCCAAGAATTATGCCATTGCTCTCAGCCTCTCTCTCTCACAAACAGAATAATCTTTCATTATATGTTATTAATTCATTAAACTTGAATAGACAGGGTTGTCCCCTTTCCTCTCACATAAACACCCTCCTGCAGTTTACAGTAATGCTTACGTATGCAAACATCTTATAGTTCTGACAGGTGTGTGATTCAGGAGTTAGGACTCTGTGCCCGTAACTGGAGGGTCATCGGTTAAAATCCCTGGGCCAGGAGACTGAAGCCTCCTTTGGGTCCCTGTGCAAGGCTCTTACCCCCCCCAGCTCCTGGGGCACTGCACATCGGCTGCCCCTGCTCTGTGACCCTCAAGCTTGTTCTCGCCTGATTATGTATCTGTGTGTCTCATAGAGAGCATGATGGGGTAGGCGAAAAGACAGTTTCCCCATGGGGATCAATAAAGCATCACTAATCTATTCTATTACAGCTTTACCATGAAAAAGTGCCTTCAGCAGAGCCTGGAAAATGTGTTCAGCAGCACAAAACATCATAACGCTAAAATAACTATTTAAAAATGAGAGAAACCAAAGTAGCTCAGTAGGTGCTGCTGTGGCTTGACACCTCCATGACTGTGAGCTTTATTCCTACCCTCAGCTCAGTGTGTTGAGTCTGCATGTTTTCACTGGATCTCTGTAGGTTACCTCTGGCTACTCTGGTGCAAGTGAACTGGTGTCTCTAAATTGTTCACTGTGAGTGAGTCACAATGGACTGACATACAAATCAGGGTTTCCCCAGCTTTGTGCTTCCCGGGAAAGGCTCAAAGATCACGACAACCCTGTCCTGAACAAACAGTGATGGAAGTTGGATGATCAAAAACCTGATCATATTGTTCCTCAGACATAAAAATGAATACAAATCAAATGAAATAATTTTTACTGTCACGTTACTAGAACGAGTGAACTAGCAAGTGAAACCATCAGCAATGCAATACAGCAAATAAATTCAGACTGTACATAGCACAATAATAACAGTTAACGCTATACATATGCACAAAATACAATACGCAATAATCGCATTATAAATTGTTGTCTTCCTTGAGTTTCAATGCATCTCAAAGACCTGTTCAAAGCATTCCAGTGCATTAGAATGACCTGCTCACCTTAAATGAATGGGTGTGTTGTTATAAACAACATCTTTTATTGGGATATGTCAGCAAGAAGACCCAAGTTATGTTAAGAAGGTACTGAAAACTATATTAACAGCATATTATGACAGTTACAATGTGACCCCCTACTGAATAAAAAGTTAGGGAAGATGGAATATGGAAGACATAAAGGATTACCATATTGTTTTTCATTCATAAATATTAATATAGCTGTTGCCTTCCTTGAGTTGTAATCCATCTCAAAGGTCTGTTCAAAGGATACTACTACATTAGAATGGCTTCCTCAACTTAAATGAATGGATGTGTTGTTATAAGCAGTAAAAATGTTTTATTGGGGAAATGTTAGCAAGTAGAAAAATAGGTCCAAGTTATGATCTTCAAGTACTGAAAACTTTGTTAACTGGAAATGATAACAATTACAATGAAACCCAGTACTGGATAAACAGGGTAAACAGTTTGGAAGATGGGTGGGTAAATATAATGAAAATTGCCTCCTGCTCCTCATAAAAAAGTAGCATGCATCTCTTTATATCGATTAGCTAAGTGGATAGTTAGATATTCCATATGTATTTATTGTAGGTAGGTAGACAGAAATGTAGGTGGTTATATCTTATTGGTCACCAAGGGAATGCTTTAATTTTAAGGCTTTTAATACAAGTAAGATTTTAGGAGAAACTTTTATAACATTAATGGTTTGTTCTCCAGGGGTGGCATGGTGGTGCAGTGGTTAGCACTGTTACCTCATACCTCTGGGCTCAGGGTTCATGTCTCCGCCCAGGTTCCATGTATGTGGAGCTTGTATGCTCTCCCCATGCCCTCCTGGGGTTTCCTCCAGGTACTCTGGTTTTCCCCCCACAGTCCAAAAACATGCTGAGGCTGATTGGAGTTGCCAAATTGCCCGTAGGTATGCGTGTGTGTGAATGGTGTGTGAGTGCGCTCAGCGATGGGTTGGTGCCCCATCCTGGGTTGTTCCCTGCCTTGCGCCCACAGCATCTGGGATAGGCTCCTGACCCCCATATGGGATAAGTGGTTACAGAAAATGGATGGATGGGTTTGCTCTCCAATCAATGTGATGAAGTTTACAGGTCCATGACTATTATAATATAACTTATTGTTCCAGTGAAGGCCATTTGTATTTGATTTGAAAAACAGTTACAGCAATCACTATTTTCAAAGATTTCATAGGTAAAAAAGAATACTGGCTAATGGTGTCATTAATCATATGTGTGTGTGTTGTGATGGGTGTGATAACCTGGTTGTCCACTTGCAGCAGAGATACTTCAAAAGCACTCCCAATACCTCACGTCAGTTGTACACGTGTTGTTAACTCATTAGCAGGCATCAGAGACACAAACAGCACACCCACCTCCCACTTACCCAGTGCTTAGTGTAATAGTCTCGCAACTCCCTTCTCACTCATGCATTGCCCTTGGATTATTAATAGCTCTGCGGTTCATTTCATTGGCTCTCCGTTATGAGACACTCATGTTCCAGTTTATGGCCTTTGATAGCTACTAAGACCACAATATCATGAGGTTTTAGCATTTGAAACCAGCAAAAGATGTATGGGATAAATAATGGGAAAATAGTTCAAATGTATTATAATATGTAACGTAATAGTCATCATCATCGGCTTTGACCTTCCCTTCTTTTACCTAAGTAGACAGGGGCTTGGCCTTGAGAAATTTTATTTACACATATTAGTTCAAGACACTTTTGAGAATTTACTAAGTTTATTTGTGTCAGTCTCATTATGGTTGGCCAAAAGTGTACCATGCACATAAAGTGATTTGGAAGCTCTTCATCGTTTTATTGATTTATCAATGAGTATTTCAGATTTGGCTTTTAAATATTTCCTATGCTTCATTATTTTCTGTTACTTTTCAATGCATGATCAACAGTCCCACCAGTTTAAGTTACATTAATTATTGCTCATTGTTGTTATGGCCAGAAGAGAAATGATTTTAATCATTTGATTATTTCGTTAACTTCATCGTTCCTATCTGGGAAAAAAAAACACACACACACAAACGAAATTCCAATAAACTGTACAATTAGATAAGAGCACGTCTGTCTGGAATCTAAGTCATTAAATCGATAATGCACTAGGGAGGCTTATCGTTGCAAAGCCGTGCCCCTTGGACAGCGGCTTCTGAATGCTGCGAAATCGAAAGAATCATGATCATAATAATAGGCGGCAGTTGCATTTATTATAACTGTAGCTGCAGCATTGACTCCCTGTCGCCATATTGGTAGAAGAGGACACCCCGCTCCCCCCCCCGCCGTTCGGGGAAAAGTGAAGGACAGTCAGAGCGTTACCTTCCGGGTTTTCAACCTCGGAAATAGTATTCGCTAGCTGTAAAAAAAGGCGGATCCCTCTTTCCCTAGCGTCTCTTTGAAACTTTCTTTTAAATTAGAATATCCATAAAACGCACCGCGGCGTTTACTGACAGCTGCTGTCCGCTAGCCGCTGCTGATAGGCACAGTTTGGCCGGCTTAAATATACAGCTTGCCGGCTGTCCCGCTCGCTGCGTTGCGCCGAAAGTGAGAGAGTGGGAGGTAGAAAAAAAAAAACAAAAAACAAACGAGGTTCAAGTTAACTGGTTAGGTAGGTGAGTTAGTTTACGTTTTTTGGTAAGGGACGCGCTGGCGCACTGAGCAGGGATAACGACTGGGGGAGAGGAAGAAAATGGGCGATAAGGAATTGATGTGGGCCTTGAAAAACGGCGACATGGACGAGGTGAAGAATTTGCTGGTGAAGGTAAGACGGCGTCCGTTAAAAAAGGGCCGGACCTGTAGGCGGGGTGGGAGGTAAAGCCCGCCGTTAGCCCACTCGCCCACCCCACCGGCGTCCCGCCACGGCCGCTAGCCGCTAAGCTAACGGCGAGCGCGTGCCATTAGCTCCCTCGCGGGCTAGCCTGTTCTAGATGTTTCGCCTAGCCGGGTTAGGGTTAGCGGGATGCCTAACTAGCGGTGTAGCTAGACGGGAAGTCGCAGGACTGCTGGTTACAGGTCGGTGATGGGTTACTTGTTGGCATCCTGATGGATGCTACCGCTACGCTGATCCATCCTCCCTATACCCTCGGCTGGCCGGTTCGCCGCTGGTGAAAAGTTGGACTCCTTACTAAACTTGTTCGTCTGTGAATTTTAGCTGATAAAGGCTTAACGTTCGCTTAGCTGGGTGATATTTCGTATGTATAATATCGAAAAGGCCTGTGTAACAAGGTAAATATAGCAAGCCGGTTAGTAATCGAGCCAAGGGATGGGGAAACCAAAATGTATTGTGAAGAAACGTGTACACATATTATAATGTCGCAGTATTAGCGAGAACCGATCCGAGTTTAACTGAGTCGTGTCCGGTTTTGGGTTTTGAGCAGGCCCCCGCTGGCGCGCCGGTTGGGCGGCAGTCGCGGACAGAGCCGGAACCGGCACACCTAAATTTTTACATGGCCCAGTGCACGGCACCGAACGGCGTTGGTGCGGACATGTATGGGGAATGCTGGATAAAATCCCGCCGCGCTGATCTTTATTTTAGTGCGCGTACGGTGCCTTCGGACCCCGCCCAAGTCCTGTATGCTCGCATTGTGGAGGTACCTGGAGAGCGTGATGTGAGACGCGTCGTGACCATGCACGGCTAATCTAAGCAGAACATATTGTCTTAAGGGTTTATGTCCACTCTGCGGGTTTTTCTTCTATTGTAGAAGCACAATATTAGGGTAGAGAGAGGTGAATTTCCGGATATAGTGGTGTGTGGGGTCCTTGCCGAATTGCGGTAGAAAATTAAGTCTTGATGTCATGCATCTTGCATCCAGTTTACTGGATTTGGATTTCATTTAGGCTTAACATCTGATTTGGTACTTTCACATTTCTTTTAGGCATTTGACTAAAAACTGAACTGTAGTAGGTTAAAGTTTATTACTTTTCATAGATGCGAATAAACTAAAACTGTCTCATTTGGCAGGTGGTAGTTCTTTGCGACGGCATTGCTGTGGTCAGTTTTTTACATTACAATGCATTTGAAGAATACACAAGACAATTCCCAAAATATTCGCTGGTAGTGTTGGGTTTCTGTATGTTCTCTCTTTGTGTGATTTCTGTTGTCATCACATCTCTACTGTGCATTCATATAAAATGGCAGCCATTGTTTTCAAATGGCATTGTGGGGAAAAGCTGTTTTGGCTAAATATGCTGCTCTGACCTTTCCAGAAGCCTTAAATATAGACACATATGCTGAAACAGACATAAGGGTAAATATACCCAATGATGTCAATGAATTATCCTACCGTCCAGCCCCCTCAGCACAAACACAAACTCATATTAAAATGATATCAAATATCAGTAGTTTCAGCAGTATCAAACCTGTTAGTTGAGCTGGCTGTTGAACTACTAGAGGGTTTGTGTATTTACGGTGGCATTTATGACGGTGTCAATTTAAAGGGGAAAACCATATATGACCCACCCTCTTCCTGTCCAGAGGGTTTAATAACTTTTGGCCCATTCTACAAGCTTTTGATGGGTCATGTGATTGTTTTTTAAGAAGCTGATAATCTCTGCTATGCTATATTTTCAGTGAGTATACATGTTGAAGTGCTGTGTTTTTTCCCCCCTCATTTGCATGAAAGTGTTGTAAAGAGGTTATCTCCTACAGAGTTTTTAAATGGATGCACAGATCACTAGCTAAGCTTGATTGACAGCGTGTTTGTGGTGTTTTAAATAAAAGAAACCTCGGAGGAGTGTATGTAACTATTTATAATATTTTCCTGAAAGTGTAATTAATATAATGATATGTTGTATGAGCATGGATCATAATAATGTAAATTACCCAGTTTGCAAAAAAGTAATCTATTTTTGTTCAGTTGAATGATACTGCTTTGAATTTTTTTTGTATTTTATGCAGTAACATCCATTTCCTGACCTTTAATAGCTAGTATATTTGTTTTAAATGTTAATTTGGATTGCTGTGTGAGATAATGTTTAAAAATCGACTGATTGAATGCAGTAATAGCTGCTGGATCTTGCAGATATTAATTTGATTTGTGGGAAATTGTCTGGAGTGAGAGATGGCAGTCGGGACCAGACTTGACCTTTGCTGTAATGTGATGAGGCTGAGCAGTCTTACTGCAAAGTGTCCCCTTGCAACAACTCTAGTTCTGTTCATGGAGCAAATGACCATCTTGGATCTTTTCTGCTCTTTTGATTCTGAATTCACAAATGGTAGGTTTCAGTTGTAAAAGCAGGGAGATCTCTGCCTTACAGTTTATTATGCATGGTGGTCATTTTTAATTCCCTAAAGAGTGATTTGTTTGGTACACATAGAAAGAATATTGTAAGAATATGTATTTGCCAGTGCAAAACTAAAAAATAGATTTATAAAAGGTACATTTGTAGATGTTACAGGTATGTGAAAACTTTACATATACCTGCAGCCAACTTATAGTGCTTAATGGTGCATAATAGTTTCTGTAAAAATATCAATCTAAACTTTGGCCTCTTTTTCCATTGAATGTCCCACCGGGCTGCTTTCTAGCAGTCATGGGCACAGATGGTCTGGTTACAAAAGTGGGGCATCAACACAATGGCTGCCCAAGAAAACCATCTTCTGGTTATGTACCCTTGGCATTGGACTTGCATCTGTTTAGTCTGGGGCTCTCTGTATAATAAATTTTGGTTCTGTTTTCTTCCATTTTCTTGAATGTGCTTCTTTAAAACCTCTCATTGTGCCATGTTGATTACAGGATTCTCCAGCAAGGCTAGGGAAATCCACTACATAAATGTCGCTCAAAATGTCAGTCTAAACAGATGGCAGTTACCCAAGTTAAATTAAGCTGTATAAGCCCAAGCTGTTATAATTGTAGTCAGAAGGAACTCAAGGGGTTAAATAATAGATACTATAATAAGAGTGCTTCCAGAAAGGGCCTTGGATCTGTGTGCAGTGTCTGTATGTTTTCTCTGTTCCTGTGAGTTTCTTCCAGCTTGCCCAGTTTCCATCTGCAGGCGTTCGGAGATAGGGTGTTCAATGGTAATTGAGTGTGTGTAAGTGTGTGATTGTGTGCGTATCCTGCCTTAGGCCCTATGCTTCTCAGGTTATGCTCCAGTTTTCTGTGGCAGTAGTATCATAGAATAATGTTAATAAACCCAATTTCAATAATCCAATTCTATTTTCATCCATCTATTTATTCTTATGATTATTTGGCACTAGAGTTGGCTCAGTACCAAAATTTTGACTTCGATACCAATGTCAGCTTTGGCCTAACAAAACCTCATCATTATATAGATCAGGGTGAACCAGAGACAGATGCCTCATCAGTTTAGATGTGTTGCTGTCTTGTATCAGCGTTTGCATACTGAGGCTGACAATTCTGCAAGTTCAGACTTCATCTTCAGTTTAAAACCAAAATAATGCCATCTCTTACTCCTGCTGCCATGCTTATCAACCAGATAGCACTGGACAACAGTGGTTTCCGTCCATCTAGGCTGCTTCTTTGCACATAAGACACATGAAATGACTGCAACGTGCAGATCTGGCACATCCACTACATGTTGTAACTTTTTACATGGTTTTTGGATGTGTGCAACGAGGTTTTAAAATTTTGATAGCACAGTATGATACTGATATTGGTATATTGATATTGTGCAGTTGAACTAGAGCTTGAATTAACTTCATATAGGAATCGACCAGGATACCTTGTCCTCCAAAGGCAGAAGCAGACATAAAATCAGCTGGACACAGGCTTAAGAAGACCAGGATTCTATTCCAGGATGACTTACATTGTATAAAATCTTGTCTGATAAGTGTTAACCTCTACTTGACCTTTGTGTGAGGCAGCCATGTGCAGTCCATCATTAAGGATTACTGCTTCCCTGTTCTTCTGTTCTTCCAAGTCAATTTACAATGTAACTAGTTATATATTTTATGTTTAACAGATTCAGCTTTATATGTTACGAATAAGGATGCATCCATTTGCATTTTCTTTGCCGATCCAGATTTTTAAATTATTTTTTTTTTTAAGACTGATCTGGTGATACCGATCCTGGCCATTTCCGGTTTTCCTTAACATTTTATAATACGTCTTTAAGGAATTTAGTGTTCTGTAAGCAAAATATTTAAAATAACCTTTTCAAGTTAAAATGGCTCCACAAGTGTCAAATTATATTGATCATTACAAATGGTTTTGGGGTAGTCTTACACACTGAGAATTTAATGTCTTCGTCCCACACTAAAGAATCTCCAAACATGTTTCCCGTATGCGTTTTTTAGCTCACCTATCATGCAGCGTTAGTGGGGGAAGGGACACGACTGTAGATGGAAACTGTTGGGACTAGCTGTGGGTGATATGGCTTGGGTCTTTTCATTTGTCCATGCATACTTTATTATTACTTTTTTTTTTTCCTTTATTGTTGTTTTCTGAGTTCGTAACTTTTTTCCAAGATGGCGGTTGTATTGTATTAACCATTGGACAGTGAACACATTTGCAAGTCGCACCCCAAAGTACCAAAAATGTACCCCAGCCGGTACTTTTGTTACTGGATCTTTTGCTACTGATATTCAACTGGAAGTCAGTGGAAAAGGGAAAGTACTGTACTAAAAGTATAATACCTGGTACAGTGGAAAAGCGCTCAAAGAACCGAGTTATTCAGGCAGCACTGAGATGTTATGCAGGCTGAAATTGTTTTGTTTCGCAGCTGTCTTTTTATTGTAGGACTGTTGCAGCCTTCGAACTTGCAGGTACCATGTGATGTGCGCTTGTTTGTTCTGTCGGAACACACAAAACTAACGCTCCACAGACAAACCTGCTTTCTACACCATATGTAGCTTGCTACTGATTCTGCTTAACACATCAACCTTAACGATAATTTTGAGACAGCGGTGGAAAAAGAATGTTTTGAAATAATTTATTGAAACTGCAAACACAATTGGACACAGTTGTCGACAGGAACATTGCCTTTGTTTTATGTGTCTGAATTACAAGGCCTAAGAGACATTTATTTGCACATTGAATAAATTAAAAATTAGACTGCATAATAATGAACTAAATTGTCTAAATCCCAATGTTCCCTACTACCAAGTAGGGTTCCATGGTCAATCGGTACTGGAAAAAGCTGCGATACTACAATTTTAGGAAATTGTACAATACCAGCATTTTGTGAAAATTTATACTTCTTTTATGCCAATGGTTATTTGAAGAACTGGCTAAAAGGAATCTGTTTCTTTAAATTCCATGCTGACAGTGGTGACGTTGCGGGAAACAACTGAGAGCATCAGCAAAGAGATCTTGCACTTTTTCACTTGATTCAGAGATGGCAGGGGCTTCGGCAACACCTGAACTCATTGAAAAAGAGGAGGCCCAAAATGAAATATAGAGTTTGGCTATCCTGTAGATGGGGGGGGGGGGGGAATAGAAATCCCCTAAAGACAGCAGCATCACTGTGCAAGTGTCATTTTAAAGTGTGTCTCGCAAAGGGAGGCAACACGTCAAACCTACACAGACATCTATCGGTCAAACATTCCGAATTTTTTAAAGAATTCAAAGATTGACAGGTGATGGTTGACTACTTTCACTCCTCTGTTATGTCCAGGAAAGAAATCGGAGTAATCGAAAAGCCTCTTACCAGCAGTAATATACATATTCATACATAGTCTACATTGACTGGGTCCCTTTCGTGAGTGATTAACGCGCTGATTAATTCAACCAGACAGTCACTTGAACTGCTAATATTAATAAAGACAAAATGATGCTCAACCTGCTTTTTTCAACTGATATGCTTAAATTTAATTTTAACTCGCCTGCCTGCAAATGACCCGAATATTTAAAACATTTTTGTTTGAAATAAAGCACAATAATGACATTTGAGTGTTTCCCCCTTTTTTTTAGGAAAAATATCAAACTTCCTGATACAAAAATGTTGGTATCGTAACACTACTCCCAAGTATGGTGGCATATCTGTACTGATGAACGCCTCAATAGCTGTAGTTATATTTTTAGCTCTGTTTGAATTTCCTGGTAAAAGCTCCTTAAATGCCACAAGCAGACTGGCACTGAAGCTGTTGCTGCCTTGTTGCGGTCGTACATGCACTCAGATGTTCTCTCAAATAGGTTAGCAAATGAGTTGGATCTGTTTCCAGAAGCATATCCAAGTTTGGTTTTACCGCCGGCATTCTTGGTGTTATCAACTGCTCTCTCCTAGTATTGGTGTAATGTATTGGCAAATCAAAATGTTCCCTAACAGCAAATTATGAGTGACTGTAACCAGCATTAGCCATAAACAATTGGCCTCAATTAGCATAGTTTTCCATGCTGAGCATCTACTTGTGAATTTGTGTTCTGCTTGTATCGAGCAATGCATTCATTTCAGTTTGGTTTTTCACAGTGGAACAAAATGATGTAACCGATTTTTACACAGAAAACTGCAAAAATGCAGCTAAATGACAATTTGTTGTCAATGATTTTTATTGCTGATTAGTTGTTGTATCCTTAGTAAAGAGTGAAAGAAATTCCTGTGTACTTGTACAAATGGCAAATAAAAGCATCTTAACCTTGTTTCTCCAGCAGGATGTCTCGGTGTGACTTTCAGCTTTGTTTTGGCAATGTGTCTGCCCAACAGGACGAGGATGTGAACAGGACCCTGGAAGGGGGCAGGAAGCCATTGCACTATGCTGCTGACTGCGGCCAGGCGGAGGTGGTGGAGTTCCTTCTCTCCAAGGGTGCGGATGTTAATGTAAGTGCTGGGGGGATGGTTAACTTCGAAAGTCAGGTATGACACGCCCCCCCCCCCCTCCAGAAGTGTAATGGCCTTCCACAGTGTATGGAAAGAGAGCATTAACCGATGAAATTTGCTTGGCTCATTTGCCGCGGCAGCATGTCTAATCTGTGCTGTTGAATTTCTGAGGCTGTTTGTCTGTCTCTCTTTCCCTCTGTGTTGTCCCGTCTGTCATCTTAGGCCACATGTTCTGTCTGATATCCCCTCAAGCAGCACCTGGCTTATGAAGATTTGAAAAGGCTGTGCAGATTGCATTGATTGTGTGTTGACTGACAACTGCATCACTGTAAATTTGTGTCCCGAGGGAGTGAAAGTAGGCATCTGTAGCAGTTAGTGTAACATAAACTGGCTGCTTTTAAAAATTTGTTGGGTTACTCTAACTCTTTAGAAAACTCTTTGGTAGAACTCTACAGTCTTTGTCAAGCAGAAAAATCGTGTGATGTGCGGGGCTGGTTGAAAGTCACAGAGGTTTTTCATCCTGAATTAAAAGCCTACTGCCTGATGCAGAGTGCTTTTATAAAAATTCACTCTTAGTCAACAGTGCTGGATCTTTAGGTAAAATTCAGACGTGTAAATCAAAGTGGAAGGAAAATTCTTTTTCAGTTGTCTGCAAGCCTTAGACCTTGCCCTCAGACCATGTCTTATCATGCTGTTTTCAAACTACCTGCAATCAATTGCCCTTGTGCTGAAGAAAATATCAGACTGCAAAACCTAGAAACAAAATGTTAGGATTTATTTTTTTAAAACTGTTGCCCTGAAGAAGGAGATAAGAAACACTTTCTTATTCCCTTTAAGAACAGAAGGATAAATCAGGTACTTTTTTATGTGTTGCTTGGAGTCATTTATTGATGAGATAAGGGAGAATCTGTAGAAGTGGCACTCTGAGAGGAGTTATGGTCTGTGGTCCTCATGCCCTTTTGTGGGAACCATAACCTCCTCAGCAGAGTCCTTATCTCCTTCCTTCCTCTCCCCAGGCCCCCGACAAACACGGCATAACACCTCTTCTCTCTGCAACCTATGAGGGGCACCTTGCCTGTGTCAGGATCCTCCTAGAAAAGGTACACCTTCCTCAACGTAGTGATCTTCCGTGCCTTGGGTGTGCTGCCCCCCACCCCTGCTCAGAGTATATGTGATGTTGGTTGCTTAACTTCCATTAACTTGAATAGGTCCTATTTTTCTTCATAAGCTTCCAGGCTGTTCCGTTAGGCTAGCTTTGCTAACCAGAGATGCATACAGGCTGTGTCACTTTGGTATTTAGTTTAATTAAAGTTCCATCAAATCTAATTGTCCTAATTTGAAAAAATAATTTTTTGGCCCCTTAGACTAAGACACGCATGCTCTCTGGACATTTGTCCCTCGCTTAGCGTCGGAATGCAACCACACGACTCAGGGATGCGCTATATTGGATTTGTGCCGATATTTTCAAACTCATTTTAGCCGATAGCGATATATACACATCATTCCTATTTCATTGAAGAGTAGAACAGCAAGTCTGTCTGGTACTGGAACTAACCTGTTAGTCATATGACTTGCTTGTTGTACATAGAGACACAAAACAAGACCAGCAACATTTGATTTTACCCTAAATGTATCTCTTTATGTATTTTACAAATGTAGACCTTAAGTCTTGAAAAATAAGGAAATTATTTCAACTTGGCCTAAATGTAAGTTATATGCTATTGCATTTTATTTTTAGTAAAACTGTAACATTAAAACTAATCTCCATATTGGGCTGGGTAATATGACCTCAAATCAATATCACGATGAATTGAATTGATTTTACCTCGATTTCACGATTAATGAACAATTATTTTGTTTTGCCCTTATAGTTCACTGACAAGGTTTGTACTGTAAATATGCTCCACTGTTAAAGCTGGGATACTTTTTGTAATGAAAGACTGTATATCTTTTAAGATTAAAAAAATTGAAGGAAACGCACAGATATACCTCACGACCATGAGGCTAATCATCTACACAGGGGTCCAGGGATGCATGCTGATGTAGGCTGATGTAGGCTGATGTGGTAATGTGTTGTGCTGAGATGGACACAGAGTCTCTCAGCACAAGGTAATTTGTCTTCGCTGCAAAGGTAAGTTGTGGACTAATAGAAAAGCTTGAAGTGAACCATTGTTCTGAACCGTATTCGCATTTGTTAGGTTGCCATGAAACCAGTTTGATGTGGTCTTTCAGCCACAATGCGACTTAAGTATACAGACCCATCAGTGTTAAATTTTACGCTGTTATTCAATTATTCATTCCCAGAGCATATTTAAGCTCAATATGGTGACTTGGGAATATTAGAGGGCACCATTCTGATAAATTCTGGCCTGGGCTCATGATCTGACCTTCCAGGGCCACAATGATGGGGAGAAGAATCAGACGCCTCACATTTGCCTCTGCTAAATGGTTAATTGTTTGACTTGCATCTGAACAAGTAGGCAGATATAGGTGGTGGTGGTGGGGGGGGCAAGCCTTTAGCCTTTAGCCTTTTACTTAAGTCCTTTGACAGGTTATCACTGAGACAAGAGTGAGCAATTTCGGGTCTGAAATGAAGATGTTAGTTTCAGAACACTTGTTGATAAAGCTGTCATGATTATTCGTTTTTCGTTTTTTAGTATTGATTGTCTTCTCAATTACTCTGCAGTATGACAGCACAAAGAAGCAGCATAACAGATGAGGGTCGCATTTGTTGGGTTGCCATGAAACCAGTTTGATGTGGTCTTTCAGCCACAATACGACTCAAGTATACAGACCCATCAGTGTTAAATTTTACGCTGTTATTCAATTATTCATTCCCAGAGCATATTTAAGCTCAATATGGTGACTTGGGAATATTAGAGGGCACTTGATATAGAGTGAAATTCTCTGTTGTTTGGGAGCACTTCACATTAAAAGTGAATGAAAATGCAGTCTGTCAGCATCGCAAAGCAGAACTTTATCACCACAGTACGACTGCATTGCAACTGCTACATCTTAAAACAAGACATGCAGGTTTGACAGACTCAGCTGATATTGTGAGGTTAGCCATAGATGTGTGCTATTTAGCCTCTCGGAGTAGCCTAGCCATCACTGACTGACTTAAATTTTGTTTAATGTACTTTCTATGATTTCTGTATCTCAAAATAATCGCCGCTAAAATGGTTAGCCTCTTTGCTTAGCTGCACCATCTTACATAATAAATACCAGTAAATAAACATATAGCCTAATATTTTTTGTGTGTGCATATTGTCCGTTTTGAGTAGGACTGAATATTGGAAAGTTCACAGTATGATACCTGAAGTTTTTGTAATATTTATGAGTTTTAAAAATTAACTGTAGCCAACAGATACAAAGCAGTACTGACAAATATCTTGCTTTTGCTCAATATCGTCTATAGGGAATTGAAAATATTTCCAGACAATGGAAGGCATGTTTTTGTAACCAGTTCTCATTTGTTGACAGGTCACCCTGTCCATGAGTGAATCAGAAAGCAAGGTTGAGAGTGGTTATGGTTGGTTGGGAGAGTGCATGCATTGTTCACGCAAAAACACTGGTGGTGAACTTCGGACAGATTATTTTGAAACGTATACTAGATAACCTAGCGGCTCATTTTCAATATTTTTTTTTTTTTTCGTTGTAACAGTAAAAATGTTGTGCAACTTATTGATGGTCTAAACCCATCTGACTTGTGGGTGAGTGAGAGAGCGAGCGCTCTGCAATGGGCCGGGGCCCCATCCAGGGCTGGTTCCTGCTTCGTGCCAAGTGCAGTACAATATAGTACATATTACATATAAACGATTACTTGATTTTATCATCAAATGAATCGGTATATTACTTGGTTATTAATGTAATGGATAGTAACAGCCCTACTTGTTGTGACTGATGCATGGTAGTGCACAGTGCATGTCTATGTATGTAGTCAAAACATCCAGACTGTTGCTGTTCTTTTATTTCAAGTTACTATTGAGAGCATGGTGGAGTGAAGACTGTTGGGCTGCATGGGGAAAAGCTGTGACAGATATGTATGATTAAGTGTCAGGAAACCAGCTGTAGGTCGTAGTGTGCACATTCTCAGTCTTTCCAAAAATACTATTGTGAGTCACCATAGTGGTTTTGTCCCCCCTCTCCTTTTGACTATGCGTTAGCCTATGTTGTGCCTTTTTCTAAAAGCCTGCAGGGATTGACGTTTCCTAGTTATTGGAACCCGGGATCTATAGGTGCCAAGTATAGATCTGCCTAGTCTTGTATGTTGTCAAAGAAATGCTTCATTTGGTCTGTCTGTTCTTTTATCGTTCTTCCTGGACTAGTGTTTGCAGTTTACTGTGAATCTTGCACTAATTCTGTGTGAACTACTTTCACCCTGCTAGCTGTTTTTATTCATTTTAATGCAACATTATTGACCCCAATTATTGTCAAGTGGTTATTTATTCCTTTGGATGTGATGCTTAGTAATCGAGGCCCTCGTGGAGCAGGGAGTATGACCGGGCTGCGCCTCATCGTTGGGCAAGCGTGGCAATCACGCTCAGCGGTGCCATTCCCTATCTCATAGATTATTAGCACGGATCGCTGACCTTCACTCAGAAATGACTTAACGAAACCTTAATGGAGAGCTCTGCGAATGTGCAGAGGTTGTTACAGAAAAGTGTCTTTCTTAACCCGGGGTGACCCGCTTTTTTCTGCCATTCTGAACGATTTCAGGTGCTCAGCATGTTGGAATCATGTACTAGCTGCAAGACACCCACAGCTTGCTTTTTTTTTTCCCTCCTCTTCCCTGGGGGGGACACCTCGTTCTATATGTTAGATTGACCCCAGAGTTACTTCTGGAGGGGCAGTTTGTTACACAAGTTTTCAAGCAGTGCTGAGGAGTGACTGCTTCAATGCGGATGTGTTATGGTGTTCGCAGTATAATGGAGAGATGCCTCCTAAAAACTAAATCATTTGCCTGTGAAAAGTGCTGTATAAATCTCGCGTTTCACTGCTCCCCCCGGCCCAATGCTGGGGGCACTTGCCCGTGTCCCAGGCAGGCCAGCATGCAGCCCATCTCTTTTTTTGGCCATGCTGTGTGGCCATGCATGGTGTCAGGGACGAGAGCCTTAGGTAGAACTAGTAGCTAATGGCCTCCCCCGGGCCCTCAGATTGACTTTGTCTGGCCCTGCCACAGCAAGGTTCTGGCAAGCTCAACAAAGCCTGCCAGAAAGAGCTGCCGTTGTGGGCTTTGTCCACTTGCTTCCGCATGTTTCTGCGTTTTAAGCCCCACGCTGCCACCTTTTCACAAAGGCATTCTATCTTGACTAAAATCAAGACAGGCAGCCTAATCCGCTTACCTGTGCCTTTAAAGCCGAACGTGCAGTCACTGCTGAAAACACTGTCACTGGGGAAACGGCCTCATGCCCCTTTAAGGCTTCTGTTAACGCTGAACTTACAGTGAATCATGGTCCAAAGTCTCTAAAAGGTTAAATAACCTGATTACTTTATTTATTTTCCCTCGCCACCATCCCAATTAGCGTTGGACGGGGCCGCGAACTGGCCAGCATTTCCTATAATCCCCGCTGCCACTACCCATGTGGCCCAGCAGAACCGCGGGCCCTGGCATCAAAACTGGGTCAGCACTTCCCTCAGTCGACCCTTTCACACCCACCGACACCAGAAAAACGACAATGGAAAGTTTCTGCTCCCACCCTCTGATGTGTCACTAAACAGAGACAAAAGAGTGTTTCATTTCCGACTACTTTATTCTGCTTTGTCTTATTTGCCCCGCTCTCTGCTGCCCACTTTATTTCTGGCCGTATTGATGCATTGCAGAATTCAGCTGGCATCCCAGGCTTGTTGGGTCTACATACAGATTCTGACACTTGTACTGATGTGGTACACGGTGTGAATTTAACTGCAGGCGGTCCCCAGGTTACGAGTCCGTTCTCTAAGTCTCTTTAATTCAAATTTGTAGGCAAGTTCGAAAAATAATACAATACATAACAATAAGAGTAGTAATAAAAATAATCGCATGCACTACTGTGCTGTACCTCGAGCCAATGAACAGCTGAAGCTGCGCAATGTTTACATAAGCGTTCGTTGTTACGAACCATTGTAATTAACCCGAATTATGAGTATTTCATCCGGACCCGAATTAGGCTTCATGGCAGTCTGTTCGTAAGTACGAGTTGTCCGTAAGTCGGACGTTCTTAGTCTGGGGACTGGCTGTACTCGCAGCAGCTGTTTTTGTTAAGTTGGCCCCACATGGGTGGACAGGGATGATGCTGTGACAGAGTTGGGAGTCACTGCTGCTGGAGCTTGGAGCTTTGTGGCATGCAGGGGATCAGGTGGCCACATGCCACAGGGCTGGCGTTATCCACAGAATGCCCAGTGAGAGCACCCTTGTATTCCCCTGATCAGGGACATGGGTAATAATCACATGCTCTTTCTTCCCTGCCAACATCTCTGCAGGGAGCCGACAAGAACCGAAAAGGACCTGACGGCCTGAGCGCCTTCGAGGCGGCGGAAAGCGATGCGATCAAAGCCCTTCTCAAGTGAGCTGGATGGACAGACACACACTGATCCTTGACAGACAGGACAGACGGAGCCCTTTCCTTTGTCTTCTCTCTGCTTTGCCTGGTTGTGGGTTTTGTTTGTTGGGATTTTTTTTTTGAGGGAGGTGTTTCCTCTCCTTCTGTCTCCTATTCTGTAATTGGCCAATGGAACCAATACGTTGTCTCCCTTAAGGACCAATCACTGAGTGGCTACGCACTGCGTCTGGGCCTTGAGTACCACAGTATAAAAACAGATTTGCTCTTAGACTAGTATGGCAGGTTAGTGCTTAAGCATCTACTGGTTTGTGTAATTCAGTCACTACTTATGATGAAAGACAAGTTAGATTTTTTTTTTTTAAGCATTGTCTTTTTTTAAAGAAACTTGAATACTTGTTCCATCAGTCAGTCAACAGTAGTTCTAGTAACTAGGAATCACTTGAAGTCTGTTTGTGGCCCTTTCTCCCCAGTTCCGGGGCTATGCTCTGTGGGCATTTGGTTTGCTGGGGGGGGAGTGGTCAGTGGATGGGGGTGGAGAGCCCCCCCCCCCCCTCCATTAACCACATCAACTTTATTACTGCTAGTGAAAAAACAGTTCTCTAGGATAGTCGGATCTTGAGATTTTTCTCCCTCAAATACTGAATTTGAATGTGTAATTACCCCAGTTTTCAAACGTATTGATAAACTACAGATTTCTGTGACCTTGCGAGAAATAAAACTTAAGGATTCCTGTGTGATGAGCAGTACAGAGTGTGGGTTTTTCCCAAGTGGAATGACACCCCCCCCCCCCCTCTATTTTTTAAAGCATACAAAGTGCCTGTTTGTCATACCCTCTGCCCCCATGATGGAAGTGCGATTTGACGCTGAGAGCTGGCTCATAGGGCAGTGTTGCTTAGTGTGGTGTATGGATTAAGAATGATGCCCCCCCCCCCTTCCCAATTGGATCCCTTGCTCTGGGTTTGATTAGCTCCCCTGCTGGTTCCTGCTGCATGGCAGATGAGCTTCTGCTTCTTTTAGGCTCTTAGAAATGGTTGCTGTTCTCTCTTGGTTGCTTTCGAGAAAAAAAATAATGCAAAAAAAAAAAACGCTTTATCTTGCATCGTTGTGGGAAAAATGTTAATTAAAAAAAAAACAACAAATGAAACATTGGGTTGTGGTATTTTCTTGCTGAACATGCTGGTTTCGGTCACCCCTCCCCCTTTCCACACACCTGCTTTGCCCCTGATGTGTGGTCACGACAGCGGTGAGGACCTGCAGCAGAATGTCTGTGGAGGCCTGCTTCACTGCCCCATATCCACCTATCTGCTGACCTGGAGTAGTCCAGCCATCACCATGTCTCCATGTAGGGACTGTGGGAGGGACATGCTTGTGTGTCAGAAGCGTCCTTTCCTGGCCCTGCACTGAGAATTCCCTCCATCTGCCCTCTTGGGCTGAATTTCTTGCCCCCTTCACCCTCCTCTTCCTTAACCTCTGCATTCAGTCCAGCTCACGCCACTTTACATTCTGCCTCCTCTCCCCCTCCCACCCAGCCGCACACTTCAGCTCCCTGTTCTTACAGCTCAACAGCTCCCCCATGATGACAGCATGTCTCAGGCCCTCATGCAGCACTTATACAAGGGCAGATGAGCTGCTCTTTTTAGGCTGTATGCCTGCCAATGGGCTGCATGCCAGCACAACGTAAAGGCTGATAATTACCGGCTGAGGTGAGCTGATGCTAAGCTGATAACGGCAAACACAGTGCTTTGTATCCTTTTGTCCCAGGCACTCGGAGCATATGCTCATTATCCGTCCAAAACCTCTTAATTAAGCTTGATGGGCCTCCTACAAAATATTGATCTGGATGGTTAAGAAGCCAGAGGTCCTTTAAAAAAAATCCCACATCCTCCTGTGCTAATAGGCTCATGGGAAGAGCTGAAACTGCCTTTGTGTTCTGCTGCTATTACTGGGATGGGATGTCCTGGGATGCTATCTGTGCTTATAAGATCTCCATGATCTCGCAGTGAACCAGAAAAGTTTAAATTTCTTCGGATTCTTGGGCAAGTGACACTATAAGTGCCCCTTAAATGGCTAAAGTATTCAATCAGCCACACTTATGTTACAATCAAGTACAAAATGTTCAAAAAAACTGATAATGAGTACTGCTACTAAGAGAATTTTCACCAAGAATTCAGAAAATGTATGATGTGCCAGGAGTCTTGATGAATGGCTCAATCAAGTATAATTAAGAGCACAAGACCCACAGTGAGCCGGGTTTGGACATCATATCCTGTCACGGACAAATCTGAGCTTTATCCTCTGCCTTTTCCTGCACTTATTTCCAGCAGCTCCTTGAACTTGTTTTTCTGCAGCTTGCTGTTCTATCTCTGGGTCCTGACTCCTGAACATGGCTAACCAGTCGTGTAAAAAGTGTAACAGGACCCTGCTGGCTCCTCTCCCAGGAGGACAGATGTAGTTCTTTGACTTCAGTAAATGTCAGCTGTTTAAATGGGTTAGAATGCAGTTAATCTAGCCGAATATGTTTCTACTAGAGAAGTTAGAACAGGAATATAAATTTATATTATTAAGTCCCTTACACAGAACCTTTAGGGTGCAAACAGGGACCTGGAAGTTGGAATCTGAATCCTCATGCTTACTCACACAGTTGTGGGTGAAGACCTTGCCCAACCTCCCCTTGAGGGCCTAAACACGTTACATGGGCAGCACACTGTGACCCTATTGGTCATGGCTTTTGGGTCCTGGCAAGGAACCACATACTCGCAATGGCTATGTGCCGCCAGTCTGTCGGCCTCATTGCACCGTTTAAATGGAGGACCTGATCACCAGATAGCAGCTTTTTGCTATGGACTGTGAATCAGTCACCCGCAATTCCTGCCATTGTGCCATGTTTTGGGCATGCTCACGCCAGACAGGCTTTTGACATATCCATAAGATAAAACTACCCACAAGAGAAGACTATAACAGTGACCTTATCACTGAAACAGGATGTGGAAAATGCTGGTCCCTCCACCAGGGTCTTCAGTCATTGGCCTTTTAGTAACTCGTTCAAATCATGCAAGCCTCTAGGGGACATTTGGCTGTCTCGTCAGCTGATGCCAGTCCTGATCAGCTGCCCTCCCAAAGCACTTAACTTTCTTTGAACATCTAAGTAAATGTCACTGGCTCATGGGGAAAGTAGAGGCTTTTGCAATTTGCTAGTGGTTGGTTGGGAAGTCCTGGATTTCCGTTCCTGTTTAGAATATGTGGTGATCTCTCCGGAAACCATAAAAATATTTATTGACATTCATGAAAGCAATAAGGAGCATGACCCTTTCTGTTCCTTTTCTGAGATATATTCATCATTGTGTTTTTATGAATCAGACCAAACCACCATGACTTCCCATGGTTCTGTGGAATGCCAAAGTAAACCTAAAAGGCAAAGTGTCATAGGTTCCCTGCCTGGAAAACTGACATCTGCCCCAAGCTCACAGTGTTGCTCTGCAGATCACATGAAATATAAGCACACACCATGCACACACTCTGCCTCTGAGTTATCCATCCTATGTGCACCTGTGTGCCTTCTAATGGACTGACATCCTGATCTGGGTCTCTCCTTCCTGTCCTTCCAGGCTTACTGTAGTGCATTGTTTCCCAATCCGGTCCTTGGGGACCCACAGTCGGGCCATGTTTTGCTCTCTCCATGCTCCCTATCAGACAGTCCTACCGGGAGCAGGGAGGGAGTTTTGCTGGACTATCATGGACTATCTGTGGATCCCCAAGGAAAGACTGCTGTAGTGGATAAGCAGAATGGATGGATGGGGAGTGTTTCTGTTGCCTTGTGGCCCTAGAGCAGGGCTATTCAACTCTTCAAATCCTGGCCATGTGTTCAGTTCTACCAGGTAGTTAGTTTAATAATTACTGATTCTGATTGGCCAGAGGCGTCACACCTGGTTCTCAAGTGAAGGAAGGCTGGAAAATAAGCAGGGCTTGGACCTTGAGGACTGCGGTTTGCATAGCCCTACCCTAGAGATTTCAAGTTCCACTGTTTTTAAAAGTTATGAATTTTCAGAGAAAGGGGAGAATTTACTTAAAGTTTAGCAGTGTATGGCTCAGTGGGCTGTGCCTGCGATTGGGAAGTTGCCGGTTCAAGCCCAGCCTTGGCAAAATACATCTGTAGGCCCTTGCGCAAGGCCCTTAATACACAGTTCCATGGTTGCTGCCATGGGTGCTTCTCTGCCAAGCTTCTTGTCACCTATAATTGTGTCTGTGTGTCATGGAGTGCAAGAGGGGGTAGGTGAAGAGAGAATTTCCCAATGGGGATCAATAAATAATCATCATTTCATTAAGCTACTGCGTAGCTTTCATAAGCAGATGCTTGTGTCCAAACATCCAGAATATTCTTGCTACTTTGTACAACTCTCACTTTTCTGAAGTCATTCAGGTTTATTCTTGTTACAAACCTTTTCAGTTACCATCTCTTATTCCTAAGACTCAAACACCTGTCTACACCCCTGTGCAGGAGCCCAAATTGGACAGCATACTAATTGTCCAAGAGTCATAGCCTACGTCATTTGGAGACTCCTCTAAGCTGCTCCAAAAGGATTTATTTAGAATCTTTTTATTCCATCAAAACTGGTGTGGGAAAAGTAAGAGCTAGAAGAATGGAATATGGGGATTACGACTAAAAGCTCATGGGCTTGAACTATAGCCCCACCTGGTGGCAGGGCTTGACACACACAGGGATACACTTGTTAAAGCATGGCTGTTTTCTCTCCTTATGTTTACAGTAATGCGACGATGAAGATGAAGGCCATTAATAATGTGCATTGGATAATACAGTAATTGTTATAAATTACAATAATTACACGAAACCTGTGATTTTCCAAATACGCCGTGAGGACAAAAGAACAAAACAACAGCAGATTGATTGCTAACTGCACCATATTACTGCGATAATTGCCAGCTGTAGTCATTAATACAAACATACTATCTTCCCTTTTACCTCCGCATCCCATTCTCTGCTTTTCCACAGTTGCTATGGTAACAATGACGCCTGGGAAAAAAAAGTATGTGATCAATCAAGTGGAAAAGGCAGTTAATGAAGTATAAAATGCAAATTATTGTCATCGTTATTTGTCTTTATGATTAGATCTGGGGAATCGGCATCTATTTTTTCATTAATTTTTTTCCACTGGTTTCAAGCAAATCAATAGCTTATTACCTTGGTTCTAGTTCACTAAACTGTTGAGACCTTAAGTTCTGCCAACCGTAAAATCATTTATTAAATCCCCACTCCTCTTTCTCAGTAGTTTCTTTTTTAAGGTTAATGTTTTACACTAAACTACTACTCGAAAATTGTACAATGCAAGATTATAATGATATTATTATAACGAAAAGTAACAGTGAAAAATAATCTTGTTAACTGGAATGATAATAGAAAGTTTGTCAAAGACCGAACACTAAAACTGTAATGGCCAACATAAAACGAATGAAAACAACACAGATATGCATAGAAAAAAATGTGTTTGTATATTCATGGGCTTTTAAAAGTAAATCCCTTCATTGCTTAACTGCTCAGAAGATGTTGGTATCTTAATTAACGGTTGCAACAGCACCTTGTGAGGCTACACTAACCAACCTACTGCCGCCTAGGGCCCCAACTTCTGAGGGGGCGCTCACTTGCCAGCCAATTTCACTTTGTCTTGGGCTATGATGCTCGCCTAGGGCACCACATGGGCCAGGACCGGCACTGATCAGGAGGAAACCACCAAACTGGGATTGCTGTGTGTCTTTGTGTATAAGCTGAACATCGATGGTTGCATTCAGCTTGCTTTGAATCTTTCAGCCGCGATGAGCGAGAGACGACAGCTGGAGGCAGCTTCGCGGATCGTGTTTTTGTGGGGAAGACCTCAAGCCATCTATAATTAACATTTCACAAATCGTCTAATGGGGAAAAGCAGAGACACGGACTTCTGGAGGGCAGGGCAGGTTCTTCATTCTACACTGGACCCAATGCCTGCCCCCCCCAGCCTTTGTAGAGCATGTCTCCTCTGTGTGAGGGCAACTCATCTGCTTTGAGAAGCAGGGCTAGCACTTGTCAGGAGCAACTTTCCTCAAACGGGAAGCTCCCTGCCATTTATCTTCTCCCTGCCATTTACACTCACACACACCGCTCTTCTGAGCCCTTCTCTTGTAGGTATGAAGACTTTCGATCGCGCACTTTACTGACATATATCAATCAAGTGACTCTCAGGGGAAACTTAACTGAATTTTATGATGTGCTGTTGGATTCATTGTATTCTTTTAAGCCGGTTTTCTGTATTAAGGAATAGATCAGACAGTCTTACAAATGGCTGTTTGAATGATTTTCCCCATACTGATTTCCATATACATTTTTGCCAGTGTGAAATACTGCTGCAGACGCCATGTCTGCAGCTTGACAGTACCTTTTAAACTGATGCATTAAGTTGTTATGAATATACTATTAATACTTTGTATAAGAAATACAGTGTATGATTTTGGAGTTTTTATTAGACATTTCAAGTTTCTCAAGTTTCTCCTATTTTTCAGCTTCCTATCTTAATCACCATCACACTGAAAACTAAATCAGAAACTAATAAAAACTTATCTAAAACGATTAATTTTCAGTTTTGTTTTTTTTTAAAGCTACCTTTGTACTGTTGAAAATAACTGAAAGTGAAATTAAAAATGCAAAGAATCAATTTTTAGAACTAATTTTAAAACCCATACATATCATCTCAGGTGGTACATTTTATTTAGATGCCCCTGTTGGCCAAGTTCATCAAAAAGCACGAAAACACACTGAAATTGCAAAAAACGAGGCGCATCTCCACCGGCACATTTTCACTCAAAGCTCCATCCAAAGAGCCTGTAGGCTGTGAGGGACTGTCCTCCTGCAGGATGAGGAAGGCAGGCTGGTTCCCATGAACCTGCTGAGGAATATGGGTATTTACTCATCCTGTCTGCTGGAACCCTGTTGAAGGCATGCTCAGCCGTGCTGTAATTTGTACAGGGATCAATGACGGCAGAGTGATATTAGGATCATCTTAATTGCCTGTAAAATTGGACTTATTGCTGTTATGATTCCCTCCCAGCCCTGGTTCAGTGTGACAAATGTGAATGGGGTGGGGTAAGGAGAAACAGGGGTAATTATTCCACTGCACTCTGTGACTTTCCCAAACCTACTTCTCGTAAAGAACCTCATTGCTGCGGATGCCAAAAGGATAGCGTTTGATTATTTAGGGGGGTGCTTTGCAAGGGCCTTTGAACTCAGGACACTGTGGTGCAAATGTGTTGGGGGGTTTCATTGATCGACTGAATATAGTGGAGCCCAATCCAGATGAGGGAGAAAGGAGGTCTTTCTGTCCCGGAGCTAAACTGCCAATGTGAAGCTGGGTGAACAGCTACCTGTGAATCTGCTGACTGCAAAGTGTGTCGAAGTCTCTCTGTTTTCCTGCGAAATCGAGTTAAAATGCGGAAGACTAGATAGAATGAGCGATGAGACCCGCAACATCAAAAGCACCAGGATGAGGTAAAGGTTTGTTTTCACGTCTGACGCTCACGGCCTAAAGAGACCAGCCTTTAATGGCTCGCTGCATTCTTTATTCATCGCGCTGGATGCCTCTGGGTACCGTTAAGAATTCTCCCACGGTTGCAATATGGTGATTAAATTTAGTTTCTGAATAGAGGTCTATGGGATCTTAAACCCTTCTGCGCTCGATGTAGTGGCCTCTCAGGTTATTAATTTTGTGTGGCTTCTCTTCTGTTCACAAAATGCATATGAGGAAAAGCATTTGAGACTTGTGCATTTCTACGTCTGAAAGTGGCCCTTCTAGTAGGCAAACTAAGCTTGCTATCACCACACTAAGGCCTGCTTGTGTTAGATCCCACCCAGCAGAAGCAGGAACTGTGATGAGAAATGATATTGCCAGCTATAGAGATGTTGCCAGGGCTGTCGCTAGAGATTTTGGGCCTCCAATTCAGACCAATCCAATTATATTCCAAATTTTCTGCCGGCTCTGGATGTTGCTCTGGGGACTTTTGCACATTGTTTTATTTTGATTTTAGGAGCGCTGTATTACAATGGCTTTTTTTAAACAGCTGATGGTTCTGATGAGTCTCCGCACTACCACCGTATCTAATTACTATTAACTGTCATAATACTGTCAAAATGTAAATGTTGTCATCTCACTTTTTTGTTTCGGCTGCAGGTGAGTAGCAGATAGAAGCACTCTGCTGTTTGTCGGCACCTTCTGTCTGTGTGAATTATACAGTTACGGCCAGTGGCTGATTGCCACGCGAGAGGCTCGCCCAGGCCACCACTCTGCCACTCCATCACTGTCAAAGCCGCCGTTCCACGCGAGACATGATGATGTCACACTAATATGAGTGACGGGCGAATATTAACTGGCCCTCCCCCCCGAAAGCTTGGGTAATCCTTTAAGCAGCTTGTTGGGAAACTGATCGATGGTATTTTTTCACTGTTTTTACCTCAGTTGTGCAACCGGGGACCAAAGACATCATCATTGCCACTCACAAAATAGTTCCTTGCCAGGCAAGGTATTGTGGGTAATGTCTTCATCTCCGAGCATATGGTGACACAGTGGGCTTGGAGTTGGGTCATGAAACCAGTAGACAGGTATGCAGGTTGGATGCCTTTGAAGAGGTCCCTCCATTTTGTTTTGATTCTTTTTTTGAGCTCGGTGATGGCAAGCCAGCTAGACCCCATTATAGGGATTGCGAGGGGTCCTCTCTGATGGACGTTGCCTGGGGATCATGCGGTATGCTCATTAAGATCTGTGCGGTAAAGGGGGGTTGGGTGTCTATGGTGCTCCTTGATCATGTTGTTAAGCAGCCATGGGGGGGTCTTCTTCGTTTCTATATGTCTCGTTAACACACACCGGATGCACTGGGTGGATGATGACATGTTTTGCCTCGCTCGTAATTATCGAAGTCCAGCCCGTTGCTCCATGATAGATTCCCTGGTATACCCTGCCTTGTAAGTCCCCCATGGGTCCATTTTGAAAAATGCTAACAACCGAAATAATATTGTGAAGGTTTTATTTTTTGACACATATCACTGCAGCTTGGGTGGTGGGTCTTGCATGTCTTGTTTATTTAGCAGGTGTCAGTGTCAGGTGGGGGGGGTTGCAGAGCAGGGGAGCGGTGTGTAATGAGGCCAACAGCTGGTGCCAGGGACAGTCTCCACCTGCACGGACCTTGGAGGTCAACAAAAATCCCAAAAAGTTGGACCTCAGACCATGTCTCTCTGTGTAAGGATGCTAGCTATGTCCGAAACATCGGAGATCTTTTACGGATACGGGAACTTTCAACAGCCAACGCCATCTACACCCCCATCACACACACACCCTGAATTGTAATGTGTGGTCAATGTAAGTCGTCTAGAATGTGCAGAGAGTTGTGGGGATGTGGTTTTGATGGCTAGTGCTGGAGGAGGTGAAAGACAGCTATGAGTTACAGGGTCAAAGAGAAAATGAAAAATGCAGGTATAGGTATCACAGGAGAGCACTTGTGTACGCCCCACGTGCACACCCCACGTGCACACCCCTACGCCCTTCCTCTGTGCATACACACTGTGTCCAAGGGCCTGACTCTTTACCTATATGGTAACGTAGTGTGCTTGTGTGGTATGTGGACTTTTAGAAATGTAGTTGCTTACAGGAAGTCAAACCAAGCTAAGCTCTCCTTTACATCATTCGGTTATGTGGAATTCCCAGAACAACAGCTGCAATTATAGTGCAAGCCTTTGGTGTCCACAAGTGTTCCATCAATGTTTTGATGTGGGCCTCCTTGAGATGATAATGGCACAAGCTTTTTGTCTTCAACACCCCCCACCCCATTCAGATGAAATTGAATTTATTTTCCTTGTCTCTCTAATTATAGATTAATTCAGTCCTAAATACTCTGATTAAATTTCCTAAAAGCCTCAAGTGAGTGCCAAACCAATCATTGTTTAGTCTTTAAAACCAAATGAGAAAAGGATTTTTTTTTGCTAAGTAGCTAAGTCAAAACAGTCTTATTGTCTGAAGAGTCTGTGGTCTTATCTGTAGGAAATAGTTTCAGTAGTTGCTGTTTACAACTCATATTGACTAAAAAAGTTCTTAGAGAGAGATGCTCATTGAAACTGCCAAACCAGAAAGCGACAGGCGAGTCAGGGTCCTCCGTGTGATTCTGAGCTAACTGGGCCCAGACAGCTGGCCTGGGACAGTATCCTGGGATAGGATCCAGGCCTTGGCATGATCCAGTGTCCTGACATAGTTTGTTATCTCGAGTCACTGTCTCCTACCTTATGGACCAGCGCTCCAAGGTCAATCAGCTCCCCCAAGTTGCAGCGTTTCATCATGAAAAGAATCCATTTGCTGTTTGCAGCTGCCTGTTGCATTTGAAGTTTCCAAAGATGCTATTCTGCAGCAGTGCTACTTGATTGCCTGCTCTGAAGGAGGTCAGTGAATAATTACCTGCATGTCATTAACTGCTTTTTATTTTATTATTAGCTTTTTAGGGTTTTTTTTTAAGTTTATTTAATTCTCTCTAGAGAAATTACCACAAATCACCTGTTCGATTTTATGTTACGTTTTACTTGATGAAACTCAGTCGACTATCTGATGAACTGATTCTTCATGGTTTGTTGTTAATGACATATAGATTAATTCTGCGCTAAATATCAATAAAAATTCCATAAAAAATGTATTATCTCATGGATCCCATGATAGACAGCTTCCTCTCTCATCAGCTCCTTGTTTTGCCATCCAAAAAAACAGGAGAATCACAGTTAGGCATTAGAGACTCATAGCCCTGTTATTATTGCAACCCGAGGTAAATTGTGCTTTGCTACCTGTTGGTGTTGGAGCACAATCCAGCACTAATTCTGGGCCTCTCACTTTTGCCTTAATACAGTTCCTGAGGCGCTTAACTGCTCCCCCTAGAGGAGATGGCGTGGAATGTCACCTATCTGCTCAGGTTCTTATCAGCCTGGATCCAGTGAATTCGACCAAATTCGTTCCATTTCAATGAAGCAGTGCAGAGCAGCTCCCCTGATCTGAGGGAATTACAAAATAATGAGGTATTTACCGAAGCCAAGGCCTTTTTTAACTAGAAATATATTATCGTTAAATTTTTAACCCCACAGGTTTCCATTTAACTCAGCCTGTAAGTAAGGTCAGCAAGGAGGTCAGTTGCAATGAATGTTGAAAAATTGCTTTCTATTGTGTATTTTGTTATTAATTCAGCTGCCGTTGTGAGTCTCACATATTGAACTACAGTTTACAGTAAGAGACTTACTTACAGAGTGGAACTATTTCCACTCCGGTTAACATGCAGACGTGTGTGTGTGTGTGTGTGTGTGTGTGTGTGTGTGTGTGTGTGTGTAAATTTGTAATTATTACATTGTGGGGACCCAATGTCCCCATAATGTGATAAAAACCTGTAACTTTTTACCTTGTGGGGACATTTTTTTGGTCCCCACAAGGATTACCTCAGTTTCCATCGAAATGAATGAATGAGTTCCCATAAAGATATGAGTACAGGTGTGGGCGGGTGCGTGTGTGTGTACAGGGCTCCAGTCAGTGTAGCCAG
>JAAGVU020000061.1:25257294-25282311 GCA_011763525.2 Mormyrus iriodes
TTCAAGTTATTTCAGTGACCATTGTGGGTTTTTCTTTCTGTAATGGAAGGGTACCAACAATTTTGTCCACGTGTGTAACTGTACGAAATCTGGGAATCAAGTGTTGGGTGGAACGTTTTATAAAGGAAGACAATTTGAGAGTAATAGTAATGAGAATCACGCCCCCACCACCACCCCCAGCCCGTCCACACAGATATCTATCAGAATAAATCATTACAGTCATTATACACAAATCATTAGACATAAATCATCACAATGCTTAAACAGCTACTTCAGTCACTTTGGGTTAAAAGACTCTGCAAATCAACTGCATAAGAACCAAGATCACATCTATGAATGTTATGCGCTATTAAATAAATTTGTACAATCACTCTTGATGGTACAATGAAAACATTTTGCAGCAAACTATCTGAAAGTTGTGACTTTTGCCCTTGCTGAAACCTTAGAACTCTAAACTCAGAACATTTTATTGCCAGTATGTGAACATACCAGAATTGGTTGTGCCTCGTTGCAAACAGCAACACAGAGACGACTGCAGTTAACAGGATACAGTGCAAACAGGAATGAAGAACAACTGTCCAGTGCAAATATAACAGAGTACTAGAATATCTTGGAGATCTGGCTATGCGCTGAGCCAGAACTCGACAAATATGGGGCCTGCCTTCAGCTAACTCGCCGTATAAGTCGTTTCATAGCACCACGATGTTTTTGTTTTTTCTAATTCTGTTGTTCGTTATCTTGCCTCGCCGGTTCCGTACAGCCCCGTTCCCCTAGTGAAGTTTTGCTTGAGGGACGTTTGTATTTTGGGAGCCTAGCGCTGGGTGCATCGTCACACGTCTTGGAAGCAGCGAGCCCTCGCCTGCACGCACGGCCTGCCATCGGTGGGTGGTTACAGGGTTTTTTTCTGACTGCCACATTCATTAATGTTTCTCTTGGCATGACAGCGAGATGTGCATGCATATCTCATATCCATCTAGTGGGATATTTACTGAAAGAGCTCAGGATAAGAATTTGGCTCAAGGGCCCAACTGCAGTATCCTTTAATGAAGGTTCTTCTCAAACTGTGTGATCCCTGACCTGGGTTGAAGTAATTTTGTCCATCCGGATTTCTGTACAAAGTGCCAGTGCTGGTGCCTGTATTCTTATTGGCCTCTTTACTTGTGTTGGTAGCTGACAGCAGACTGTGACCTTTTCATATTTAATGTTGTTTTCCATCATATTTGCCATTATTAATGGTTCTGATGAGAACGGTCCTCTCCGAAAAACAAGGATGCTTAGGGTTCAGCAGAGTGGGCCTGCTTGGTGAAACGAGACGCCATTAGTCTTGGGCAATACACAACATCGAACGGGCTTCATAAATCCCGAGTCACATGTAACATCAGCTACCAGGAAACGACTGCAAAGGGTGGGAATGCACAGCAGCTGGGATCTTGAAGAACGATACTTTCCCTCACCTGTCAGTCACAGCATATCAAGACTGTTAATAAAGATAAATGTGCATTCTGCTATTCAGGAGCCACTGCGCGGTGGGATTTAGGCACCCATATGTTTACGCGGATGAGCCGTTAAAAAAACATCTGTTGTGGGTGTCAGTAAATGACAGAGATGAACACTGGCTCACGTCAAAGCATCTTCCTATTTACAAAATGGAATTCTGAACGGAACAGAATTATACCAGCCTAGGAAATATGGCTCGTTGTTGATGTGTTTTTAAAACGTGTGATTGGGTGCTAGATCTACATTAGCGATGGCTAATATACATTCCTTCTCTGCCTGATCTATTTTACTTTCTGCTACTTAACAGTTAGAAAGAAGAAGAGACGACTGCTTGAATTGGCATTAAATAAGCATAGATTTAGAGTCAGACAATACGTGAATGTCATTTCCCTTATCGAAGCATAGTTTGGTAAAGCAATTGTGTCCTTATCCAAAAAATTTTGGAGTCCCAAGAAGCGGGTTCCTTGTCTCTCCCATCTGGTGCCTCAGACATCTCGCCAAGCAAAGCAAAGCGCACATTCCTAGGCGCTGTTTATGTCCCGTTCGTGAGGAGTGTCCGAGTGCCATGGCTGTCTGCAGGGCTGTTTTTATGGCGGATTTGTTTGGTGTGAAAACAGAGACCAAAGCTACCTCCTCAAGTGTTTAGTCTTTGGTGTCTGCCTGATATTTTTAAAGTTCTGACGTTTGGCATAAAGGCGCTGGAATCTATTTTTATTATTAAATGTCTTTCCTCATAAAATTTAATTTTGATCAAATTAAAGTGGGAAGTACCACCTGAACTGAATTTAATGACTTTTTAAAAATGAACTGGGTCCCAAATCGGGTTCTGTAAGGCAATCTTAACAGAGGAGTGGAGCGGAGAGGAGAGTGGTGCTGAACAGGCTCAGAACCCGTGGGACATGATCTTAAAACCTCCCAGAATGCTAGTTGTACCTAAGTGAAGAGTGGCACTGTGGCTGTGGCATACTGGGTGAGACGCTAAACCGCCGTCATGCTGCCCCGTGTCCCTCCTCAGGTGCTGCTACTTAAAGTTTAAAAGTAAACGGGGTTTGCAGAAACGGCCAGACGCACGGTCACTGCTGGTGTGATCCAAGCTGGAAGCAATAAGTGAATAATGCAGCCATCTTAAGTGGAAAAATAATTTCAGCCAAGAAACAGTGTGTAATCTCAGGCTCCCTCAGAGCTACACTACAGCGATAAATAAAAGAGATACCAAATAAAATACAAAAATTTTATTTTTAAAAACAAATAGAAGTGAGTATGCTGTGGGGAATATGGAGCCTTAGGCTTGCATTTCTCAGGGTTCACTTTATTATGTTTGAAGAAATGTTATCTCACTAACACCAGCCCGACTACTGTATGGTTTCACAGGCTGGATTTTGCAGAGATATAAATTTGAAGTGAAGGGACCCCCCACAAAAGATGTGGACGAATAGGTGATCGATTGTTGACTAATCATTTGCGTGAACAAACTCAAAAGAAAGATTAATTGAAAAGGAGCAGAATTTCCCCCTATACTGTAAATGTCATCTATTTTCAGTGACGTGTTGAGGACTTCTAGAGGCTTTTATGGTTAAAATTGCCCACTGGCACCCTGTAGCCCCAGAACAGAAAGGGGAGAGAAAGCTGCTTCTACGGGCGGGTAAGTGCTTTTCCACAATCTTCTAGAACGGCCAGTGCCTGTTTCTCTTGGACTGACTGAACTGAAAAAAGTATTCCAAACACAAAGTGCTGCCGATCAACATTTCCATGCCCTTCCTGAGGCCATCCCAGCGAGCTCTCAGAAGTGAAAGTCCTGCCTGCTTTTCCTGTGATTGACGAGTTCCTTGGAAGGGACATGAGAACACGGGGACATCTGTAAGCAGCCCAGGATCCAGGGGAAACGGTGTGATGGAGGAAAAGGTAGGGAAGGCAGCCAGGGAAAGCATTCCTCTGTGACGGCAGGTGAGGATGCCGGTCTGCTGACCAAAGAGGCATTTGCTAAGCATCACAGAGACCCTGAACACTTCCAGATGGAGCCCTCGAATGGCGGCCTGGCCACGGAGTGGGGTAGGGGGTGGAGTAAGAAGTATTATTTGTGCTCAGCGGAGAGGACTCTTTTGCAGAGCCTCGGAGAGTGAGGAGACTCTACGGGAGCGTACGTCTGTCAGCAGGGGCCCCAGAGGGTCACCATGATGTGCTGGAAGGTGGTTGTCGTCTCCTTCTATTACTGCCACATCTGCACATGGGCTGCCAGCCACCGCAGTAGGGGTAAGACACGCCTTCCACCTGCGTATGGTCAGCACACGCTCTTAGCAAGATCCCTGCTTTGCTTTACATTATACAGCATAGCACTATCATTTCCTGTGCTGAGTTAGCGTTTCTTTGGATCTATCTATAACAGTGTTTCCCAGTTCGGTCCTCAGGGACCTGCAGACAGTCCACGTTTTTGCTCCATCCCAGCTACCAATAGAGTTAGGGTTAGACGGGGAGCTGGAAGGGAGCAGAAACGTGGGCTGTCTGGCAGGGAGCTGGGAGAGAGCAAAAATATGGGCTGTCTGGTAGGGAGCTGGGAGGGAGCAAAAATGTGGACCATCTGGCAGGGAGCTGGGAGGGAGCAAAAATATGGACCGTCTATGGGTTCCGGAGAATTGGGTTGGGAAGCACTGATCTGTAATATGCAAAGGGACTTTTGTGATGCTACACTGCCATCCATGTACCAGGTGTTTTTTCAGCCTTGCTTTAAGACACGGATGCATTTTAACCCCTCCATTCCATGGTTGTTATAGTACCTACTTCTCTAGGTTATTATTTTCGAATGTGACACGCAAGACTGGGCTGGCCTTCAACGTTTCCTTTGGCCTTTTTCAGTTTGGCGAGTTGTTTTGTTGTCTGACTGATTTGCATAGGCCTGAGGAACAGCAGTGGTGTGACCGGGGCAGCCTGAACGCACAACAGATGTTAAGGGAAATATGGACCATGCTCTTAGTTTGTCTATTTCGAGTTTTCACTGAATGGCAGTGACCTGACATTTGGATAGGACAGCTTACTGCTGTAATTCTTTGCACAGCTCAATGTTTGGAAAAGCAGTTTGGTGAAGGTCGAGATTATGAGCACGGGACCTGACCCAGCAATCAGGTCGTTTCCTATGATGTGAACCATTGCTCCCTGGGTTTGGAGACGGTCGACTGCTGCAGAGCTTAAGGCTTCCTCTTTACTTGCGAGGTCAATGTTTCTGACTTCATGACACTCCCTAGACAAACCAGAGCGGCAGGGAGGAATCACCAGTTCACTCTGGAACGTTCCGTAAAACTTCAGACCCACTGCGTTCCTATAATTTAATTGTTGGAATAAAGGCTTTTGTTTAGTGGACACGCACCAACAATACATCTTCTCACTTATTTAATATTGAACTGTCTCTGATGCTAGGTTTATTTTCCAATTTCTAAAAATTTCCCAAGTTTTAAAATCAAAACACATTCCTCCAAGGAAAGTGTAACATGTGTTCAGGCCTGTATCTGTCTTGGATCTTATTATTTTTCCGTTTACTGCAGAAATAAATAGTTTATTTGTCTGGCTGAAAGCAAATTTGATATAAGTGCTGAATCTCAGCTTCCACACACCTGTTGTCGGGCTGCATAATGAAAGGCGGGACTATGGTTCAGGGCACAATGCTTACTGAGAGTAACTGGTCGGGAGACGCCCCACAGCCTGAGTAGGTAGGTCCTGTGAGTGTATTTCTACGAGGACTTGTGCTCATTATCAGAGACGGTGTCTGGAAAATGGGGGGATGTGCTGATGCGACAGGTTTGATGCGCTGGCTGGGTTTGGGCTGTTTGTATGTGCACGCACTTGTACCGTACTGTGCGACTCTTACTGTGTGTGTGCCACGGCTCTTATGCTCTGGCAAGTGTTTAAAATATTTTCTTTACGAAGCGTGGAATGAGCCGCCCCGCATGTCAAGCGGCCCGGATTTGTTCTCTTGACAGCCGTGATGATCTGCGAGTCCTCACACCCTCCGAAAGAAATAAACACTCTACTCGGTGGACTCCCGGGGGCCATGGCGTCGGCTAACAGATGTTTCTGCCTGAATGTGAATTTAAATTCCTGGCTGGGAGTCTGTGTGTGTGTGTGTGTGTGTGTGTGTGTGTGTGTGTGTGTGTGTGTGTGGACATACATGGCTACTTATTCACCCACAGCAAAGCACTGTAATAAAAACAGGTGGGTTAATATATCTGTCCATCCATCCATCCATCTTCCAACCACTTATCCAGTTCAGGGTCATGGGGGGTTATCGCGGTTATACTGAAAAGTTCCAACAGAAGCCCACCTCCCAACCTTGCCTGGATGAAGCGGTAGCTGTTTGGTCAGGAGCCAAGTATGTCGCCATGTATTTAATATGCTCTCAGTCATAGTGAAGTTAAATGAAACTTAGAAGGTGATTGATTGATAGCCGAATGACAACAGGCCTGCAAAGTGTAGTTTTTCTCTGGCAGGGAGCGGATTATTTGTGGTGTAATATCCGGTGAGGCTGGTGGGGAGCGCTTAGGGGGCAAACAGACCCCCTCCTCGGGGTCACGGGGGACCTCCAAATACGGTGTACAGCCAGACAAACAGGGGAAAGCATGGGGGGGATGACAGGGAGGGAATAATTAGGCCCAGCTAATTAGCACATAACCTCAGTGCTGGAATAGTGCTGTAAATTGAATCTTCAGCATGCGCAGGTCTATCGTGTCGACGCGAAGGATCAATGTGAATTATTCAAATCTGAAATGTTTATTTGATTCGGTTCTAATGGCCTTACAAGTATCGGGCCATCCGTCTGCGATACAGAACTGAACCGGAAGTGGGTTTTAGTGCTGTGACAACTGGCCCCTCCAAGAATGAGTGAATTCTGTATCTGCGATGGGCTTGTCAGTGTGTCAGTCGGGGGGGCTCGTCAAATGTTGTGGCGGCACTCAAAGCGAGCTGTCCACGCATGGCAGAGCTCAATCTCACATACGCCAAAAGCATTCTATATGTATATCTATAGAGCTGTGACCCAAGAAACCCACATGGCTACCTGACCAATGCTTATAACTGAACACCAATTGCTGAATCTAAAAGCTTTCATTCCAGGTGCCGATATCGAAGATTTACTTTGAGTTTACGTAATTAAATGTGTCATGCTTCATGTCTTTGGATTAATATTATCCATTATTATCTACTATTTGGATTTGGGCTAAGAGGTAATAACAGCTTTCCTAATTTATGAAAATCCTTTTTCATGGAACTTTATCTGTGGAAGTACTTTCATTTCTGGGAACACGCTCGGTGCTATGTCTGTGGTTTTCCTAAGTCTAAGCGTGTGATATGTTTGTGTGTGAAACGGACGGCGTGCAAATCGGATTAAAGCAAAACACAAAGGAAAATATTCTGGTGATGTGTGTCAGCTGCTTCTGAAACTACAGAAAGTCGCCTTTAGGTGCATGTGAAGAGTGGTGTGTGTGCAGGGTGCGGGAGGGGCCTGTGCCAGAACATACAGGTCATGGCAGTTGCTGGAAGTTGAGCGTGACTGTAACTTTCCCTCCAGCAGCTTCTGGGAAAAGCAGCTACGTTTTGGACCACACCAGCTGAAGCATGCATTCGGCTGCCTCTGAAAAGAAAAGCCATTGTTCATTGTTCCTCTTCTGTGTCTCCAATGTCAGTTCTTTGTTTTTACTGTCTGTCCCACAGTACGCTGGGGCAACATGGTAGTGTTTTTTTACCTCTATCGGTGGTATTGCATATGTCAGAGTTTGTACCTCACTGCAAACATTGGGCCCGTAAGAAACATCTTCTCAGCCTAAATGAGGCAGTGACAGATTTCAGAGCAGAGTCAGAGATACAGATTAAAAATCTGTTGTTTACATCAACTGAACAGAAAAATTTGCCAAGGGTCTCTTTATTATCCTGCTTAATGTGGGACGTGCCATTGTGTCCTGGGCGTGAGCGGGCGGGGCTGGGGGGGGCGGTTATTGTTTGCCACTCATTGTGAGGCAGTGATCTGAAGCATGCAGGAGATTTGGAGTTACTCTCACGTCAGAGGATTGCCCCATCTCTTCGACGAGGAAATGAAGTTAATGAAATCAGTCATCCATCCGAATGTTGTTTGCCAAAAACATTTCCAATATTTTGCCCCTCCCCCCCAGTGTCACCTTGTTCCCAGAGGGAGTACTGAAGCCCTATTTCTGCGAGGCAGTGTGTTGAAGGGATGATGGATCTGTTGAATGTTTATCCTGCAATATGCCTCATCCGAAGGACAGATGTCTTAAATCCGATGTGCCACGATCCTTTTAATAATTTAGCGACAGTGTTTTTTAAAACTGGCTTTAATGCGTTTTGAAAAATCTGACGTGCGGGAGAGTGAACCGGTAATATTAGCTGTTCGGTTTGATCGCGTCACAAGCGTGTGACTGATAGATCTAAGTGAGTCACACACTGTGGCACATCCAGAAGCCCAGCCCACCCCCTCCGCTGCTGGTCCCACAGGCTGGGATCAGAATGATATTATAGTTTGATTTGTCTGTTAATTGCCTCCCAGCTCATTGATATGTGGACTGCAGTTTTCCTCCCCTCGGTCTCTAAAACCCAGCTTCTGCTTAAAAGATGACCTCATACCGCTGAGCCCAGGACCAGAGGCCGCTGTTTCTCCCTCTCTCGTCGCTGAAACAGACACCGCTGTTACACAACTCTGGCCGTGGGGATTTGCATCATTATTCTCAAGAAAAAGACCTTAAAAATAAACGCAGCGCTGTTACTTCTGCAATCACTGGTCTGATAGTCATCGATGCTGCTGAGAGAATAGAACCAAAGCCAAGCTGTAATTTCTACCATTAAATCATGCGCTTATTCAAAATAACACACGTACAGTCCATCCTGGGTACGCTGAGTACCCATTCACGCAGTGATGATTGCAGCAGTTTGGGGCCAGAGCACGCAAGTCCATCAAAGGATACTCACACACTATGCACCCGTTACAAATTCACTCACGCGTCTTGCCACCCGTCCCAAATTTTACGAGATCGCCCCATATTCCCAATCCCAATAGTCCGTATTCTGTGTTTTTGTCCCATATTGTAAAGTAGGATGCTGTGTCCTGTTTAGAAAGTTATTTTATCCCGACTGCATAATCAATAGTCCCCCCACCCCTCCTCACCAGTGGGGGGGGGGGGGTGTGGGTTCCCTTATTTTTGCAGATTGAAAGTGGCAGCTCTATGCTTTGGATCCCATGAGGGACCAGAGGAGACCGGCAGAGTACATAGAGAATGCAGAGTACTGAGAACTTCGCAGAAGCAGTAGGGGCCAGACTCCCTAAGCCGTGAGGGTACAGTAATACCATTACAGCTGCAGTTACCCTACAGTGGCATGATGAAGGTAATTAAGGCTGCGGCATTATGTTATAGGAAATTAGAATGAAATTAGAAGAAGGACTCTGTGCCCATGACCGGAAGGTTGCTAGTTTGAATCCCGTAGCCAGGAGACTGATGCCACCATAGTGCTCCAGGGACACTGCACACTGGCTGGCCCTGCTCTGTAACGCCCAAGCATGTTCTTACCTGATGTGTGTTTCATGGAGAGTAAGATGGTCTAGGGCAGAGGTGGGGAGCCTGATCCATGGAGGGCCGGTGTGGGTGCAGGTTTTTGGGATGGCCTCTCAATCGGCCAATAACAGTGGGTCCCCAGGACTTGAGCTGAACCCACTGATTTATTATTGGCTGATTGAGACGTCATCTCAAAGACCCGTACCCACGCTGGCCCTCCATGGAACAGGCTCCCCATCCCTGGTGTAGGAGAAAAGTCAATTTCCCCACAGGGATGAATAAAGTACCATTCTTCTATTCCACTGATCTCCAAGCTACGTTCTGGCCAGCGAGGCCGCGCCTCCTCCTTGTAGCGGTAAAGCAAAAGGTGAGCGACTCTCAATCACACTGTACCTCGTGGTGAGTCAGCCTGCGCTCTCCTGCCACCCACAGGCCCCTGTGCTCCTCTGCGGTTTCCCGTCTCTCAGATGCCATAATTTGCAGCTTGGGGGGGAGGGAGGGTGGGGCTTAAATGACTTATCGAGTTCAAAGACCGGAATGTTCTGCTGTTCAGGAATCCCTTAAACCGTCCCAAGACATGAGCTTTTAGATGGTTTATTTTGATCTTCTACAACGAACAGCAATAGGAACAAAAATTATGTTTTGTCTATGTTTAAGATTCAAGTTTTCCGGAAAATTTTTTCTTTGGTAGGGAAAAAGGATCCGGTGTTTATTTTGCTGCGACTGGCACCCGGAGCCCCCCCCCCCCCCCCCCCGTCGCTCAGCCTGTCTCTTCCCAGGAATATGCCCCGGGCTCCGTGATTACCTTGTTCTCTGGTTGGCTGCATCGGCGTCATGCGGCTTATCTGACTCCAGGGTGCGGAGACTCCCTGCCGGTGCTGTTTCTGGAGGCCCAGTTTGGGGGTAGATACCGGTGCTGCTGCTGTCTCCTGACCTACCTCTGTCTGCATTTACATCCCATTGGGGGGCAGATTCATATGTGGGCAAATCGGGCAGAAGAACAATTCAACCAGAGAATGAATAGTTTTGCTTGGATTTATTTGGTTTGCCACTCTGGTCTTCATCGTTTGCTCAGGTACATCGATCCCCAAGGATGCAAAAATCCCTATGCATTCAGCTTCATGGCCAAGGACACAGCCCAGTGTTTTTCCAGAAAACTGTCTTTATTTAGACCTAACAAACCTGAATGTGCCACATGGAAAACAACCTGTCAGTCCATGAGGAAGGAGTGTGGAGCAGGACAAACACACATGTAAGGGGGTAAAGGCAACGTCCAAAACATGTCAGTGTAGTGTAATGACATTGTGTCCACATGGTGACTTTTTGCCAGGGTTTGTCACAGATACAGTGAGATCTCAGTTCACCCAGGACTGGAGGTGATTTCATAATGGAGAAGGGTTTGGGCGGAAATGAAGTGTGTCAGCCTGTAGCTATCAGCAGCCCTATGAATGACAATAGCAAAGCTGCAGAATGTGTGGATGTATTTCCTGCTTGTGTCGTGACACAGGTACAGTGTGGGAAGCTGCAGGATGTTGTGGATCTTTCTGACACACATATATACACACACACCAGTATCAGTCAAAAGTTTGGACACGCCGAGTTGCCTACAAAAGACAGTGATAGTGTCGCGTCATATGACCAGGCCACCCGACCTAAACCCAGTACAGATGGTCTTGGAGAAGTTTGACCAGAGAGTGAAGGAAAAGCAGCCAGTGGGTGCTCAGTATATATATGGGACTTCCTTCAGGACAGCTGGAAAAGCATCCGGGAGGCCGCCTCATGAAACTGACATAGAGGAGAATGAAGGGTCAGCCAGTCCCTGGAGCAAGTGGGGTTATGGGCCTTGCTCAAGGGCCCATTGGTGGGATCACTCTGCTGACCATGGGATTTGAACCAATAACCTTCTAACTCCCAACCCAAAGAGCTGCCCCCCTAACCAATAAATTATTATTTTTTTGTTTAATATTTTTTTGGTCAGTGCATAATTCTATATTCCAAAACCATTTGACTGGTCCTGGTGTGTGTGTGTGTGTGTGTGTGTGTGTGTGTGTGTGTGTTAGACAATGACACTGAAACACTGGCCAATTTGGCCTTCATGCATATATGCGCAGCCTGGTAGCCAGTCTTCACTGATAACACATTCCATCGGTAAGAGCAGAGTGTGAAGGTTGAATTAGCGAAGCAATAGCACAGCTGTACATGAAATATTGCAACCCACACAACATAATGGGAGACATGAGAGTTCAACAGAGGACAAATTGTTGGCGCGCGTCTCACTGGCGCATCTGTGACCAGGACAGCAAGTCTTTGTGGTGTATCGAGAGCCCCAGTATCTAGGGTAATGTTGGTATACCACCACGAAGGACGGACCACATCCAACAGCAGTAATTGTGGACACTAACCTGGATTGTATCCAAAAAACATAAAATCAGAGTTGCCGAACTCACTGCAGAATTAAATGCATGCCTCAACTCTGTTTCCACCGAAGTTGTTTGCTGAGAGCTACACAAACCAAACCTTTTGTCACTTGTGCCAATGAAAAAATGTCGGTTTCAATGGTGCCAGCAGTGCAAATCTTGGGCTGTGGCCAAAATGAAACATGGATTGTTCTCTGATGAGTCCACCTTCACTGTCTTTTCACATCCAGGAGTGTTACGGTGTGGAGAAGCCCCAAAGAGGCTTACCACCCGGACCGTTGCATGCTCAGAGTGCAGCACGGGGGTGGATCAGTGATGGTTTGAGCTGCAATATTATGGCATTTCCCTAGGCCCACTACTTGTTCTAGATGGGCGCATCACTGCCAAGGTCTACCGAACCATTCTGGAGGACCATAGACACAGCAAGACTGGTGACAGAGTGGTTTGATGAACATGAAAGTGAAGTTGAACATCTCCCATGGCCTGCACAATCACCAGATCTGAATATTATTGATCCACTTAGGGGTGTTTTGGAGAAGCGAGTCAGAAAACATTTTCCTCCACCAGCATCACATAGTAACCTGGCCACTGTTCTGCAATAGGAATGGCTCAAAATCCCTCTGGCCACTGTGCAGGACTTGTATCTGTCATTCCCAAGACAAATTAATAATGTATTGGCCACAAAAGGAGGCCCAACACCATGCTAATAAATTGTGATTTAAAATCAGGTGTGTCAGTTTCATTGTCCAAACCCAGTATATGTGTGTGTGTGTGTGTGTGTGTGTATGGTTGATAAACAAATAGCGACAAATATATATGATTCAAAGTACATGAATTCCCAATTTCCTACAGACTTAACTCCCTCTCCTGACCTCCCCAGACACCCTCTATCTGATGTAGCAGCTTTCTGAAAGAAAGGCTTAGCAAGGGCGGTGTGGCAGGGAATGGGGGGAGGCTACTGCTTTGTCTGTTATATTCTGAGTCTCGGCACGGGAGATAATTAAGCCTCTGTGCCTTTGTTTCATTTGGCCCGAAGTTGTTCAGTAATTAGTGACTTCCACTCACAGAGGTCTGGTAGTTAGCGCTAGCCAAGGTACAGTGCTGAGCTGTTTAATATGGACGGAAACAAGGAAAGGGCTTCATCTTGTGCTTTTGAGAGAGTATAAAAGTCAGGAGGCTCGTCTCACCGGAATCTTCCAGCTAAGCGCGATGTTGGCTGCGCTCCGGGGGGGCCGCCTGCCACTTTAGACGGATGTTTGGATTCTTTCGGATGATATTTGCCTGCTCCCATGTTTGATGGCATGGCTGCAGAGCCAGGAAACTTTGAGACTCTTGGGTTTGCTCTGTTGTTTACCAGATGATTCTCTCCAGCTCGGCTTATTCAATTCATATTGGTACTTTGTCAACAGAAAAATTACCTTTCTTGGGGTAGCTCCAATTCCATGAAAAATCTGGGCTTCCATCTTCTCTGCAAGGTCTCTGATGTTTTGGAGTCCCTCTGGTGTCCACAGAGCACAGCTGGACACTCTCAGGTCCGCCGTCCTGTGTCACGTACGGAGCCAAGGGCCGTGCTTATAGCTAAACGGACCCTCTGACAATGACTATGTTCAGTTCACGTTCAAAATGGAGCGAGAGCTCCATTCAACCAGCTCTTGTCCTCTGCTGATAATATTACCCATAATTCCAGAAGAGGTCAAGTCTTCCTCTGAGGCTGGAGCTGCAGGTGTTTGTCCCCACATCTCCAAGCTCTGCCCAGCAGACTCTGCCCCTCCACGGCAAACGGACGCACAGTTCCCTCTGGTGCAAATACTGGTTGTGTGTCAAGTCTTTGTGATCTGTAAAACAAAACTAGGGCTCAGACCCGGGTCTACGACACATGTCACTAAGGATTACGGAAATCCGATAATACGGAATCATATTTGAACGGATTAACGGCCTTTTCTGTCTGTCTGTCTCTCTTTCCCACAGCGCTGTTTCCGACAGCGTCTCGAGTGAAAAGAGGACTGGCGGAGGTGGTCAACCCCATCTTCCATAACTCTGTAGAAGACGTCAACCTGCTCTTTGAGGTGAGATTGCATCACCACCTCAGCTTCTGGGGACTTCAAACGTTCCCAGGAAATCTGAAAACGTGCCATTTAGTGTGAATAAACAGGCCCTGATTTTAGCTGACCATCAATGCAGATCAATGCAGATTATGCCATTTGAAAACAGCTGCTGATGGTCAGGACCTGACATTTAAACCTGCTTTTGCACCATGAGTAAGATGGATGTTCTTACCCATATCTATAGCTACATCTACAGATCCATTCTTACTGAATAATAATACTATAACATACGGTATACTAAAACAAACCAAAAAATATCCACCAGCATGACCCTTATATAAACCAACATTCCTAAACGATGCTTAATAATTGTTGATCGTTCAGGTTTATTTATAAAACATTTAAAACAGCCGCAGTTGACCGAAGTGCAGAATGATATGCTTCGTGAGTCACATAGTTACACGACAACAAAATAGAAATACATTGAACATAAACACAGGGACAGCACCCCAGTAAAAACAGCCGCAGCCCCAAGAGCAGCTAACTCTGGGATCTAAGCCCAGATAAATAAAATGGGGCTGAAACAAACAAAATAGAAAATAGTTGATTGTTTGTGGGTGAATATTAGCAGCCATTATTGTAAGGTAACGATTTTATTAGCATCTAAATTATAGCAGAAAATAGTCATGTTAACAGACTCTTAAACATGTTATTAAAACTCTGGTCCATATATCCAACAAGTAACTTTAAGTCTGGCGATACAAAATCAGTCATAAGGGAAAGTTTTATTCTCAGATGCAGACCTTACACTGTAACTCCTTAATAGTTGATTTTGTTCTGAGAGTTGGAGCACTGAAGCTGACACATAGTAAACAATGGGCTCGTGTCGTTGTCCCACGGTAGCAGGGCAATTGGTTTCCCTTTGCAGGCATATTATTGTTGTGGACTCAAAGGAATATCTAAAGGTCTGTTAAGCGCAGAGTAATTCAACAGAGATGGCCGTTTCTATATTAAACTTTTAATACTTTGCAGTTCCCCTGTTCCATTAATGATTCACGTAACACAGTGCTAAGTGTTTTGTGTTTAATTAAATTATACATAAGAATCTGCACAGCTCCATGTTAGAAAGGGAAGCTGGATAAGATGGTGAGATTTTTTTTAACATTCTGAGAGAGCAGCTGTATCCTGGGCAATATTGGATGTTTTTTTTTTTCTTTTCAAAAATTAAAAAATTCACATCTATAGGCAAAAGTCCAAGGTGCCATTTGAAAAGGGGCCACAGTACAGCCTTGCTCGCCCACAAGCTGACCACAGATTCTTGGATTTCCTGACCAATCCTACGAGCTCCAGCACCCACAGACCCTCTAAGCCGTCACGCAAGCCAGAGGATTTGGAAAAATACAAGTAAACACAACACAAACCAAAAGCTTTGACTGTAAACGTCTGAAGGTTACAAGCCACCACAGGATTGTCCTGGACTGGGGAATTTCATTCTTCATTATTTGCCTCTGCCTGAAACCTTTCTCCTGAGTGATGGTGTAAGAGGCCAGCCTTCACTTACCAAGCCGGATAGGACAAGAGTTTAAAGAGACAGGACTAGAGAAACCTAGGGAGGGAACTCCAACACTTCGGCCCCAGGCAATGAAATTGCTCTGTGTTTTCTCTCCTCTCGTCGGCCATCCTTTGGTGTATCCCCATTTCCCATATCAGGCTGCTAAGTCTTGCAGTAGGACCCACTTTAGTCGTCAACAAGCTTAAACACACGTGTTTATGACACATAGTATACGGTGATTATGGCAGATCTGGGGACGCTAGCTGAACACTTACCAGGCACTAATAGCGCGTGATGCTTTGAGCTTGGAAAATGATGCGCACACAGCACCACTGTTTTCTTAAAAACACCCATAACTAAATCTGCATGTGCCCAGTTTTCAATGAACCATGCAAGAAAGTCTTGAAACTGAAATGACAAAAAGTCAGAAAGTTATATGAAAAAAAATATAGTTTCAAATATTGAAAATCTGCCCATCTGTGCTTGTAAGTCACCACACTTAAAGTCATACCAAGTTTCAGTCAAGATCTTTGAGGAGGAATTTTAAGTTCTGAAGCGATCTGGAAATGCTTGTAATATTCGCCCCCTAGTGGTCAGATGCTTACTGTGCGTCTGTAGGCTTTTGTTGTGTCCCAGTGAGTAATTATACTCATCATTTGGATGGAAAACAGCATCACCTGGCTTTTAACTGATTGGGATACTTTCCACGAAGCAGGTGGCGCTCAGCAGAGCCCACTGCTAATATAAACCAGTCATTTTCCTTATGGCATGTGTGTACTGCAATATATAAACATCATATCAAGCTAGAATTAGTTTTGTCCTATAAAACAATATTTATAGAAATGCATATGCAAGCAAAGGCCTGGGATTTTACTACCCATTTCAGTCTCGCTTTCAGAAAAAGATATGAAGCTTAGCAAGTAATGTGCCCCGCATCTAGTTATATTCAAATATAGAATATCTGTCTTCAGTTCTTGCATTTGGATTTAGCTTTTTGTTTTGCTAATTACTTACCTCATCCACTGTGTGCAGATTTTCAAAGTTATTTCCCTGTAGCATATGTAGTGAGTGATGCATAAGCACCGTGTGGTCCGGCCGGATAATGAATGCAGCCGCATTGCAGAGTGGACATGGAGACGAAAGGTGTGTCTTGTGGCTGAGAGCACATTGCACGGACGTGCAGCATCCGTGCGAAGCAGTTTATTGTAATGACTCAAGACTTGAAAGCCACAATAATATATATTTTTTTAGTTTTTATTTTCAATTTTCTTCTGAAATCCAGTTTAGTTTCAGTTAGTTTTCAGTGCGCTTTTATTAGTTTTCATATTAAAGGCATTTTTCTAATTAGTTTAATATATTTTAGTTTCAGTTTAAGTAGTTAGATAGATTGAAAGTTGTAGAGCTATTTTATGGGTCTTATATATAATGGGATGAATGCTTCTCCAGGTATTAATGATGGTCTTTGAAAGGCAATATGCTGGATTACGATTCTTTGAATGATTTCCATCAAGGAGCAAAAATGAGCAAATCATTACTTTAGCTAAATGGCATTTTAAAACAGTAATGGGAAGGATTTGGCATTTGTTTTTATTTTAGTTCAGTCCGTTTTGGAAGCAGTATGTATAGTTTTTGTTTAGTGCTAGTTTCTAATTTTATTTTCATGACTTATTTTATTTGTTCGTATAGTTTTAGTTGCAGGTTTCGTTCAGGATAATAACCCTGCCCTGGACCCTGTCCACCATCAGTCTGTTTATCCCCCGCTCGGTTTCCAGATCCTGCTGGTGTGGCTGCCGGTCCTGGAGGAGAACGACTCCTTCTGTGTGGTCGATAAGGAGCTGGCCTCCATGCGGCAAACCCAGAAGCTGGGGGTCATCTGTGAGGACGTCCTGCCCCGGAGGCTGACGGACATCCGTCGCCTGGGCGCTGACCTGGCCCAGCGCCGGGCGCCCCTGCACAGGGAGGACTTTGAGCGCACCGTGCTGACCATGGTGTACGTGGCCAGCAGGATGGCCAACACCACAGGCCACCAGAGAAATGCCTGGGCGGACTCCTTCGTCAGCCTGTACAGAGCTCTAAAGCAAGATCTGACTCCCGGGACTTCCTAACCAAGCCATTAGAGATCGCCACTGTGTGTTGGGCTCATTCCAGTATCCCTAAGACCTTGTTTTTCTTATGAATTATAAATGCAGGCCTATAATATATATTCAATGTTTACCGTTTCATGTATGGGTAGGGAAAACAAAATATTCTTCATAAAATCTATTATTTTATAGTTTTTGTACAAAGGATTAAAGCAATCGATTACGGTTTTGACAGAGCTATAGATTTGCCTTAGACGTAAACTTTGGTCGGTTCATTGCGATGTTTTGTGAGCATCGTACGTACTGATACGCATCTTATGCGAGCGTCTCCATGACCGTAACGCCTATTACTGTTTTAAGAGGAAATCTGACAGCTGTTTTTTAATGTGACTCCGCTATTATCGTTCCTTTAAAAACGACTCCTATTCTCGCGTGACTGTGTTGGCTGCCGTGCTTATTTATAATTAAAAACAGAAAAAGCACATGCTCGTCATTATGCTTTTGCAGACCAACATTTATCCCCATACAAGTCGTGGCTTTGGGAGGAGAAATACATCTGGTGTCACGGATGGTGTCACAAGAGGCCCAGGCGTGAGTGACGGGAGGCCAGGGTGCAAGTGAGAATCCAAGGGCTTTATTATGTAATACACAGCGTAGGCTAGAACAACAGAGGGTATAAGTAGGACACGGACACTCCCACCAGCAATCACAATATTACCACCACTACTAAACTAGCAACAAAGACCCCAACCACACAAACACAGCAAACGCCAAGGCCTAAGCGCTTACATATAAAGAGGAAAACACAGGTGCAACACATGAGGGCATTTAGGGAAGGATAATTGGTAATTATGATACACGACAGCGTAACACAATAGATAAGCCTGACATACGGCTTCCCTTATTGCGGGCAAAAGCAATAAAATTGTATTAGTGTGAAATGTTGATTTTTAATAAATTATCAGTCTGTCATCAGCCAAAATGTGCTAAAATTCATTCGATCGAAGTACATTGTCACGTAAGTACAACTAAAAGGTAATACGATTTGATATATGGTTATATGCTTATATTAATGTTGATTTATTAATTATGCATTGGTAGTATTTTTCTTTGTAAACTGAAACTTTTAACAGATCTTACCCACAATAACTTGGAAAGAGAAAATAAGTTATGAAAGTGGTCGAAAAACACTTCTGTTTTCAGTTTGTTTTGTCCTCTTGAACCTCATATGGTAAAGTTTAAGACGTGACATTTTATATTACTGCTGCTTTCTGAATCATCGAGGAATGCACATAACTTTAACATCAGTGTAGGATATGGCACGGTGTTCAGTGCCAAGCTGAGTCAGGGCTCTGTTTTGAAGGTGCTGTGAACCTCAGCAGGTCTGGGATCTGTGGCCATGCTCGGAAGGTCATAGGTTCAAATCCTGTAGCCCACAGAGTAATCATATCACTGTCGGACCCTTGAGCAAAGCCCATAACTCCAACAGCTCCAGGGGTGCTGCACGCTGGCTGACCCTGTGTTTTGCCCAAAAACGGTGTGTCACGCGGAGAGTAAGGTGGGGTATGGCACAGTAGCAGCGCCAGGAAGGAGCTCGGGGGTGCTGTAGCCGCTCCTACAATGACCATAGCAGCCCCACAGCCCCTCTCCCCCCCCCAAAAAAAACTTTCTTTTTTTCTTTTAAAACGTTTGTAAATGACCGAAATCGAAAAGGGCAATGAAATAGCATTGTTTTTTATACCGTTTTTCTCGTGGTTATGGAATCATTTTCTCGACATCGCGAGAAAACGAACGTCGTGACATATTGGACTTTGGGGTTGAGGTTTGCTGTTTTTAAACATGTAGTATTTTTGTCCAAAATACACATAGGGGTTGCCGGAGGCAGAATTTAGAATTTATTTATTTTAACTTATTATCCTGGCCACGTAATTAAATTACAGGTTTTAATGCGTCCACGTGGATCAGACCGTCTCACCCGGTCACGAACCTGCAACACTAAATCCCTGGCGCCGCCGCTGCTGCGGGCGATCTGAAAGAACTCTGTACTCGTGGCAAATAAGGAATCTTTATTCTGTTCTTTGCAGACACTAGGTGGCAGTGTTGTACAACAAACCTTTAATTGCACCTTTTCTATAATCCAGTCTTGAATTTCTAGCATGCATAGTGGCCATCACTTTAAGTGCAGGTTATCGTCTACTTTTTACAAGTCGCTGTCTGATTAGCCAGTCTGTCAGCGCAGAAGCAGATTTAAGGTTAAAGGAATTATACTAATCTGACCGTTTTGCACTTAAACATCTTTCATGAGATAATGGCTGAAAGCCTCCTGAATGCTTCCGTGGAGTTTAAGAGGATATAAAAAAAGGCATAAGGCAGGGCTGCCAGTCACATTAACCCGGGGGGACTTTCTGTCAAGAACTCCGATTGCTTTAATGTCTTGGAATTGAGGTTTTAAGGCTCTCTAGTCCCGATTCCATCCCCCTTTACCTGAAGCGGTAACCCCGAGCTGCCCTCCAGCAGCAGTTCAGTTCTGACCCAGCTGAGCCAGCGATTGCCCGTTAGATGCCTGCTGCGTCCGGGCTGGACAGAGGCACCGCCGGCGAAATGCACCCTCGTGTTGGCAGACCTAATCCCCGTTTTTGGTCAGCACCTTGGCACGATCTAGGCTATTCTGAGTTGAATCAGTTCAGGGGACTACATCTGAAATAAAAGTCTGTCTTTCTTCGGAAAACATCAATGAGCAGCTGAACCTGGGTATGGTTCAGATCATTCAAGTATATTGAAAAATATAGGCTAGCTTTAAGATGCAAGGGCATTAAATAGCTTTGGGAAAATATTCACGATAATCAATTTTTGCATATTTGTAGGCTGGAAATGGAGATTTCAGGCGTAGGGCGTCGATCCTGATGTACAGACTGTAATGAGAGCCAGGCATTTAGTTTCCAATATCCAGCACCAGACTAGGCAGCCTGAGCATAACATGTTTGTCAAATTCCTGCTGACAGCAGTAACCCACTGGAACCAGTCCCTTTGTGTTTAGTGTGAAAAGAACCAAAATTTTTGCCGTTTTGATCTTGACTGGAGGAACTTTAAAGACCATCAGTTATGCGGAATCCCAGTGAGCTTCTTTATGCACTTTACGTAAAACATACACCAGTTGATCTGGATAATATCTTGGGTGTGATCGCAAGGAGATTAAATGATGTTGTTAACAGACACAGCCTCCCTCTGATGTCACTTCCTCTCTACTCACCGCAGGAGGTCGCATGGTGAATTAACACAAAGTATCTGCTGGTCAAGCGCTGACCAGTGGTCAGCGAGACCAAGGAGCCCGCAAATCTGCAGTCGTCTCAAAGAGGTCAACACCAAGAGCCTCCATCTGTTCACTCGCACATGTTCGGCCCGGCGTCCAGGCCGCCCTGCTTTGAAAACAAACATGTGCCAGTGGGGCAGGTGTCCAAAATGGCCGTAAAAGAAGACAACTTTCAGGTAATCCAATACCCACCCAGATCAGTCAGGATTACAAGGTCAGGGTCAAGCCTGCTGGTCTGCCAGCTCCTAGAATCCTTACCAAACAAACGTGATATCATTCTAATATGAACTGTTATATATTTGGTATGTAGGTCGATGGAATTAATAGGACACTTTGGGTCATTTTGTTGCTGAGGTGCTCATCTGAAGCAGAAAAAATACACATATGAAACTGCAGTAGTCAAGTTTGCGAACTCTGCTGTGTGCGGTCACCATGCATGACTTGGTACTTTTGGCACAGTTGACTTGGCACGCTTGTTGGATGAGGCCCCTTTAAGCTTCAGAGAACGCTGTTTCTTCTTACGTCTGTTGGCTGAGAGTTCTCCCACCCGAAGCGTGCCGCTCACGGGGCTTGCTTACCCAACACGAGTCTAATAATGAATTACATGCTGCAAATATTGGCAGCACCTTCGCTCAACCCTCACCCCAGCTTTATCAGGCTCCGACTTCAGAGCCGTGTCAATAGGAAATATAAACACTCGTCAATGTCCGCACGTACTCGTTCAGGAACAATAATTCATCTTAGATGTCAACAGTTTTAATTGGGAGGATTCTTTATGACACTTAGATAATAAAGAACTGAAATTCAGACCCTCAATAGTTAACACAGGCTTTTAAAATGTGTTTACATTAATGCTTGGCGCTCATAAACAAAAGGGGGGCTCTTGATGGTGTGATGTGAAATGTTCAAGATCTGTGACTTTATTCACCATCCAGATGTATGTCTGCAGCTCAGCCGAAGGAGGACATTCTAATGGTCTTGAGGATGCTCGTGACTGGTAATAGTAAATAAGTTAATAAGTAAATAGTGACTAACGAACAAAGATTTCTGTCACATATTCTTTAAATTTATCATCTATTAATGAGAGAGTTTTAAAATGCTCTCTAGCTAACAGAGCTAGCTGTTCTTAGGCCTGTATCACAAAGCAGGATTTCTTCCTGAGCCGATTTTAAGGTGGCCCAGTTTACGTGAACGTTGTCTTCGTTCACTTACATTTAGCCCAGACAACCATAAATCTGACAAGTTATCCAGCTAAACAAAGAAATCCGGTTTCATGATATGGGCCCCTTCTGGTTTTTTGTGAATACAAAGATGCTGCATATCCAGTACACACACACACACACACACACACACAAACCTTACCATTTCCTTATCAGATCACATATTTTATCACCAGATGCTTGCAAGGGATACATCATCCTGCAGTAGTGAGAGGAGGACAGGTAGTAGGCAGTAAATTAACGTTGGCATTGTCTCTTAGCACAATGGACATTTTGAAACCATCCAGGACTCAGTTAGCTTCCCTTTCTTTCACATCTCTGAGCAGCGGTGTGGAACCAGACCATTTATCAGGTCAGTGTAGGTTTTCTGTAATAATTGAGATCGTCTTTCTGAAAAGGGTCAGTTGCGTGGTGGGCGCTGACCTCTACGGTCATCATGTTAATTAAAATATTGCTTTCTAGCAATTAAATGAGCATAAATACTTCAATAAAACGTTAAGACCATCAATGGGCTCAGATACATCAGAGATTACCGTAAGAGGTTTTAGCAGCTGTGTGTTATTCTGTCCTATTGATCTCCCCTTTTTGATTCATTGTGTTGTGTTTGCACCATCAGAGCTGTTTGTTCATGAAATTAACAGACCAAATGAAGCATCCGGAGTGATAAACCTTTATAAGTCAGCTGATGTCACACTAACGAGTTAAACCTGGTCTTGTAAGACCCAGCCGTCACCATTTTTGAAGTTGGATGAGTCTTCAAACACGTGCGTCCTGTGGTCTTTGGTCCAAGTCCATCTAACTTTTTCAAATAGTTTAAATCATATTAATTGTCAGATAATACACTGGTTGTACTGTTCATAGCCTCTGTTTTCCTTCCAGCACTGACTTGATATATTTCATAACATTGGGTGTAATATGTGCTGTTTTTGTTGTTTTCTGGAAAGCACACTCTGGAAACTCCACGGTCTTTAGGAACGACAATCTGGGATTATGGGTGTTTGTTTTAGCAAATGCAGAAGTTTGTGTTTCTTCGTATGTCAGTCTGAATTGAGGGATCCAGCGACTCAACTCAGGCCCTGCCCCCTGATTCACTGTTATTGGTCAGCAGTCACTCGGTGTGGGGGGCAGCAATGTGTTTATTCAGCAGCTCTTGAGGCTGCACCCTCACGACCATGGGACACGTGGAGGCCGTCCACCATGCGCACAGCGGGAAATTGCGCGTGAAGAGCTACAAGGAGTCCCAGGGGGCTCGTAATTAACCAACATGCGACCAGAGTGATGAGCTCATGGGCTCGCACGCTTACCACCATCAAAGATTAGCCCTATTTGTGATGTGTATCCAAATGGCCGATAGGCATAATCATCTTTAGACTACAAAGCAACCAAACTCAAAACTGTCAGTGAGTAATCTTGCCCATGTTGCTGTTTCTCTCTGTTGAAAATCAGCGAGTTTGTGTGTGTGTGTGTGTGTGTGTGTGTGTGTGTGTATTCTTAAGCTTAAGAGTGCGTATGATCATGGAAATGCAGTATAGGACAGTTCTTGCAGTTGTAGGAACAGGGGAAAGTGGAAATGCATGTGAGCAAAAGTTCATCCATTGTCCAACTGTCTGTCTGAGACCAAAAGTCTCCTCTGATGATGCGTAAATGCAAATATACTGTTAAAGTCACAGGTCACAGCTTAACCAATCCATCATAATTCATCACACAAGAAAAAGAAACACAATTGCTTGGCAATGCACATGAATGAATGGGTTTCAGTGGAAAGGAAGATTTGACTGCAGTTGTCTTCATAAAGTGCTGCGATACTTTGACACTGGTGATAAACTTATAGGGAGCAGATGCTGCACCACCAAACAAGGCAGATGTTTTTAGTTCTGGGCATGAGTAACACACTCAGCACACACACTCAGTCACCCGGAGGGAAAAAATTACAAGCTAGATGTGGATATTTAACACATGCACAGGCGACAGCTCGTGTTCTTGCTGATAGCACCTCAAGGTCTTCCAGGGAGCTGACAAGCGGCCGTTATCTCCTCATTAAACTCATCTGCTATCAGTGAGTGTTCGTGTGATACTGGGACCAATGCTGCAGTCCGTCAAGTCCCATATGGTGTCATTCAGGTTCCTAGGTGCCCACTGACCACCAAGGATGAGCAGAAGGGGAGAATTCGGAAAAGTTAACGGACCCCACTTCCAGGCAGCAAAACTTAACCGAGGGTAACCGTCCCCTCTCGAGCACTTGCCCCTCTGCACCCCTGCTGACCGTCTGCCCTCCTAAACGCTCCCTTCTCCATCTAACCCCCACCCTGACCTGGCTCTTCTGTGTCACACCAGCAACGTTTTATTAATCGTACGCTAGCCGCTGCCTGTCAGGCGTCCTGGGGGCCTGCGGAGCATCGTTATGAACCGCCGATGATAGAGAAGGTCTGCGTTTACTTTTCTGTGGTGAGAGAGTCCCGCTCGGGCACGACGCAAAGCGTGTAAACAAAGCTGCCAGGGACCAGGCTGGAAACAATCCAGCGGGCATTTTAATTGCTTTGTTCATTAAATCCCTCATAACAAGGCACAGTGTGAATTCATTACTCGCTAGTGTATAGTTAAAATCCTAATAAATGAAAACATTTTATGTTATTTTGTGGTCCTACTCACCAGTGACATTCAAAACTTGAGTTTAATCACAGCTGGCCCAGCGATAAATGACATGAGCGTAAATTATGTTTGATAATTTGATGGAAGACGAGCTTCCTAGTGAAGATATTTATTTCTTAATGAGATGCTTGACTCGCCTCTGTATTTCAGTATTGAAGTTTTAATACGTGAATGTAGTGCACTGTGGGCTACTCAGCTGGGTATGCATTTCTCACTGGCAGAATGCTGCTAGTGGAGAAAGCCACAGCGTGTGCTGCAGATGAGCCACTGGGCAATGCTCGGTGTGCAGTAGCCTCCTCAGGACTGGGTATTGCAGAAATGTAGATTAGCAGTGGGGGGATCGATCAGACTCCGGAGGGGATTACGTAACTGGGAGCCGGGGCATGCTTATACGTAATTAGCCACATTCGTCTGCCGTGAGTGATCGCCAAGCATAAACCAACCCTGAAGGCTTCTTCTGGCCATGTGATTAATTCTGCTAGAGAAGATCTACCTCACTCCTTCCACATACACACTTCTCTAGATAGTTCTGTTATGGATTTTTACTCATGTCTTTCATAAATATGATGGGGGGGCAATACAGATTAGCCTCAATAAATGTAGTTGAACAGATTGACTCAGTTGGGGCATTGATATTTTCCACGCCCCCACCCACCCCCCCCCCTCCCACCCTCCCATCTGTATCCTCCATATCTACTCTTCTGT
>JAAGVU020000061.1:25282411-25293287 GCA_011763525.2 Mormyrus iriodes
GGGGCAATACAGATTACCTCAAAAAAAGTGAGTTAAACAAATTGCTTCAGTTGGGGCTTTGATTTTTTCCCCCCCCCCCCCCCCCCCCCATACTTGCCTATAGGTTATTTGCTAGGATAACCCATGCATTAATCCACCCTGCTCCTCTATACGCAGTGGACTGCTTCTACACATACATACTATATATCAGGATATGGGTGCACTACAACTTCCTGGGGGATGAATGGTGGTGAAAACTGGTTGGGGTGAAGGCCTCATGGAACACGTTGTAGTATCTCGTCCACCTTCCGTGCAGTAACCTGCCGTGGCCAGCATCTGAGGCCCATTCGTGTCTGCTTTCCATCCCGGCTGCTCGCCCAGCTCACGAGTGGGAGGTTAGTGTGCAGAGCAGGATGCTGGGATGCGGAACTCCACTTGGAGCTGAACCCTTCATTTTATCTGCAGCTAAGTTGCAGCTGCAAGATTCCATAAGGGTTGTTTAAGTTCTTACTGAAAATTTTTAATAAACAAGTTTAAGAAAGATTGTGTATGTGCACTCAGTACTAAGAACAGAAATATATTTATGCTGAGAGCTAAAATGAATATAAATCATACGTATTGTAAAACTGTGATTATTTATCAAATCTCATTGTGTCCCAATCTTAAATGTATACAGATTCTGTGTTCCGATAAACACAATAAACATCAGAGTAGATCAGATCGTATATGAGTTGTCTCTAATAATGCCTGACTAAAATGCTTCCAACAGAAGACTCAAATTGGTCATCACATCCAGCCTGTGATCTGTTATGTGCCTTATGTTTTTCTGACTTTGTTTGATTTGCGTACATGGCTGTTGTCAAACTGATGTTCTGCAATATATCTGACCCAAATTGCCCCTTGGTGAGTAATAAAATTCATCATAATTATCAGCACTAATTAAATAAAAGTAAATAAAATAAATAGTTACTAATGTACCGGATAATTTTCCTTTCCTGTTTTCCTGACCTTAAACTATGCATTTCTGATAGATATAGCAAATATGGGGAGAAATGCTGCAGCCGAAGAATATTTCTATCTCCTAAAATCTTGATTTAAGACAAACCATAAATGTTTGTTGAGGCTGTTAAGGATTATATATGAATGTTTTTGAGGAACATTCGAGCAGGTCTTGTGTCAGTACAGCTCGGGGGAAAATCCAAGTGATGTTTTAATTACGTGTTATGATTCAGAATCGGAAATGGGCATTTGGACGATGTGTGGCTTGGTAAACATTACATTAATGACTTAGCACCTTGGTGTGTTAGGGTCGGGGCCAAGCGGATGACGATCTCATCAAACATCTGGAACTCCGAACCGGCACTGCATGATGGCTTCCCTCGGCAACAGAAAAATTTACGAATGTTTTGTCTCATTTGGAAGACGCTTCAGTTCTTTCACCTCGTCTGAGTTTTTGGGCTTAAAAAGAGAAGAAAAAAATCTTCCTGCTGAGGAACAAGAGCAATATCTCATGGCGAAAACTTGCGTTCAGGTATTGAGGCCAAAACACAACACATCGTTTATTGAAGCAAAGGCGAGTCCTTATAAATCACTGTCATTCCAAAACTGCACCGTACCCAAAACTAGGACAATCTGTATGTGGTCGAATGCTCTTGCTTATTGTCTATGCACTGGTCTGATTTTGGGCGTCCCAGCCAGCCACAGCAGTAATCAAAAGTCTACATTAAGCCAAGAACCTTTCAACCCAGAGACGGATGCATTGATTAATAGGCTGGGTGTTCAATCAGGGTATTACTGCAATGCTGATCGGTCTGCTCTTAAGGGGCTGCAAATTGATTCACATAAGATATGGTCGGATGGTGTAGTTCAGAAAAGTAGTAAATCTTTACCCTGATTCACGGTTCAAAGAGGAAAGTTTCTTTGTCATAGTGCAACCTGTCTACCATCTTGGGTGTTTTATGTCAAATTATAACTTTTGATTTCACCACCGTTATGAGAATTCTCAAAAAGATTTGACGTTTAATTGAATTCAACCCTGGTGGGCTAGTCTTTGACTGTCTTGGCTCTTTGAGATGCCCGTTTTATGCGATGATCGGTCACGCGTTGTCGGGCATGACCTCTGGCCCGAGGAAGAATGTGAAATCACTGGAGGCAGTTCCAACAACCATAAACGAACTGGAAATCTCTCCTCCCCACAGTCTTTTACAATTACAGCATAACACAGATGCACACAAGCAGACTGAAAAGTCAATTACCTTCCAGACCATTCATGATTTCACCTAAATTAGCCCTGCTCCTTTCCTACAACATCATTTTTTAGCTGTTGGTTCTCAAGGAGCCTATATGTGCAGAAAATCATTATATCCCTCATGTATCATTCTCTGCCAGTAACTACAAAAGCAGACTGGTGTGACTGAATATTATGTTGTTTTGTTGTTAATATAATTAGCCCTGCTATGTATATTATGTTGTTTTCCTTTGTTTTGAGTGTAATATTTGGTCTAATAAAAATTGTAAGAGTAATTGTTTTAATGAAGTGAAGTGCATCACTGTGTACTGGCAAGTAATTTCTAAAATGTGCTTTTGAGGGAAAAATAAATAGTCTGACAGAGAAATAGGCCTCTCTCGGCTTCCAGTGGAAGGCTGCAATTATCCTGTGACATTAAACCTATTATCCATTGATGTATTATAATATTATGCTATATGGTTGCTCACCACACGAAACAAGACCAGTAAATTTCTAAATGTTTATGAGCAGAAGTGTTCATTGGTTATTTACTGATTTCTTAATTACTGATCGCTACGAACCTTCAAGCACAGTGATCTTTTTTTCGAAGCACAGGTCTTTTCTATGTCTTTGTCTTGAGCACAGACTCTGCCATCATAGATGGATGAGGGTTTTGATGGGGTTAAGAGGGAATCTGAGATAATGATGTGGGGATGGGTTGCCATCGTCCCACCGGGATGGGTATGGTCAGCCAGCGTAAGGGAGGCTTGCACCCCAGGAAAGGGGTACTCTTCAACCTTTGACTGCCCCCTTTGAAATACCACCATTCATCAAGCACGGTGAAACCACAGCTAGTGACTTCTTGCACATCTGTTATAAGGCAGGTAGCGTGTGGAATTTCTCTGCAGGAAAGCTCTGTCCCGAGTCCTTAGGGTGATTTTGATGAAACAAGGCTTTGAAATAGAGTAGACTTTGGTGGGGGGCTGTCTCACTGGTGACTGACACACTTTGTGGTGGACAAGGTGACCCCCCGGGCCTGTCCGTGCGAAGGGACCACCTTGGAAAATGGGCGAATGGCAAAGAACCAAATTGGCCAAAGTCAGCCGATGAAAAGACACAAACTGAAGTCCAAAACTCTGACATGAGACAGCTGAGGGAGAATGTCTACAAGGAGCCTGTGTCATCATAGGGGGGTTAAATTTTTCCTGGAGACGCCAGGGGAACAGCTGAGGGCATCATACATGACACACGATGACAGTCAAATTTAAATAAGCATGAGTAAGTATGAATGGGCTGCCAATCACAGGAAGCCAGATTTCCCCCACCTGGTGCCATCAGCTGGTGTCATACCCTCACAGGAATGGCCTGGTTAGTTGAGAAGAAATTTTCAGTTCTAGGTTTATGAAATTATAGTAGAAAGGGCAGGACATAGCTTAAAGGAAAGGAAAGCCATTGTTAACTATGAGAGTGCTGGGTCTCTGATCTACATCAATTTCCCTGTTTGAATAGAGACAGAGGTGACACTGGCTGACCTGCGTGCTTTTTAACTGGGCTGTTGATAATCTGTCTGTCATGACATCAGCCGGAAAGTGGTGATAACCTTCCTGATCTTTGACAACATGGCTTTGACGTCCTTTTGCTGGGGGGCAAGGACACAAGCACACAAAGGCTGTGGGAAAGAAAAGCATGAACGGGCGACTGAGCCTCTCAGGTGGACTGTTTGTGGACGGGATGACGATACATTGACTTCCACACCATCTCTCCATCTCTTCTTCTAGGATACAGTGAACCAGACCTACTGAAACAGAATAACTTCATACTCTCATTAGATTATCAGGAAGAAATAAAAACATGCATGCTTGGAATGTAGATGGTAAATGAGGTGGAAAATTTGACATGCAATAGAGAACCCAGCGATTAAATGGTACATTTAAACAGTGTTGTTTTATTTTGCTAAATTTAATGCTGTGTGAAAATGTATTTTGCTTAAAAACCAGAAGCTTATTCTACTAACCAAAAAAACATTCTATTATGGCATATTCTCATCTATAAGAATTTGAGCGTGTAATCTACGACAGAATAGTGTAATCTATGACAGGATTAACCACTTTGTCTGCTTGATTCCCATGATTCACTGAGCACCGAGCCATAGCGCCATAGTTTTGTAAAGTATAGTCAAGGCCTGTGTTCCTTCATTACTTGCCCAGATGGCCTATTCAATGATAGAATGTCCTGCTACCGTGAACCTACTAGGTGATGTATGTATTTGCCCCACAGTATATCCTCGTATGGTAACTGGGGGACCATTGGGAATTGTCTGTTGGGGTTGAAATACAGCTGGTTTGCAAATATTTGAAGCTCTAGATCTGAATCATGTCGTGAGATGAGAGAGTGTTTTGGTGGTCCTGCTGTTTGCATTTAGCTACGGCCAGCTCTTGAGTGGTGACAACGAGTGGGAAATTGACTAGAGTGACTGAGGCATCTTCAGGATTACCCCCCAACACACACACACACACAGACCTGTACTCATATCTTTGTGGGGACCGTCCATTCATGTCTATGGGAAAAACCTTAATCCCAACAATGACAACCTTAACCCCTAACCAGCCCCAACCTTAACCATAAGCATCCAAAGAAAATACAAGTCTTTTGGCATGTTTAGTTTTTTGATTGCAGTCACAGATTTTTATAAAATTGTGGGGTGCCCCAAAAAAATTACCCCCACAACGTCAAAATAACAGATTTTTATCACATTGTGGGGACATTCGGTATAAGGTACCGAACACACAACTGAGTCAATCCGTTCAACTACATTTATTGAGGCTAATCTGTATTGCCACCCCATCACATTTATGATGTAAGGTATGCCTGGACCACACACATACACACACACACATACACACACACAGACACACTTAACTTTAAACTATACTGTGTGACCACAATCCCTCAAACCCCATTCACTTAAACCTCTAATAGTCACCAGAGTGCCCAAAAGTAATTCAGCGCTGAAATCTATCACGGCACAGTGCAGCGTTCAGCGCCCAGGGCAGCCACGTGAAATTGCTGTGATGACACGGGTCTTAGAAATTTCCGGGGACGGAAGGGAAAGTGAGTTGTCAAAAACAGCGGGCAGCTTGAGTCAGAATGGGCTTTTCGGTTACATAAGGAATGAAGGACATCCAGCCAATGTGAGCTGCAGACACCAAGAGAAACACAGACTGAACACTTAATAATTAAACTAGATAGCCCCTCGCTCTAGGAATCCACACCTGGGTTTTTTCTATCAGAGCTTTGGCCGGGTGGAGTTCCCCATATTAAGCTGGAATGAACTTCTTCATAGACCAGTTCCCGGTCCACAGGTGGCAGGGACTACTCAGAAAGCCCCCAGCTGTCCGAAACTTCTGCAGATTGGAGTTGAGATCTGGACCGTGCACGGAGTGCCCGGGGTCACAGCTGAGAATTTTTACACAGCTCAGATTGTTACCCAAGATGACCGGCTCTCTTTTCCAGCACAACATCGATTGCTATCACAGGGAGAAAAGTGAACAACTAAATACTGAAATAAAATACTGAACAGTTGGTGGTGCCCCAGTGTCAAGTGGCTGCCTTCATTTTTGTGAGGGAAATCAGCTAACACATAACATGAGCTGGAACTCACTGGAAGTTTTCGGCTGTCTCGTAAATATAGGATTAGTGCTAAGTTGCTAGCAGACTGGCTTTGCTGGGGCTCCCTCTTTTCCAGGGTGAACATGTGTTGCCGTTTTAGAATTTCAGAACTGGACACTATAGAATCCCATAAGGACATATCTGGTAGCCATGTTTTATGTAAATTCATTTGTCAGAATCTGGAGCGAGGTGGGTAAAAAAAGTCGTCAGTCCATGCCCCTACCCCAATGCAGCCTGGATTACCCCAAACTTTGACAGCAGCACCCTGGCGAGCACTCTGCTGTCCTTTGTCTATCCGAACCCCCCAAGACCCCCCAACCTCTTCACAGACGGCACCAGACAAATGCGCTGCGACCTTTTAAACTGCAGGAAACAGAGTACACGCTGCGTTCTCCGACTCATAACAAATACTTTTCTTCTTGTGCCCTGAATTGAAAATAAAACCAAAACGAAGACCGTATTGTCTACAAGAAATTCAGCGCCGACATCAAGTCTGTGTGTCCCGGGGCAACGAAGGGGTATGCTGCCACAAGGCGTCATGTGCAGTAAAAACAGGAAGGCCACATCCACGGCTAGACTTTGTCTGATATGCAGGCAAACAAAGAGATTACAGTTTAATGAAGAGCATCTTCCAAGGGTGGAGTGCAGATTGCAAAGTCACTGACCCAGTTTCCCAGTTTTCATACTGCCGGTGAATTCTCAGTGCCTTGGGTCCGATATCGCCCTCCACAGCCAAGTCTGGCTGTTTTTATTACATCTAATTGCCATTTTTCATGTCCGGTAACACTCAAAAGAGCAGCACCAGCTTTTTGTTTATATATTTTTTATCGTGTCAGTGCTACTGCCGTGACTTGTTAAAATTTGTGTGACACTAGAAGTGAAACTTTGGTCCGCCAGCGTAAACACAGTTTGGTTCCCCTAATCAGCAATGAAGGAGGGCGCTGTGCTCCCACCATATGAGAAACTCACTCTCGCCTGTAAGGAGGCCACGCCAGGACTTCACGTCCATTCAGAAACGTAAGCTTGCCTATTGTGCAGGTAACAGGTCCCGTGATGTGGGAGAACCATCACTGCCGGTCTTCACCAGCCAAGCCCAAACCCATCTGTTTACCCACAGTGTGATCAGTAATTGAACATTTTTTAATTCTTATTCAGCTGGTTCTAACTAGGTACATTCTCAGTATTACAGCAACTATTAACTATTTGAACACCAAGCTCTTAACTAGATTGTTTGTTCCGTATCGTGTAAGATAAGAGTTATAAACTTGATCGTTTTCTAAACTTTAATCCTTAAGTAACAAAACACACTGAGACTTACCATCTACACTCACACCCATCTTACATAACAGTCTACCTTCTTCAGTTCAGGGTAATAAGGAGCCTATCCCAGGATGCACTGGGTAGGTCACACCCTGGATGGGATGGCAATACATCACAGGGTACATGTTTTGTTTTTGAATGCTGTTTGAATGTAGGTAACAGAATCCCGCTTCCATTCAGGTCATTTGGAGTCATGAAGGCTCCCACAGCCAGGCTGGTGTTTATTAGTGTAATTATGAAGGCCGCAAGTTTTATTAGTATGTAAATGATTATTTTTATTCCCCCTTGTTTTGTTGGCTATTCGCGCCCATGACGCATTGGCTATTCTGAGTAAAGTGAATCGAGGAGACTGACCCAAAATTAGGGCGGCTCCCTTAGATGGGGGCACAGGGACCCTATTGTCCGACGTGATCACACACAAGACGAATGAATCTGCCCATCTCACACCTTTTTCTTACATCCTTCATTGAGCAGGGTGGCGGGGGGGGCATCGCCAGCTGAAAAACATTCTGGTAAATTCCTGTCAAAGCCAATGATTTATTGTCGCCAGAAGGGGAATCTGCTGGACCCCATTAAGGAGGCTCCGTTCTTTCAGTTGTCACTGTGGCTTTGTCCTGGATAACTGAAGGGAGGGAGAGGGGGGCAGGTGACAGTGTGGTTAAGGAACTGGGCATCCAAGGCAGGCTGTTGGACTGAAGTTCTTTCCCCACCATCTAACGTAGCGGCAACGAAATTGCTTCATAAACCAGTACAAGTGTACCCAGTACCCAGGTGGGGACACATGACACTGAATAACAGTGATAAAATGGTAAGACCAAACAGGCATGTGAAGCTTGAGGGTGAGTGGGCCACTTTACTGTAAATCATTGTATGTATGTATTGTATTGTATGTAGTATGGAGCTCAGTGCCGGTTGAAGCTTCACCATCAGCACCCTGGCAAGCTTCACTTCCCGATTTCACAGGGGCTGTGACTTGCTAAGTCGGCGCCCCCTCAGAAGATGGTGTCCTCCGTGGCCGCCTATGTCGTCTATAAGATCGACCAGCCCTGATGGAGCCTCAATATAGCAAAACATTACTCCAGTTCCTGGTGCACATCCAATGCAGAGCTTCAGTTGAGGGGACGGGGGAATAGCTTTTGGCTATGGGATCACATGACAGGCAGCTCCTCAGTACAGCACCATTAATATCTGTGGGCCCAGAGACGGGCGTGAAATGACCTCTGACCTCAATCTCCGCGATGCTGCTGCCAGCAGCTCTTTCTGCAGCCATGAGAAATCAGAAACATTTGTGGGCTTCTGCTGGCATGTCCCTCAAACGCAAGGAACATCTCACTCACCCGGGAGGGTAGGATTCGTGTGGCAAATACAACAACCGAGATGGCCGGTTGAAACTGGACCTGCTGTATTTATTTGCTAAGCAGACATACGTCAGGACGGGGCGAGTATTTATGCCACAAAGTATGAGGAAGATGCGAATTAGTTACTGTGACCTCCCTCCAAAACTTCAGGTACACAGCTGCGGTCTGTAAGATGCCATAAAATTTAAGGTTTCATTCGTTCTTTATCAGCAGCATCCGAAGTGGAAAAAGTACTGAAAAAGTGTGCGGTAGGGCATTTTATATACCTCTCATATTGGTTCACCTCATAAGGCTTAAAAAAGTTGCTGCTACGAGGAGCTTGTTATTGAATGTCACCCCGAAAAACACTCCATCCAGCAGATTTTCTCCAGAATTTCGGTTGTGCAAAGCAATGCGGTGCAAAAGGTTACATAATTACAGGAATTGTTGTGCCGTCAGTAAGTTTTTCTCTGTTTTTACAGTGTTTACAGTGGCTGTGTGGGACTCTAGTAGCTGAGACTGCTTGTGTGAGCCTGGGGATTTTCCAAGAGTAGAAGCATACCTTTTTTTTTTCTTAGAAATTATTCACCTTCTCTTGCCATGTCTGACTCATCCTCAGCTACATGTCAGCGTAGATTAAGGTAAGAGTGAGGATCTGTATTTGCTGTGTGCGGAAGGCGTAACAGCACAGGGAAACATTCCCCCTACTGGTGCAGAACTGCGACAGCTCGATCAGCGTGGTGCAAGGTGGTCAATTCGTCGCCATGGAGGTAATTATTTCCTTGTGAGTTAGCCTGCTCCCCACCGCCACCCTTCAGAGCGGCTTCCGGGGTCCTGATCCATCACGGGCCCCTGACGGCGGCCTCTGTGATGCAGACGCGTCGCGTGTTCCAGGTCGCGTGATAGATCATCTTGGAAGAGAAACCGAAGGGATCCCGGAGACTAATCTCTCTCAGCTTGATGCTCCATGACTTTCCTGCCTTTCTGGAAGGTTCACACAGCCAGCTGCTCGATAACCGGAGGAGGCTGGAAATCACTCACATCAAGGCCGTTGAGCTCAGCTCCTTGGCAGTATTGCTTGCAAACGTCCATGCAGATCCTGGTCATTATTAGAGGGTCTGCATCTTTTATGCTCTTTACAGATTCAGAAAATCATGAGCTACATCTGGAATCTGTAGATATTTTGGCCTGTTTTCATCAACTGCAGAATTTGGAAAAAATTTGGTACAGACAATGAACATGTAATTAGATCAATTAAGCAAAGCTATTGGACCGGAACGAAGCAGAGCTTTGAGGACAGCAGGTTGATTATCTCGTTTTCAGAACATCAAGATTTGCTTGGACATCCCAATGGACTGTGAAGGTAGGAAGAAGTTCATTTTCAGCTCATTAATCTTGGTTCTGGTGGTTTCTGTTGAGAACAAAAGTAGCTTGTGTCATTCTCAAGTGAATCAAACCACACGCTTTATGTTCACACAGCAGGTATGTATTATGTCACTTCCTGAGTCACTATAGGGGAGATCCACACCAGCTTAACCACTGTCCTGTTCCATCAAAACCTCTTAGTAACCTAAACACGAGCTGCCTCCTGACTCTTAAAACTAATCTGGGTGACAGGTGAGCAAATGTCTCGCACACATACACTAGAGCATATTCACAGCTATACATGCAGATCTTTTATTTCCTGGTAGGCTTTAGGATCGCGTAGACATTGATCCAAGTACTGGGAAAATCCCAGTCACTTTGGTCAAGTGCCGGTTATTCAGTTTGTCTGCCCTTTATTTCACTAGGAAAGTCCTCCACTCTCAGGCCAGTGTTTCCTCACCACCTCAGCACTGCAGTAGAAGATATCCCCTGCCTAGGGTCTTCACGGGGACTGAATGTGGTCAGGGACTTCCCTGCCGGAGTGACGTTTGTATTTGGGGGACTGTGTGATCAGCTCGCTGGCGAAATATTAAGGGGGCACAATGAGTGAGTCGGGGCGGGGGGGGGGGGGGCAGAGAGAGAGAGAAAGAGAGAGGGAGAGACAGAGAGAAACGGAGGGGGCCGAGTGGAGAAATCTGTAATAGGAAACCAGACCTCCCTCTCTCTCCTCCCTCGCTTGCTTGCTCGCTCGCTCCTGCCTGTGCACCCAGCTGCTCCATGGGACAGCAGCGTTTACCACTGAGCTGGTTTTCTGGGGAGCTCCTCGAGGGCCTGGTGCAGCCGCTGGCCAGAGAGACACCGCAGTAGGCGAGGGGCATCCCGCCGGAGACTGCCAGCCACGAGCACAGACAGAACGTCGAACAATTGCCAAGGTGGGTCCTGCTTCTTGGAACTGTCCCAACTGTATGGTGCTCTGCAG
>JAAGVU020000061.1:25293387-25338905 GCA_011763525.2 Mormyrus iriodes
ATACCAGTCCGAATGAGCACAAGGCAAAGGTACACACCTTGGATGGCAAACTAGTGCATCGCAGGGCATACTTATCTGATATGCTTTTAATTAATTCTTAGCTCTGATCTGAAAAGCAAAACGTTGTGCCTCGGATTAACCTCACTGAATAGCTCCTGCTTTGTTATCCCTTTGGTATCTGCCGTTATCCATTCACGCAAACTGCACTTAAACACATAGATATGCATCATATTTTCCCTATTCATGTATCCAGAGTTGTCAGTTTAAGGGTTTACTTATCATCACAGCCCTTTTTTTCGTTACATTCCTGTCTCGCCTCTCAGTTTAGGTCAATAATTAAATGCACGCGTTTGAGTTTTTTTTGCTGGGGAGTTTTCCTGTCCCTCCAACGCTGAGGTTTCTCTTGGGCGGCCGCGGAGATGCCTGCACTCTTTCAGAGAAGTTAACATCTGACCGGCAGCGGCCATGAATTCACATGATTCGGGACCCAGAATAGATGAGGGGGCTATATGAAAATCCCTGTTAAATTGTGAGTGAAAGGGAGATAGAATGAGACCAGGGGCCATGTTCCAAAACTCACGCCTTGGCCGTATTCCTTCCAAGGTCCGTGATTGGCTTTCGTCCTCTCCGGTGTGGTTTGTGCTTTGTTTTGACCATGCTGCTGTGCCGTGGATATTCGTTATTTCAACAGATAAATGACAAAGCGTAACAATGACAATATCTGTTTATAGTCCGTATTAAGTGTTTGATGGGCAAAGTTGTCTACAGATGTGTGACATGATCACCCAAATGGGCTATTAAACAGTTTATTCACAATCACGCTGCATCACTAGGAGGCACAAAGAAGTTTCTGAGGCTGATGATGGGTTACTAGCATCTGGCTTAGAAGACTGAAAGCAGACTAATTGTTTTTGTGTGTGATAATCACTCCTGACGCAGGAGATGGAGTAGACCCAGAATATCAAGCGAGTCTTGTAGCTCACAGCTGGCGGTTACATGGTACAACCAGTCTTGGCCTGTCCAGGAAAATATGTGTGAGGCTGGCTCCTTCCTTAGAGCAGAAAATCTAACTCGTTATTTTCTCGGCCAGTCCCTTGGCTTACATGCCTTTGAGCCGGTCCCGTTGCCTAATCCGTTTGGGTCAGTTCTCACCTGGTTTGGAAGCTGCCATGTCGTGCATTTTGGAGGTTATAGGGTGTGTCGGGAGTCAGTCTGCTATTTGGCGACTGCTTCCTGCTGGATCGACCTGTAACGGACCTGACACTCTCTACTATACAGTGTTCTGGCTATTTGGAGTATTGAAGTTTCCCTCCACCTCGATGGTCGGATATGGGAAGGTGGGGCTTATCGCAGATTAATGACTTGTGCGATCTGGGTGCACTGCCTCGCCCGTGATCGTTTTAGCAGGTGCGGTGTGTGGCTCAGGTCTACGCCACATTGTCAGTCTGGTATCCACGGTATAAGGGGAGGGGGGTGGGGTATCCTCAAGCAAGGTTGCTGCCAAGGAGGTTCTCTTAGCCTCATTTTTCCATATGTCTCACCCCCCCCCCACCGTCACTCACAAGTGCCTGGGTCATTGTCTTTAACAAGCTGTCCACACTGCCTCGCTTCCCCCTATCTACAGCTGCGTCTTAAATTGAAAGTTTGACAGATTGTATGCAGCCGGCCCTCAGTCTGGCCCGCATAAATTTTTTATGAGTCCTGTGTATGAAGCACAAGCCTTGAAACCTTACATTTAATACGCTAAATTCATTTATTCCACCACTGGGCAAGAAGGTGTTGGCTCAGTGATACTATTCGGGAATACATTATTTAAATTCTGGAATCAAAAAACAGCCATTAAATACCTCTGAGGAATTCAAAATATGACCAAAGATGCACTTCATTTATGATGACAGAAGTTACTGGACCTATTCGTACCCTTTCCAATTACTCTGACGATTGGATCAATCCTGAACAATTTACTACAACAAGTGGACTTTCAGCTAATTGCTAAAGGCAAATATCTCGTAAAAGTTCCATAAATCTTTTTTATTGTGCAAATAAACTTATGTGTGTGTTATGTATGTGTTTGGTTGTGGCCACGGGTGTGGCAGCAGCAGGAAACAATCAAAATTAGAGCCTTGAGCAGTAAACACTCCAGAATGCAGAGAACAGCTTTGAAACTTGTTTGAGGCTGAGCTTCATCAATAAGACCTCAAGAAATTTGGGGAATGACCAAGGGCCTGAAAACAGGCAAGAAATAAACAAAGGCAAATGGACACAGCATGCTCGGAAAGAGGGCGGACGGTAGTGGTGTCACTTGTTAGAGGAGTCAGGTTTCACTGGAATGCCGGGAGCAGCCCTCTTGGAAACAACGAAATGTGTCTGCCGTACCGAGGCATGAAATTCTTTTTATTTTATTTTTTTGTTAAAGGATCTATTTGCCACTTACCAGCAAGACGAGAGGCTGACTTCCTCTTTCCACATACCGCGCGTGGGTCCAAATTCACACATCATGGCATGGGCGTGAGTTGGAAGCAGACCCACGTGCTGCTGTCTCACAAGGAGCCCTCCCCCCCCCCCCCCCACCAGACAAAAGTGTGTGTCGTGCTCCGGGAATGTGTGGAGGACGCCAGCGGTCTGCTGTTGGCCGCCGGGCCTGCCGGTTGATGATCGCGGCGTAAATATCACCCAGCATGCCAGCTGTATTGTTCATCACGACACTGAGCCAAACAAAAGGCTTTGGTCGTCCCTCCCTGAAACCACAGAGCCCCGTCTGAAAGAGAGAGTCCAGTAGTCTGGACAAAACAGACTGAAACCGCAAAGTATAAGATATATAATCAGCAGATCAGAGAGATACTGATAGAAATCACCAGAATCAGTGATCACTGTGGGTTTGTCATGACTTGGAGGAACGTCCTGGTTTATTTAAGACCTTCTGAAGTGGTGTTGATTGCACATCTCCAGGGTCTGGTTTATTCCACTGTATGACTTCCATCTGTCTCTGCCACAGGCCCCGTGTACCAGGCAGTGGGTTCAGAGGCGGGGCCGATGATGGGGCGCTCGGCGGGGGCCATGGGGCGAATGCCGCCTTACTGGGTCCTGGCAGTGCTCCTCCTCGCGTTCACCCTCGGGTCCAGCCTCTCCCAGCCGCTGCCCAGGGTGTTCCTGCACTTTGAAGGTGAGGAGCTCATCATTTCCTCTTTGCAGATGAGTGTATGAGTGTGACCACATTGTCCAGTGGATATGCAGGGGGGGACAGCAAGAGTGTTTCACAGCACTCAGCCTGTGCGAAAAGCCCAGTGCGCTCTGTTTTGTTTCAGTCTCCCCCTTCGCTGTTGGTGCCATGGTTCGATCTGGAGGGACCCAGGGCAGGAACCAGCATTTCCTTCTCCCCAGTTCCCTTCCAATTTTAATTAACAGGGGTGCTTTTTTCAGCCACTGTAATGTTATTAGTGGCGCAGACCTCGGAATTGGGGCCAGGGGATGTGTTAAAATTTCATGCCTGTTTGGTTATGGAAACTGGGGCGGAGTGACCGCAGCAATGCTCCATACACCCCCCGCATCCATTTAGGAGTCCGGGTAGGCAGCAATTGATTTAGATGTTTAGAATTTTATTAGCGTGTGGTTGTAGGGCCGCAGATGAACTTTGACCCCTGAAGTGACTTTACCATATGAGCTTCCGCAGCGACTACGACCTGTCGTCACCCAGACACCCATGCTTTTTCCTCTTGTGCAGTCACCTCCTACAAGGCCCCCCTTCCAGAACGTTGTACACAGTCTGTCATTACCTGCTCAGTGTTCCTGTAGTTCACAAAAAGGTTCTCCAAGGTCTCCAGATCCTGCTGGAAAAGCTCTTAATCCTCCAGGAAGCAGCCGGTACCTTGCTGAGATAATAGAGGGCTCTCCAGGAAGTGCAGTTGTGTTTAAACTTTAATTTTGTGGTGGGTTAGACTTGTGTTTTTTTTCCTTCAGATAAGAGGATGCATGAAATATTAAAGACTTGATCTTGGGATGTATTGGAAGAGGGAAGTTTCTTGTTTGCCTGTAAATGTACCATGACCGTTAGCTACAGAGCCGCAGAGACTGAGGTGATGTGGAGTGACATGTTTCCACAAGTGGCTGATTGGCTTTGGCCATCCCGCAGATGCTGTGATTCGGCAGAATCTGACCACAGTACACTCGAGCTGTCATATCACTGCCCCATCCTCCTCAGTAAATGGTTGATGATGGAAATCATGCGACCAACTGTGGCAGATGTTATTCCAGCACACTGAGCATCTTTACCATCTCTGGTAGATCCATTACTAGCCAATTTTCTAGGGACACCTCTACATTCCGACAGATGAGGTGGCCTTAGTGGCTGCCAGCTAAGAGTTGTAACTCATGGCAGGAGTTGGGGATTTGTGTTTGTCATGCAGAAGGAAGGGTTTTCTCCCCCTCTCTCTCCATTTCTCTTTCATTCTTCCCTAACTACCTTCGACTCCAAATCAGTCAAGCTGTCATGACTAAATTGAGCTGCACAGCTGTGGGACAGGAACACAAACACTCCATCGCAAGAAGTGTAGCCAAGAGCTGGACTACGAGCCTGTCAATGCATGGCAAAACTCGGCAGGCAAAGCCACTGCTCTCGAGTTTCCCTCAGAAGCCTCCCTGGGTTTTGAAGGCAGGGCCCTTGTGTTTTGTCTCCCTGTGATTGTACACAATTATGGGAATCAAAGCTAAAGAAACTCTAAAAGCCTGTTAAGGACTGTATCTCAGTACCTCTATCCTGTGCAATGCATGCTGCTTGCTCTACTTCATCCAAATCGGAGGCTCCAGCGAACAATGAATACTACAGAAGCTTATTCTTGTTGTTTTTTTCCAGTGATTTCAAAGCTGGCTTTCCTTGTAGCATTCACTCTCACAGCACTAAGTGACATAATTTATAGGTACCTATGGGGCAGAGGTCTGACATGCTTTATTTGCCTGTAGTTGGTGCGTGTGATGTGACATGGCTACTGGTCACAGAAGCTTTATAAATCTCCATGGTTTGACAACCTGAAAGGCTTTCTCCCATTAGACCGGGATGAACAGGTGGGGCACCCTTGGGTTAGGTATAGTAACGGTTCGACAGCTTTAAAGAACCTTTTTTGCAGTTATGATAGAGACGTCAGAGAAACAATGGCCAAAACAAACAAACAGGGAAAAATGTGAGCAAAACCATGGTGCAGAAAGCTGAGTTGTGGGAAACTCATATGCATGATGCTGCTTAATTTTTGCTCCTGAGATGTGTACATGGGTGACCTCAGATTCACCGGGCCAAACGAATCTGCTTCCGTTTGCAGAAGAGCAAGCGACCTTTTCCGACATCCCTTCTCAGAATTTACCATGTTTCTATAGCAGCAAATAGAATACGCATTCCAGAACATTTTGCTATACAAATATAAAAAAGAAATTCCTGATGGCATTTCATCAACGAAACAAAAAGCGTAATTGGAATTTGTAAAAAGAGAGTAGCTTATGGCTAATGACACAACTTATCAGGCATGGAAACGTCATAATTAGCTGGCAAAATTAGTCACGTGTCAGATATCACTGTAGGGCTTGCATGGGAAGTTTGTTTCATTTGAATGTTTAAAACACTGTAACTTAAGCCTTGTGTTTAACGTTAGCCAAACAAACCGCAGCATGTGTGATGTATTTATGCGAAACAAAATGGATATCTTTGCTCGCTTGTCAGCTACGCACATATTTCATCTCGGGTTCCAAACTCTGGGCTGACGCTGGAGGAGAATAGAGAGTCAGGCTGCGGAACAGTGCCTGTAGTAACTCGGGTTGTATCGTGAAGAACAGGAGTGAATCGGTCTGCATCCTAGGTTTGATTTCGTTTGTGGATGCAGAATGAAGGATCCAGATTGTTTTGCAAAATGCCGATCGCTGGGTTACCCCAACAAACAAACAGATTTTCTTTCTGAAAGACACAGAAATATCTGCTTTTTGTTATTTGTCTGCCTTGTCTAGTAGCAGACTTCTCATCTGCAGATATTCCTGTGACTGTTTGAGGATATATTTGTAAACTTTAAAATGAATCCCCGCAGACAAGAGTACTTTGGCAATGCAATGTAACAACTGCTTTGTTGCTTGTAAGAACTTAATCTGTGGTCTTACAGTCTACCAATAGTTCATGCGTCTGCTCATTCCTGGTTGGAAAGTGCTGTTTCTCCATTGTGTCACTGATTAATGTTTATAGCAAAGACCTTCCCCAGCAAACCATCAGCAAACTGCAAGCGTAAACTGATGAGCAAGGCATGGACTTCTAGTCTAGGAAGAAGCCTTTGCCTTTGACGCTGTCCTTCCCATTGCTGCCAAGACGGCGTCTTGGGCTTAGAGTGACAGATTGCTCTTGTCAAACCTCCGAGCAGCCTTGTCGGAGTGCAGCGTTGAAAAGGGCTTACGCAGCCGGACTCTCGGCTCCCACAGAGCGGTCACTGTGAAGACAGTAACGCCAGTGTTCCATTCCCATGTCATAATCTCTGACAGGGTACGTTGTGTCCCACACAAGGTCATCTTCAGCCCAGTTTTAGCTTTATTTAAATATTACATCTATCCTCGGTTAGAGGTGTTCATTTAGTCTTCTCCATATTAGTCATCCTTCTCTGATCCAGTTTTGCAGAACATACTTTTATAGCGCCATTAATTTCTGAATCAGTATGTCAAATTAACAGGATACTGTTGCAAAGGGCCGATTGTCTGTATTCATGATGTATTCATCTCTCCGGCTATTCTCCCGAACATCCGGAGTTAGTGGAGGCCTCTTGTATGATGCTATTGTCCGTATTGGTCTGACCATCGCAGTTCAACTTTTCGTAGGAATTCTTGTAAGCTTGTGGCATGTCCCTTGTGTCTGTGTGCCCGTTTATAGTATGTATTTTTATTAATGTGAGGAGGGCCCACACCAGCTCAAATGACATCTACTGTGCAGTGTTTAAAAAATACTTAAGAGTAGCCTTGTACAAGCCCAGGAAGGCCACTGTAAGCACCACACGCTATTGAATTACCCCAAAACTGCAGCAGAAATATGTATGTGGAAGCATTTTAGACATTTTAGGATTCTGGAAAGAATTTCATACGATAATGTGCAATTTAAGTCTCATTAATAGGTCCGGTTATTTGCTGTGGAGTCTTTCAAACTCAAACGTAGCCAAAGTAAATTTTCTGAATTCTTTAAGTAAGACATCAGCACAAAAGATTAAACAATGCTTCTCCATGGCAGTGTTACATTCGTTTCCTATAAGGTAATGTCTAGGGCATGACTCAAATGGATAGGTCGACGACAGAGGCAAATGTATACCAGACGTCAGGCCATTGATTGACTATATTTCCTAAGTTATTCAGGAAAATACAATGTTAATGATTGCTGTTTGACCCCTGAGATATAATTAGCTAACTGGGCTCATCAAAGAAACCAATGGGAATACTGTTTTATATCGGTGTTAGGTGAAAGTCAAAGGTCTTTCAGAGACTTAGTGGGTCAAGACCTAAAGGGATCGTCTGTATTTTTAGCTCAAAAGCAAGCAGAAGTATATGTTACTGCTGTAAAATCATGTTAATTTAATCATGCTAATTTGAGGTGACCTCAAGGTTATTTAAACCAAAGGGTATATTAGAAACCAGCGGGCAAATAGGCAAGCAAATAAGTTAATTATATGTCTGTCTGCAGGAGCTAATATGGCCCAGTGAAGATGTGTGTTTTCCTGAAAAGCAGAAGGCACTTCAGGATGTTAATCTTTAATTCCTTCAGCTTGCCTTTGGATGGATACCTTTCTGTATCCCTGGTGGCCGTCTGGTCAGTCATCGTTGGTGCCAGATGAACATTTTTCTGTTTACCGACCGCAGACGTTGCACGGAAACCATCTCAGGCGTCGCGTTCATCAGCTCGCCTTTGGCCTGATTTGATTTCAGGGCCCTCTGACTTCCTGCCATGTTTTTAGATCGCACTTTTTGCATCAAGGCATTAGTGTCCAGCCAGAGTCGAGTGCTGGCCCACGGTTCTTTTCAGCTATTCTTTCCGAGGCTTCAGATTTAAGTGCTTTTCCAGGTGACGTGCCAGATCTCCATGCATCAGATGCAGTCAAAACATCACCATAAAGGAGCATAGCTCAATATTTGATCCTTAATGCATTAGTGCAATTTATCATATTGATGAAATCGATTAGTCTTTTCTTGGCAGGAAAATGTTTGATAACGTGACATTCATTTAATGTTATAAATCATCTTCTTATACAGAATTAAGATGTACGTCCTGTCTAGGGGTGCCTGGGATAGGCTCCCGTTTAACTCCACCCCCCTGTACTGGATGAGTGATTGGAAGCAGGGCCAGTCAACACATTCCTTGACATAGGCGGCTGCCTAGGGCACCAACTCCTGAAGGGGCGCTGACTTAGCTAGCCAATTTCCTTTCGCATACGATGCACACTGTCCGTGACAAAGTGAAATTGGCTTGCTTGCACCCCTAGAAGTACCCGTGCATCATGTGGTTCCAGCGCAGAACAGCTGTATCACGTAGGGCACCAACTACTGAGGGGGCATCGACTTAGCCTTAGGGCTACCAATCAATTCATTTTTCTCACACCTTTGGGATTAATCTCCATAAGTACTAATGATTATTTTTTATTAATAAAATTATATTTTTATCTAAATTTAACTTTTTTCCTTATATAGTACTGTTACTTACAATTATTTCTTTATGCTCATCATTTGCATATTTGTTTTGAAGAAGCCCACCTACAGCTCTGATTGGCAGGTGGGTGGATGGACTGATTTCAGTTCAATTCGGTTTATTTTATATAGTGCCTTTCACAATTGACAAAAATCCTGAAGACAGTGGAAAAAAAAACAAAAAAAAGAGAGAAAAGATACTTCTGGGGGTCCAGTTTAGAAGCATATAATCTATAAAGTGTCTTTATGTGTCTGTTTTTGCACACAAGCACCTGCTAAAGCAGCGTTTGCCGATCCCAGTTGAGACTCTGTCAGTAGGTAAGTAGAAGGATTATAGACTTCTGGGTTAAAGATTCTCTGGATTAATGTAGGTGCCGTTGCTGCGGTGAGAGGCCCTCGGAGGCCCAGGGGACCGCAGTGACAGGTGATGGGACAGGGCCAGGTGCATGCTGGTGCTGCAGCAGTCGCCTGCCTGACTGACATGGGGGCTTCTCGAATTCTGTCTTCTGTGGGGAATATTACCCAGTAGCTCCTCTCGATGCCAGGCCTTCCGCTGTGTAATTAAACCTGCCTGGCACCAGTGCCCTCCCACTGGGGCAAGGGAAAGCACTAACTCGCGGGTACCAGGGGGTTATCTGTGGTGCCGCCAGGCTGGAATGGATACTGGTGGATATTGGTGGCGATGACGCTTTGGAGGGGAAGATTGTTTGTTTTATTGCCCCTTCCCCTTAGGACATACGCCCCAGGGTGTTGGGTGACTGCACAACCCCCTGCAGGTTTTAGAATGCGGGGATTCCCACAGGGGACAGAGTTATCTGCAAAACCCTGTGCCTGATGGTTGGAATCTCCTTGGGTGGTCCCCCTGCCGACGGGCATTGCCCCAATACGGGGAGGGTGGAGTTTTCTCTCAGATAGGGCATCCAAGCTGTCTGTCTGACTAAAACAAATTATCAGCTGTCATTCAAGAGCCCTGCTGCTTCTTGTGGAGGTTTACTGCATCTCAGTCTGGTGGGGTCGAGGAGTGCTGGGGGGGGGGGGGGGGTTCTTTGTCTCCTTTGCTGTGGATAGTTTTGGTTGCCTAGACGAACTCTCTAGGGCATGAAGCAGGTTTGAATGTAATAACCAGGGTCGTATTAGAAATCAGTGATGCAAAACCCAATCAGTCAATGCTTGCCTACAACTTTGCCAGTATTCGACGTGATGGCAAAGGATCTGGATGAATAGAAGTCAGGAGTTTATTGCTAATCCCTCTTAATCTTTAGCAAAGTGAATTCTTACAGCACAGTCTTCTCATTTAAATATTCACGGCAGGCGGGAAAGGGCTCCGCCCCCAAGTAGCCCCGACGACAATGGAACAGGTTCTAAACATGTTAAAAGAGGCTTCACTTTCATCAGCCTGTGGTTAATTTATTCATGCTGGCCAGTGGCAGCGGCTCCATCGAGGGGAGAATGCTGAATCACAGCCTACATAGTCGGTGATATGACCTGAGCCCAGGCCAGCTGGGCTGTACTGGCAGACCACTGGAATGTGCCATCCCAGACCCCATGGAGCCTCTGCGGCCTTCTTGACACTTCCAAGATCCTCAGTGGTTTCCAGGTTTTGAGCAACAAGTAGAGTTTCCTGCAGTCTCCGGTTCTGTAGCCTGCTCTGATATGCTGTCCAGACTGGGACCAGATCTTACTATCTAATGGCCCCTCGACCGTGCCCTCAAATCCACACGGATGTGTAGAAGCTCCCTCCAGGGCAGGCCATAAGGTCAGTGTGGTTGGGATGCTGTTGAATCTGTATCCCCTGGTGACCAAGATGCCTTTTCCTGGCTCCTCAGTCTTTAACCCGATCTGGGGAGGCTGACGCTCCCTGGCCACCAGGTCACAAGCCCCCATGGTGACCATAACTCACATTTTACGATCCCAGTGGCCGATGAGACATTCCGTATATGGCGTGTCAGGCCAGGATGCGGCTGTGATGTTTACGGTAGAGTGCTGCGGCTTTTGCTATTCTGACATAGCTGTTGTTAGCTGTTGTTAGCCACATTTCCACGGTGTGCCCCTATCTGATTACACACCACCAAAAGCACGGTTTTCATTGTCTTACAGCCACTTCATGGATGCGTCCTCCTACTTGTTACCTTTTGTGGTTATTTTGAAGACAACTATTCTTTCATTGTCAGGTCTTACCAACCTCATTTTGAAAATGGACTGGGGTAACTCTGACCCCAAAAATAACAAAGGGGTTAAGTGTACATCATATCTAGTGAGAGATTACCTGCTCGTTGGGGTCATCTAGGAGCCGAACGTCTAGTCTTCTGTGATCATCTCGTTCTAGCCAGCTTGGCAGAATGGCGTCCACTGATAGAGCAGCTCAGCAGGAAGGCAGCTTTTGTTGGGCTGAGCAGACTGGAACATACTGTAAAGCAATATAGAGGGAGCTGAATGCACAAGTCTGCTGATGATTAGCAGGTCTCTCTTTCTTCCTCTGGTGCATCTTGCCTTCATTCAATCAATAAACTCCTGGCTTTCTTCAATGCTCTTTTCACCTTGAGTTTCAGTTGTCTTCAAAGTACTTAGGAAACGTAAAAATAGGCAGTGAGATACAACGTTGGTTTTGTGCTTGAAAACATCTCTATCTTTTTTTTCTACCCTGTACAGCCATGCATGAGATTGTTAATAATGAACGAGGCCATTAGGGGCTCTACATATCACCCGGGACAAACTAAAAGCATGCCAGTAACAGGACGTCCCTTCCCACGTTATCATGTGGGCACACTAATGACCCCTAAGACGTGACCATGTGACCAGAGTTGGATCCCCATCCGACCAAGCCACAGGTCACAGGGGTGAACAATCATAGTGTAAAAGTACGCACTGAAAACCTGCCAAGAAGCATTCTGGGAAAAGCCATAGCCCACCTGCTCTGATGAATAATAGAGGTTGCCTTGAGTACCCATGTGCCCACCACAACCACCACCGCCCCCATTTCCTGCTCCCAGACATGTAAACAACACAGAGCATATCCTCAGCACTTGAATCTTTTTCCACACATGAACTATTTATATTTCAGCCTTGATTTTGCATTCATTTTAACACGCAGCATTCATCTGTCCACCCAGCATTCATCTGTCCACCCAGCATTCGTCACACTGCTATCGCTGCATCTAAGTCTGCCCACATAGTGACAAGTTTACAGCATTTCTGCTATTGGGTTTTTAAGAAGAGGTCATGTTCCCCTTACTGTCTCACTCTTTTTTTGGTTAGTCATTGGACACTCAGCCTAGCAGCACTTTTATCTAAACTGGCTCCTTATCAGCTGTAAGCTTGTGCTGTATTATCTGCCTCACTTGTACATCACTTTGGAAAAAAACTTCTTCCAGATAAATAAATTTTAACGTAAATTTGCCAATATTCAAAATCCAACTTCCGGTTTTATGTTGAGGGGGAATATGTTAAGTGTCGAGTGCATAATCACAGAGGAAATGTGTTACAGTTTATAGTTTTGGAGCAATGCCCTCACACAAAAATATGTGAAATGATTATAGTCTACCAGAAACAGAAAGCTAAGGGAAAATTGGCATTTTTCATCTTTTATGTAAGGTCTCACGTTACACAGGCACGCACTAAGATTATTTATATTCAAAATATTTCATCTGTCAGCAAATGATTACCTCATCCAAAGAAACCAGGTCAGAGATGCGCAAAGACCCAGGATGGGAGGACCATCTCCAGCCCAATTAAGCGGAACCGTCTTCCATGTTTCCAGCATCTGAATAGGATGGATTACATCACTATTACCTGTAGAATGTGCTTGATTTGAGGACCTATCATTAATATCGATGATATAAGTTGGTACTTAAACCCACCGCAGCACACAAGCCTTTGGTACAGTTCGCTTGTGTTTATTTGACTAGCACACTGTAGATATCACGTATCTGACCTGGCTAAACAAATATTATCTTGCTGTCACTCAGGGTTTCCTTCCCACCTAATTTCCGTGAACAACAAGAAACAGCTCCGACCGCAAAACTAAGACGGGTCCCAAACACATGTCATCCACAGGGGAGTTTCCTCCCTGCTTGATTTCACCCAGGTGGAATGTGGTCCAAACCCATGACTCACACAGCACGTGTGCTTAGTGAGTATTGCGTTTATTGATTATGGTGAACTGAGCTCTCCCTCTTCGATATTTTATAGTAGTAAATCCAGTGTGCACACTGAGGGTCTGTGTGCTACATCTGTGTAATCTGTGTGGATTTGTATGGCTGCTGTCAATGCGGTCATGGACACTTACTTACCTCTGGTGCTGAGTAATCAGAGTTTGTGTGTTTATCTGTTCTACAGCTGAGCGACCAGCTCAAATTCGACTCCAGTGGCGGTGCGTAATAAAGCCCCAGTTAGAGGGCAGCATAATTAGCCTCCATGTATATCACTTCCTCTCTTACATTACGACTGTCACGTTGTGTGTACCCGTCTCACATCTGCTGTTTTCCTTGCAATGCCTCAATCCACAAACCCCAGGAAATGAAACCTTCTTCCACAGCTCAGTCAACGGTTGGTCAAGGCCGTCTGCCGTTCCCCAATAAGTATCAAATGATTGTTTGCGCATTAAATGAAATGCAAGAAGTGTCTCCCATGGCGACGGGCCCTCAGGAATCAAAGGGCTGTTTGATACTGTATCAGCAGTGATTGCAGTTTTTTCCCCCCACAGCTGTGACACATGGGAATGCCTTGGTCAACTTCTCTGTTTCCTGGTAAATCCATGCGGGACTATTGATGTAAGCTTGAAGGAGATGAAGATAAAATGATTAACGATTTGCAAGTTTTACTTTCCCCTCCCCTGAGATGCATGTCCTGAGATGTGTCAGAGAGCTTGGTCTCTCTGGCTGGTGTATCTCCCAGCAAAGAATTTCATCCTCACCTCTCATGGTGAAATATATGCTAATGCTAACACAATGCTATTAGATTTCCTTATAAGGGCATTTTGAGGACACAATAGTGATCTCAAGTCTTACGGTAAACAGATTACTTAATCTCATTTCCCCCAGAAGGTACAGAACGGTCTTTAAGTGGTTAAAGCTAGCTTCTGCAGTCATATGCCCAGCGCACACTCTCGGTCACGCCCTCATCATTGGTGGCACGCTTCTCCTTAAAGTCTCCTGAAAAACCTGGTTTTGGGCAACTGTGAGGTGACAAGCCCTCCCGTGAGCTGTGACAATGCACATCAGCTTTGCACATGCTTTCTCGGAGGCTCTGAATTGTGCTTTGTTTCAAGATGTTACTTTCACTAAAGTTCCCGTAATAGAACACACATTATCTAATACTTTGGGCTGCAGCCTGTCGGAAGTCATTGCTTTGCGATTAGGGCACTAAGAAAGTCTTCATTAATGCCAGACCCGTACGAACGTGCAGAATGTTCCAGAGCTGCCATACAGAGTAATCAGAGTTTTACAAGTTAGTTACATGACAGACAGTGTAGGAAATGGCAAAGTTCAAGCCGGAACCTTTATTAAAATCTCAATGAAAAAGTAAAATGGTAAAAATCAATTTACTCTGTACATGGCAAGAGAGATTTTGTCACAGAAATTAATCGAAAGAGATCAATCGTTGGAAAAGGATAATAATGTCAACGACCTGGATTCTGCAAACAAGCGAAAGGCTGACTGGCCAGAAAGAGACATACATAACCCTAACATAATATAGGCTGCAAGGTTTTATCAGATAAGAAGATTAAGAATTAACTCGCAATCTTTGTATGGATCCAACCAAAACAGATTCCGGAAAGTGAAATACAGCACGCAGGTATATGACCTAGTCATCTGAAAAAAAATAATTTTTAAAGGAAGTCAGGTCAGGTCGGCTGTGTAAGGAAAACTATTCCTATTATACACACAGTATCATCCATGAATGCTTTATAGCTAACAAATGTCTGACTGATAATACTTATCTTCCTCTTTGTACTTTTGTACACATTTATTATTTTCTTTTTCTTTTCATTACTAATCAGTCACGCCATTGTTTTCTTCGAAGAACAATTCCAGATGCTGCCCTTATGGAAACATTAATCAGCGATAAAACTAATAAACATTTATACATTCGTCATATACGGACGGGGCCTCATCCCAAGCTTTTTAGTAGGGAGCTTCTCTGCAAGAGAAGAATTCTTGGTTTATTGGCATTGTGCCCCTCCCCGACCCTCCCCGACCCTCCCCCACCGACCACTGCTTCTTCAGCATGTTAAGTATAATCATCCAACAGATATTATAACATAGCAATTTTCCATCAATGCCAACAATTACAAATTATAGCCTCTTTCAAAGAAGATGGATGTGGACACTGTGGAGTCACAATTTGATCCGCTATGTACAGAAAAACAAGACATTTCCTCTTTTCTCATTTCCCTCTGGTGAGTGTGTGTGTGTTCATTCCAGACTTGAGAGCCTCAGAATCCTTTGAGCACTACAGTCTGTCTGAGAAACCCATGGACTACAGGATCTTGCTGGTGGATGAAGACCAGGACCGTATGTATGTGGGCTGCAAGGATCACATCCTCTCAATGAACATCAACAACATCACTCACAAGACCCTTAAGGTGAGACTTCAGAACTATGAGCCTGAGAACATCAACATGGGACCATTGTGTTAAAGCTGAGGTTGATACACCCTGGTATGTCCACTCCAGTATATTGTCTGCGAGTCCACAGGAACAAACACGATCTTCTGGCCCAAGGCCTAAAACAGAACAACAATCTCATAATACAACAGGATCTTCTTGCCTAAGGCCTAAGACAGGACAACAATCCCATAATGTACCCAACCCCACCTAACTTTCAACTTTTCTTCCACACTAGGACTGCATATTTCGTTGAGAGACACCAATAATGAGTTTAAGCTGAATTTTATGACCTTGCGCTCAACCAAGATTTCACAACATGACTTTATCTAATTGGAACAAGCAGTATTTTACATAACACTGCACAATCTAATCGGGCACAGTTTTTATCTTGATATCTTCAGGGTATGTCTTCATTTTAAGTCACTGGTTATATGGTATTTTGTTGTACGCGTTAAATTAAATTCAAGGTCAATATTAAGCTCTGAAGGTCACTATTGATGACATAATGTGTAGTTTAATGGACGAGGCACATTATACCAAATTCCAGGCTTGGTAATTTAATGGATCTACTGCTGTCAATGAGGTGGTCAATAGCATTATCCCACTTAATCAGAGCTGTCTGATTGCACCTCGGCATTCGGTTTGAAGGGGTTAAAATGTTTTCTGCTAATTACAGCTGTTTTTCGACAGCTCGTGGGGAGGTATTGTGCTCTGATTGACAGGCGTAAAGTGGGTAAACAAGCCTGGACAGCAATTAACATTCTCGGTGGCTCTGTACCGGGTGCATTTGCAGAATTGCTGTCAAACCCAAGCCATTTTGCAACTTCATTACCATAGTACTTGACAGCAAGGTGGGGGTGGGTAATTATGGAGATACACCATTACTGTAAAACCTCATGTTGGCAATTTACTTGCTTGTAGGGATTTATTTTCTCTTGCTTTCTCCAAGCATCTGTTGTTTAGACCTGCGATGATCCTGCTGTTTCCTCAGTCCCTTCTGATGGTGCAACTCCTTTCTTTCTGATCCCCCCCCCCACCCCAGGTGTTCTGGCCAGCATCCACTAACAAGATCGAAGAGTGCCAAATGGCTGGCAAAGACCCTACAGTGAGCATGGGCGCTGTTGGCACACGCGGGATCTACCCTCCCCCCCCATGCTTTCATAATGCTGGACATGTGAACACACTGCCATTTCCTCCATAATGCTGACAATATATATAAAAAACAGCAGCTTGTCAACCACTCTTGTGAGATGATTATCCAGATCAAAAATAGCCCGGCACGTGGAGCAGATGTTCCCCGTCCCCATCATAAAAATAAACCCACAACAAAGCTTGGAAAAGTGGAGACGGCGGATGGTTTCAGCTGACAGCCCTAAAACACCAACAGCTCTTTTGATGCGGGACGTTAATGATAAAATTAGCACGTTAACGTGCAACCAGTAGCATAACACTAGCCGTATTTACACAGGATTATGCTTAATTAGCTAAATGCTACATTTCTCTGATTATTCCCAAATCATATGAGCAATTTAATGTGTATTTAATCTCTGGATGTTTGCATTACTGAACATCACATGGAGCAGGCATGTAGTGAAATTACAGGTTTGAACCCCCCCCCACCTGCGAAATTAATTCATTCTTGGCCAAATTAATTTATTCTTGACCAGACCTGTAGGTAGATGCTATAATTAGGGGGCTGAGCCCCCCCCCCCGGAAAAGGGGCACACCTCCCTAGTCAGAATCTGAGCAGGACTCCCTGCCCCTAGCCGGACCCATAACCCCACCAGATTGACAGGCCTGGAGTGGGTGAACACGCCCAGACAACATTTGACAGTCTCAGTGCTGGACCACCCACCCCCCGAAATGTATTTCTGGCTATGGGCCTGCCATGGAGTCAGCCCTGAGCACACATCCTCCTCAAACAGTTCTTTTTAATGTTTACCATCATTTTGTATCTGTATTTGTTAAAGTAACATCTGCTGGGTGTTTGGTACAAGCAAAGCGGGACCTTCGACGGGCTGTCACTGCCCCCTCCCCCCCACACACACACACCAGCCACCGGCTGCCCTCTGTAAGCTTCAGGCTCGCCTCTTTGGTCCAGTCCCTCAGACCGTGAGCACTTCCCAGAGGGCTGCGGTCCCATTCCCTAGTGTTCACTCCGTTATTTTCGTTTAGTGACTGCACACGATGTTGAATATGAAGTGATAAATATTGGCGGGGGGGGGGTTCGGGCGTGCCGCTCCAGGCAGGGCCTGCTTTTTCCGCGAGTGGTACTGAGTGGCTGCAGCTGGTGTTCCGACAGCCTGGGCCAAGTTCCTCAGAGCTCTCTCTCCTCCCCTCTCCCCTGCTGATCTCTTTTCTTTTTCGCTCTTTCCTTCGTCTACCTTCCTCTTCTCCATTCTTCCCCTCCCACTTCCTTTCTTTTCCATTCGTCTCCATCCACCAAATTCCCAGGAGGGCACGCACCATCCGAGACAAAGTGAACTTAGGCACGGGAGCCTACCAGTCGGGGGGTGCCAATGGTGAAGCATGTCTTGGATGCTTTCATCTTCGTCTTCTTTCTCCCGATACTCTCTTCTTTTCTTATCCTTTCCACTCTTCCTCTGCTTTTCATAGTCCTTCTAACATCTTCTCTGCCTCCATCAATTAAATCCCAGCAGCTAAAAGAAAAACACTCAGCAGACAGGAAGCCAGCTATATGACTGGCCCACCTGGACAGTTTCCATATTCAGACCTGGAATTATTTATTTTATTAGACTTTAGCTTCTGTGAAAGTGAAATAAAGCACAGTCTGACTCACTGTAGCTCAGCTGTACTATATAGCAGGGGGCGTTCAACCTGGCATCCACAGAGTAGCTACAGGGGTCCCTAGAAACTTACCCAAAACTGACAAAATGTCAGGGTAATCATCAGGTTTGCCCAACATGAGAAATATTGAAGGGGAAGTCCTTTCAGTTAGAGCCAAAAATGTTCAAGCCCCCCACCGCCGGCCTTATTTTCAGTTATTAGTTACTTATTTGATCACACATTAATGGTAGGGGAACCCCAGCTCTGCTTTCTTTTCATTTGTGGGGGGGGGGCTTCTCCATTACAAAGGTAAAAACTCCTGCTATGCAAAATGATGGCTGTTCATTCTTGAGTGTGTTTTTAACATCAGTGTTATGCCCAGATAAGCACTGTGATGGGTTGCTCCACCTTCTCAGTGTCCGTCTCCCCCTTCAGCATGGCTGCGGCAACTTCCTGCGGGTGATCCAGCCCTTTAACCGAACTCACCTGTTCATCTGTGGCAGTGGGGCGTTCAGCCCTGTGTGTGCGTACATCAACAGGGGTCGAAGGCCAGAGGTCAGTGTTATTCATACTCACTAGGCTGTCATTGTTATTGTGTGTCTTCTTTTAACAGGAACATGCAATGATCTGTAGTGTTTTCTATGGTGCACTTCCTAATCCATACATAGATAGATAGATAGATAGATAGATAGATAGATAGATAGATAGATACATACATACATACACACATACATACATACTCACTCACTCATTCACTCATTCAGCCCCCGGAGGGAAATTCAGGCATTACAGCAATGATACACAATAGGACAAATATAGTCATTTCAAATTAGGAAAAAGATTTGAAATTAGTAATTAAAATAGAAAAAGAGAAATTAAGTCATATTGTGTACAGAGAATGATGCAAAAATGTGCTATCAGTACTTTCATACCACTTGTCCAGTGGAGGGTCACAGTTAGGGCCAAATATAGGAGCCTGGGGGCCCCTGGGATAAAGTCATTGTTGGGGCCCTACCTATAGCATAAAATGTTGCTTTAAGAACCAGAATATAAATTGGGGTCCCCTACAACTCGGCGCCTACAGGCCAGATTAGCCATTGCGTAAGTCCACCCTTGAAGCCTATCCCAGAGAGCACATAGCAGGGGGCACCTGAACAGGATGCCAGCCCAGCACATTCTCACACTGTGAGCAATTTAGACGTTAGTCTGCCTTAATTCGTGTTTTCTGACTGTGGGAGAGGAGACCTGCACAAACACAAGAGAACTTCAATGCCCAGGGCCAAATTTGTATCCCATCCCTGGACATGTGAGGCCATAGTCATCTGGAGTCATCTTCTCAAGACCAAGTAGGATTCCAGCCTTTAAGGAGCAGAACTACACAACTGTGTCTAACCTAATGTGAGCCTCAATCAATATATGCAACGCGTATGTCTGCTCCTGTCTAAAAGCTGTAAGGCATGCTTGGAGGAGTGTATAGCTCAGACAGTGGGTCTCCTGGATGGCTGCTTAGCACAACTGCGGTCTCTCCTTCTGCCAGCAGAGGTCGCCAGTCTGAAAGTGAGGCACAGAATAGTGCCAGGGCTGGAAACACCTAAATTGAGGTTAAAAAAAAATGGGCAGCCTATAAAACGGCGGAAGGAGCCAAGGTAGCTGTTCCATTGAGGGTTCATTTGCTTAGGATGAAGGGAGCAAGCTCGCCTTGCCCCTCCAGGCAGCCTGACCCCCCCCCCTGCCCCTGCCTCCGGCCACAGAGTGCTGGAAGTGAAAAGCGAGCTACTTATACAGGAAGGGCGTGTTGGCTACGCTTGTGGCCGCAGCCTCCAGTAAATGTGCCACGTTCACTGAGTCGGTTTCCACTCGGGGTCGACTTCTGTCATTTCGGTTTTGTTTGAAATACCGACGGCTCTGTTTTTCCTCGCCGTCCTGTTTTTCCTTCCTCTGTCTGGGATGGAAATCAGGGTGGTATATTCCATCCGCATTTTTTCCACTTCTGTATGCTCTCTCCGTGCACATGCCGCTCTGTCTGAGCTATTCGAGGAGAGTCAGCTGTGCAAAAGGCAACCAAGAGGGGGCTTCCCATTGAGCTTCACAGATCAACGGGAAGCCCCCCCCCCCCCACCCCGTAAAGGCATTCCCCGGTCATTACGTTTTGGGGCAAGTCTGGGAGGATTTCTCTGCTTGTGGCTGGATGAAATTGAAGCTGTCTGTTCCGAACTGAAAGGGAGTATCTGGAAGTAATATAGGAACCTTCAGTCCCCAGTGGCAGGAAACACCTCAGGTCCTCTTAAATGGAGCTCACATTTAATGCCTCACTGAAGGGCTGTAAAGGTCAACTTTCAAACTGGTTTTGTTGTGGACGCACTTCATAGGTGCCTTGGCTGGGAGTGTGTAACTGTATCCCAACTGGAGGCCGTGAGGTTCTGTAACCATAAAATAAGATGTCTACACTCAATACAGTTCCTGTCTCCCTCTGCAGGACCAGGTTTTCCATATTGATTCACGACCAGAATCTGGGAAGGGAAGATGTTCCTTCAGTCCCAAAGTGAATACAGTCTCAGTCATGCTCAGTAAGTCTACAGGGTCACACCGCAGCCGTCTCCACGCCTTCCCCAAACCATCCTTTTGACCTTGCCCATCAGGCTGCCATCTTGTATCACTCAATATCGACCTCTTGACCCCTGGCTTGGCTGCCGGTGTCGAGTTCCCGTTGACATGACCTGCGCGTGTGGCGTTGAGCATGTAGATCGCCTTCCAGACACCCGAGCCCCAGTTGGCCTCGGGCTGCTGCCATCGCTTTATTAGCATGGCTACCAGCCAGAGCGCCACCCCCAGGCCACAGCGGGACCGTCGCCCCCAGGTCAAACCAGGTGGAGTCAGGTTTACAACACATCACACCACCGCTGTATCCAGAGATAGAGCTCCAGGAATGGACAGATGATTATGTGTGCTGTTCCACAGTTTAGCTTGTCTACATACATGATACCCCACAGCAATGAAATGCAATATTTGATATTCTGGGATACACGACTGGTGTCCATTATATATACATATTATCCCTTTAAGGTCTTGGACCCTGGTTGCTACCAGTCAAGTTAAAAGGGGCACTAATGATGACAGGAGGGAACCATGTTTCAAACACAGAGAAACCTTGGCTAGGATGATCCAAAGCTCCTGATCAGCATAAAGAAGATGAATTGCAACACATTCACCATTACTGCCCTCATTACTCCTTTCATATATCCATCTTCCAGGCGCTTCCAACGCAGTGCAAGGTTACAATGTGTTGCTATTTCTACAAATATATTTTCTCAGATGTTTTTCAAACTGTAAAAAGTGAAGATTTCACACAAACTTTTTATGGACCATGAAGAACCTGTTGTCCATGGTCTCATATTGGGCTGAAATGTTAACAGCGTTTGGGCAAATGGCTTTGTTCAGCTGTTTGACGGGTTGCATCTTTTATCCCCCAGACCAGGAGCTCTTCTCTGGAATGTACATCGACTTCATGGGCACTGATGCTGCCATTTTCAGAAGTCTCACCCGCAGAAATGCAGTGCGGACAGACCAGCACAATTCCAAGTGGCTGAGTGGTGAGTGACCCTGGAGAGTCACATGGGCCACTTAGTGTGCACCAACATGCGTAAAAATAAACCCCTCTGTTGTTTTCATCCCTACATTAATAAACTAATGGAAAGCTTTGGTCCTTATCTTTAGTGTGGCAATGCTTTAATAACAGGCATTTTATGTTGTTATGTATCACGTCATATAACTTAGACTGACGCACTCGAGATGTTAGGTCCAGTTTACTGGATGTTGCTGGTGCTTGTCTTACAGAGCCCATCTTCATTGATGCCCAGTTACTTCCTGATGGTTCAGACCCAAACGATGCCAAGCTATACTTCTTCTTCCGTGAGAGGCTAACGGATAACAATGGCAATACAAAGCACATCCACGCCATGGTAGCCAGAGTGTGTCCAGTGAGTGTGTCTCCGCCCATGAACGTCTGTATTAGCCACACAACGGCTTAACTCATCAGCTATTCTTGGCTCATTCAAGAAGTTCTGCTGGCAAGAAGCGATCAGTGTTATTATTATTATTATGATGAACCTCAAATTTAAATGAAAAGAAAATCTGTTGAAAGCACTACATAGGCACATACATATCGCCTTTGCCTTTGCCTCTGTGTCCCCTAGAATGACATTGGGGGGCAAAGAAGCCTAGTAAACAAGTGGACGACCTTCCTCAAAGCCCGAATGGTGTGCTCAGTTGTGGAGGAAGACGGGACAGAGACCCATTTCGATGAGCTCGGTCAGTGTGTCCACATGAGACTTGTAAAGCTGGCATTAACTGGCCTCATAATTCAAAAGCCACAGTAGAAGCACTGTCGATGCACCTTTAAGAACCCAACATTCAGGAAATGTTTGCCAGTATGAACATTTTTAAATTATGGAAGTTAGTTTGAATGAAATTGTTTGCTATGAAAATAAACCTCAATTTCCATCAACCTTCAGAACAGTTAAAAGTCATGCAGGTAATTAGTTAAATTTTCAGATAGCACCTCTGGTTTTTGAGTTTTTTCACCATGCATTTAGATATTAAGCAATCTTTCGATTCATCTGAAGTTTTATCCTGAGTGAAAGACACGGCCTGAAAATGCACGTTGTGTTTTTTTTTTTCCAGAGAGCATATTTTTGCTAGAAGTTGACCACCCCAAGAGCCTTTTGGTGTTTGCTGTTTTCACGTCGACGAGGTAAGCCAACCGCAATATTGCTCTTGCCTTGGAACATGCCGGCCCGGGGTGGATTCTGGTGCCAGCGCTTTGGACATGAGACGTTTGCCCCGGGGAAACTTAAGGCACTTGGGTACTTGGACCTCAGTGTTGCAGTCATTTGTCTCTTCAGTTTTCACCTGTTTTGTTTTAATATCGGTGAACGCACTGTAAGCCTGGTGTATTGATTTTTCATTTATTGTTAAATCTGTGGCCAGATAAAGCAGTGTGCTGCAGGGGGGTTTAACACACTTCCTGTCTCCAATAGCTTGAAGGAATTTCTTAAATACCGCAAACAAAAGAGATTCACGAAACAAACTTGAAAATAAAGTCCTCAAGGAATTTAAATGAAAGTTGACCATAAACTTCAGGAAGTTTGTGGTCAAAAAAATGCTTTTCCAACACTGACCAACTTTTCTTTTTTTCTAACACGTCACCCACCCCCTTATAGTCAGAGAGGGAAAGTTCGGGTCCAGAAAGTACAGTTCCAGACTTTCCACATTTTATTGATCCACATTTTATTTATCAAGATTTAGTTTCAACCAACCAGTTGAGTACTCTGTGACGGCAACTCTTTATGCTCAACTGGTTGGTTGAAACTAAATCTTGGTCTGGATTTGTACTTTCTGAACCTGAACTTTCCATCTCTGCTTAAAGTACCATATAAATTATACATACATTGCATAGAATTCATAAATATAAAAATCTTATTATGTCTGCAACACCTTGTGAATTATAGAACAGAAGACAGATGGACCTACATGTATGAATAATACGAATAACTACCCCTTATGCAGGGTTATGGGAGGGGGGGCATGTTTTGCTGCCCTTCTGAAGCACTAGTGGCTACATCGCTACACCAGTGGCACACGAATGCAGTCCTCCTTTAACGAGGGCGATTACGGTAATGGTGGGTCGTTACTGCAGGAATGCTCTTGCAATCGCGGATCAGCCTTTGTTCCACAGGCTCGATCAGACCCTCCGGGAAGATGGTTTCCCTCTCATTTCCATGTAAAGCCGCTCAGAGACGGCTTCAGCAGGGTATGCCATTTTTAGCCAAAGCAAACAGCTGGTGGCTTTGCGGTGCCCCGCATGTTATTTTTCTTACACACTCAGGGTACTTCCCTCCCTGCCCTATACAGGTATCCTATATTCCTCTGATGAACAGTTTTACTGTTTCAGCATCTTGCTTTTTTTTTTCCTGCCGAGCCACACATCCCTTTAAGGAAATCGGCAAGCTGGCCCCCTGGAGGCACATGACAGAAAATCCAGTGTGATTTTGGTGTCCTCGGGCTCCAAAAATAGTAGTTTCTGTATAGAAGGGCTTCTCTTTTCACTTTGCACTTTGTTAATGTACCTTAACCATCTTCACATCTCTGCTCCCCCCAGCTCTGTGTTCAAAGGCTCGGCAGTCTGCGTGTACAACATGGCTGACATCCTGACTGTCTTCAACGGACCCTTCGCCCACAGGGACGGCCCTAACCACCAGTGGGTAGCATACCAGGGCCGGATTCCCTACCCCCGACCAGGAACGGTGAGATCTAGGGCTGATGCTCTGAGCAAGGTGGCGTCTCCCTCCATAGACCTCGCTGTAGTCCAGTGAGCCATCATTAATAACCTTCTCTATGTACTACCCCCTCTTTCCACCGCTGCACCCTAGTGCCCGGGAGGAGCCTTCACACCCAACATCCATACCACGAAGGAGCTCCCGGACGACGTGGTGAACTTCATCCGGAACCACCCACTCATGTTCAATCCCATCTATCCTGTGGGCAAGAAGCCATTAGTGGTGCGCACCAACGCCGATTACAAGTACACCAGCATCGCTGTGGACCAAGTGACTGCCACAGATGGCCAGTACCAGGTCCTTTTCTTGGGGACAGGTAAAGCATTGTCTAAAGTCAAACTCACCATCTCTCCTTCAGCAGTAGAACTGGATGTTGTATTAATGCATTTTGAACACTCAGAGTGTTTTACATTCTATGAATTTGAATCAACTGGAACACCCCATTCTGACTTCCTCTTATGTGTAGCTTTTAATTTGTCCTTCATTTGTCCTGGATAGACAAGGTTAGAATAGGAGAGCCTGTGGGAGAAAAATATAGAACATACGCCTTGGTCTGAAGCAATGCGCAAACCATCCATTCTTCTTACCAATATGTTAGTGTTTCATAGTTGCTGACAGGTTAAAACTCAAGGGAAACTTGAGCATAAGATAGACACCTCCTAATAGTTAACAACCCTCAGAGAGCAGGTGGTCCTTCAAGCCATTATTTGTGGCCAGTCATACTGGGAATGTCTTCACTTGGTACAACAGCAGTATCTGGACCAAATAATACAGTAAGAATTTGGGCTTGGGAGTACAGGCAGTGTCTCAGACTATCGGTAGAAGGTGGATCTTCATCTGACAGCAGTGGAAATATTTGAACCTCGCAGTTCATGAAAAGTTGTGGCCTGGTAATACTGGGAGTGCTCCGAGGTAGTACTGCAGGTACCTGGGCCTGGTAGCACTCAGAGAAGCTAACCAGTCTCAAATCACATAGGAAATCTGAACTGGGTGGTTATAGGTATGATTTTAAGGTTGTAGTACAGTCGGATTGTAGGCATAGCTGTGCCAGGAAGGGTCCCGGCCTGAAGTGGGAAGGGTCATACTTGGTGTTAGGGAACACAGAGTCCATACCAAAGGGGGCTGGGGTCACACGGGGGGTTGGAGTGCACGGGGAGTCCAGGCCTGAGGTGCGGGCAGAGGGCCTTGCAGCTGTTAGCGTTTATCAGCCTCCCTCTTCCCCCGGATTCCTGAACAGGAGCCAGCAGTGTCAGGCTGGGGCAAGGCTGCCAAAACTTTGCTTAGGTGGTGTGAGGAGTTTTATTGGGGATTTCCACGTTGTTTGTATTTTATTTTTTGACTAATTCCATCTTGAATTGGTGGCCCCTTGTATTGCGTTTTTGTCCTCTCCATGACTGACTGTAAAGATACAGTCCTGGGGAGCACCAGGCTCTTTCCACAGCTCGGATATCTGGAAGCTTCCAGAGACGATATCCATCAGGACTAGAGCATTGCGTGTATGAAGTGGAACTAGGTCCCATTTTGCTGATTTTCTCCCACTGCTCATTTTCCATCCATCCTTCTCCAGAAATGCATATCTGTTACAGGGATGCGGTGAGCCCAGAGTAAATCACAGAAAGTACACGGCATGCGGCGGGAGTACCCCCCTGGATGGAATGTTGGTCCATCGCAGGGCACTAACACAATCATACACAGAGGACTATTATGCAATACCAGTCAACCTAAACCTCAAAGAAAATATGCAAAATCACAATCATAAACACAGAGATGCTGAAGCAGGGATGAAATCCATAACCTTGGAATTGTATGGCCTATTTTTTAACAAAATTCAAAATTTTAACAATTTAGGGCGTTTTAAATTAATCATCAGATGTCTGGAACAATTTGAAAATTCATCTAATGCACCTTTCCACTTTCTGGACCGTATTTCAACTTAATCGGTTTATTTATTTGGCCAGTATTTCAGGAAAATGATGTAAGTCTGAGTTGTTGTGAATGCACACCCCCTCATTTTAGAAAGCGCTGGAATGAGGACGTGGATGCTGAGTAGTCAGTGTCCAACGGATTGATTTGCTGTTTGTTCAGCTTCTTGACTGATTAATTGGCTGATTTGTTCCTCAGACAGAGGAAGCATTCAGAAGCTGATCGCCCTGCCTGGGAACCGCTCTGTGAACAATGATCTGATCCTGGAGGAGCTGCAAGTGTTTAAGGTGCGAAGTCTCCCTTATGTCAGCCTGGGGGAAGGGGGGGGGCATTTGGAGGTCGTCACAAACTCCCACCCACATGACTAACTGGTCACAGCTGCCAAAGAAGATGACTGGCTGCATTACAAATGGTTAGGGTGTGTGCTCTCTCCTGGGGGGAGGGGAGGACACCAAAATGCAACATCGCTGTTTGCCATTAGCCAAATTCTTACCATTTGCAGCATATGGGAAATATTTTGAGGTTTTAGTAGACTGGGGGGCAGTCAAAATTTATGAAAATATTGCACCAACCAGTGGGGACAGTGAATCGAGGGAACAGTAATCTCATTAAACCTAATGGCATACATTGATCTCATAAACCAGCAGAACCTGTTTTTTTTAAACATAAATAAACGTCTTTCTGCTTTGTAACACGGCCATTGGTTTTTTAAGGACTTTGTATATGGTTTGCTGACTAAGAAAGGAATAGCTTTAGTCACTATGCTGAGGATGCCAGCTCTGATTTGTAGGAATGGATGCCTCAGCACGTGTCTGCCAAACCTAACCCCTCGTTTACATCCTTTACAAATGGCACGTAATTGCAACACATCAATCTTTATTCTTTCCAGAGTCACACTCCAGTAACAAATCTGAGAATATCCTCCAAAAAGGTGAGTCACACACCCTGGAAGATCACTCGTTCTTGAGCTCATTGGTGTCATGTAGAAAGACAGAGCAGACCGATATTACAGTGTCGACCACAGTGATGATGTAAAAGAACGGAGCAGCGTAGTTTAACAGGGAAGCTGCCATCCACCCACGCCGAAAGAAGCTACCAGTTGTCACGTGTACTCTTTTCACTCCAGCAACAGCTGTACATCAGCTCGGAGTACGGCATTTCCCAGGTGTCCTTGCACCGTTGCCATGCCTACGGCTCCGCGTGCGCTGACTGCTGTCTCGCCCGGGATCCTTATTGTGCCTGGGATGGACTGAGCTGCTCCCGTTTCTACCCTACAGGCAAACGGTAAATGCCCCACATTGGTTCTCTTACATCCTTGCTCATTTACCCCATATTACTTAACCCACATTCCCTTCCATCTGTATATACACATATTACTAACTTACCACTGTCAAGGAGTTGGCTAGGCCTAAGTGCAGCTCGGCTGAGCTTCCAATAAATTCCAATAAATGTTATAAGTGTAAACAGTATTGGAGCAGGAGCTACACAACGTCTGTCAAGCATAGCAAGAACCTAATAAAATAAGTATTCAAATCTATAGACAATGTGCAACATTTAAAAGCATTCAGGGAACATGGAGTTCTGTAGGCTAGCAATGATGTTTCAGACCAGATGGATCTTGAGGCATTTGTTGATAGTGGAGAGGGAGTCAGATGAAGGCAGCTGGTGGTGAGTGGCTCACCTGGAAGATAATGCAAACTCTACAAAAGACAAATCCAAAAATCACGGAACAATACTCAGCCACATGCAGCCATCACTGTATCAACCATGTAGTCTGATGAATCAGCCAATGCCGATTGCCATAAAATGCTTAAAAACCGGTTGTTTTTTTTCTGCCCGATCAATTGGTCGACCTCTGCATAGCACCTATGGACATGGATTTCTGACCAAAAATATGCCCGTTATATCACTCTAGGTACTTGAGCCCATTTATTGTTAAAATGTGATACATATCAATACCATTTAAGAACCTTTTCTTAATGGTACAGCAGCAACAAGTGAGGGCACCAACCATGGGCGCCGTAAAGGGGGGGAAAGTCGATTCCAAGGGCCCTTGAGTGACATGCTATCATGGGGCACAAAATCTCTAGTGCCGCCCATGGCATCAACATTCTTAAAGTGAGAAGCCCATGTCCAAAATCGCCATTGAGTCATAAGCTCCCTTGCCAATGGTAAATGCACTAGTGTGAAAGGCTGACTCCTTTCTTTGCTGACCCTGGCTGAGGATTGCTCCATCTTCATCGTGTTCCTACAGGTGTAAACAATAAGTCAAAGTCCTTCCTTTGCTGACTCTGGGTGCGGTTTCCTCAGTCCTTGTTCAGCACTAGCTGAACTGAAGCTGCTTTATTTCAAATTCAGCTTGGTCTTGCACACGTCAGGTGTTATCGCAGCAGTTCTCCAAAGAACTTTGTCATTTTTGGCCATCTTTCGTTGCCATACTGTGAAGAAAATATGTTAACATGCGTATAATTTGTTGAGCCCTTAAGGTTCCTATGTGGCTATGCTGATTTACAGTTTTTTTTTGTTTTGGAAGGGACCTTTGGAATAACATCTACTGAATTCTTGAAGATGAAATATCTACCTTCTAATGTATGCAAAGTTGAGCAGCTTATAAAATCCAGGGGTCCCAACGCAGCGTGATATAGGAAAAATACAAGAGCAGACCTTACCGGTAGTTCAAGCTGATAAAATGCAATGGACCATAAAGTTTTTCTCAACATACCGCATTCGTAACCAGTAAATGACCAGATGAATTCAACTGTATGTGTGTGTGTGTGTGTGTGTTTGCCATTGCCGTGTCACAGGAGAAACAGAAGGCAGGACATCATACACGGGAACCCGCTGACACAGTGCAGAGGTTTCAATCTGAAAGGTGAGCCTTTGGCCCATTGAGATGTTAAGTCATGGCAGCATGTCGCCAAATGTCACATGCCGAGGTGACGGCCGGACTCACGCCCTTGTGGGAGCAGAAGGCAGCACTGGAGCGGCAGGTGCTTGTGCTGCAACCTGCGCCAGACCCTCCTACTTGGTTACATCACTCTCAGGGCTTCTTGGCACATACATCTCTGCAACAATCCAAGGCTGGCTTGCTCTGCGTCCAATGAATCACTGTTGACCACAGAGACCTCAGCAGGAGGGAGGCTACACAGCTTGGAATCCAGCAGTCCAGCAGATGTGCCTGTCCAGTGTAAATTTTGGAATTCATTACAGCTGGGAACCCATAATCTAATACGAATGTGTGATCTTGTGGTTTGAAGCCGATAACTGTGACTATTACTGCTGTCATCCTGGAATGAGGAAAAAGTGTTGCATCGCAATAGCACTTGTTACCTGTTCTGGAGATCGCCATTCCGTTCCAGAGCATCCAAAGCAGAAGATCACCCCACTGTCTGACAGTAAATTGTTGAATATGTCAGATCCAAGCTTTTCCTGTTAGAACATGGCAGATGGGTCAAACCCATGAGGACATAAGAGCATGAATTGTTTTTTTGAAAAGAGGGAGGCCTGTCTGTGCTTCTAGCAGGCAGAGTGTGGGATTTATTTGGGTTAGAGTAGCAATGGTCGGGTTCTGGGTTTGGGTTGAGTTTGTTGGGTTACAAAAATCACAGAGGTTTGTTTCCACTTCTCTGCTGTTGTCTGTTTTTTGTATATACTGAGTGGTTAAAAATGAAGGGATGGCTGGTTCTTTACTTATCGCTATATCTTACAAAGACTGATATATATAAACCAAATTGATTTTATTTTGACTGATGAAGGCTTTTTGGGTTAGGATATGTTGGATTCTGGGTGAACTTTTTGTTAGGTTCTGGGGTTTTGGCTCATGTTAGACTGGGATAGATTGAGTCAATGATGGGTGTTGTGTCGTTCATAGCCTATAGGAATGCGGCAGAGATGACACAGTATGGGGTGAAGAACAATACAACCTTCCTGGAATGCCCGCCCAAGTCCCCACAGGCTTCAATCCGGTGGCTCATTCAGAGAGACAATGACCGGAGAAAAGAGGTGAGGTGACCAGTATATTCTGTGCATCCCTAATCTGATCTTTGCATTGCATCACTTTTGATATAGAGTAGCATGTATCATGATGTATAAAGATATGGTCAAAACCTTCTAAAGAAATGTTTCTAAACCCAGTCCTCGGGAATCCCCAGACAGTCCACATTTTTGCTCCTTCCCAGCTCCCAGCATACCTGTACCAAGTATTCGGTGTTCTTGATCGTTTAGTTCAAGTGTGATAGAAGCAGGGACCAAAAATGTGGACTGTTTGGGCATCCCTGTGGACCGGGTTGAGAAGCACCGTTCTAAAGGTACTCAAGTCGAAAAACGAATCCGAAGAACTGTTTCACTAGCACGTCGATTCGGACAAAAGTGTCTGCTAAATAAATACATGTAAAATAACTGTAATGATGAACATTACAGTTGCAGATGTGCATTTGAAGTTCATGTTTGCCTCACATCACTGCAAGCAGCTCATAGCAGAAAAATGAAATCACAAATTTCAGCACGGAGGAAACGCCTCAGGGATGAAATCAAGGGGTTTTTTGGACGGATTTACTGTGTATTTTTCAAGTAATATGATGGGTGGTGTTGACAGCCATAAAATGTCCTATGAAATGGAACTGCAATTTGACACCAGAGGGAACAAAAGTTATGGGTGCGAGGAATCAAACAAAAAAAAAATGTAAAAAGACTTTTAGTGTGTCAGACTGCATCATCTACCCAGCGGGTAAGTTTAAGGTCATGTGGTACACATACCAAGCATATACAAATGGACCATCTGGTCCTTCTGAGCAGACTGATATGTTAAGTTCCAAGATTATCAAACTAAAGTTGATCTTTGAACTATTTCCTTTTCCAAGCCAAGGATTATTTCATTAAGAGATGCTGATATCCAAAGCATTTTAAGTAGTTTCCATTCACCAGACAGCTGGTGAGCTTAAAGCAAATCAGGTCATGGGTTCAGTATATTATATACCTGGTACCATTAGGGATTCTTAGATACATCCCTTTATTCGTCTTCCATAACTGTCCCTGTGTAGGATCGCAGTGAGTCTGCAGACTATTCCAGGAACAAGAGGGCACAAAACAAGAGAACGTAGATGACATGTTGCAAAGGCGCGGAAAATTTTCAGAAACTTTCCCTTCCATGGGGAGTTAGGCTGGGGAATTTTTGGAAATATTCCAAGTCGGAAACTTTGCACAGGAATTAACAGGAATATGTGGGAAGTAATTCCCAGAATTTTGCGACCCTAAAACTGACACGCTGTTACAGTGCAGTGACCCATGCACACTAATTTAGAGACACCACTTCTCCTTGGAACGAGCAAGAAAACCCAAAGACAAAGCCGAGGGCACAGATGGAACCAGTGACGCTGCAGGTGCAACAGTGGTACTTACTGAGCCACCAGTCTTGGAAACACATGATGATGATGTTCATCTGAGGATGTTTGTATGATTATGGATTGCTGTGTCTATGCAGGTGAAGATGAGTGACAGGGTGGTCTCCACAGACGAAGGCCTCCTGATCCGCTCCGTCCAGCTGTCGGATCAGGGCCTATACTACTGCCTGGCAACGGAGAACGGCTTCAAGCGCACAGTGGCCAAGATCCGGCTGAAGGTGCTGAGCGACCACCTGGTGGGCAACCTGCTGGACAAGCAGCGGTCACAGTGGACATGGGAGAACGCTGTGCACCCCAAGGCCCTGGCACACGCCCTGCACCCCGGCGACACCGCGGCCGCACGGCGGTACTGCAAGGCGCAACAGCAGCGAGGCGTGCTGGGACCTCCACGGGGAGACCTGGCCAAGCTGAAGTCGCTGATGGATCACAGGAAAAGCCGCAATCGTAGGAACCATCTGCCTGGGGCATAGGTCGGGGCCGGGCCGGGCCGGGGGTGAGGTGAACCCAGGTGAGGGGCAGTCACAGAGCAGCTCCATGGAAATTACTCATTTCCACCCCGTTCCCGTTCTGACAGCGGCCATGCGAAGGAGGAGCAGAAGCTTTCCTGTGCTCGCTTGTTGTCCTACGTGCATGAGCTTCCCTGACCGGACAACTGTGAGACACTTGTGTACACACACAGGCACACTCGTGCACACCTTCTCATATCACATGTACATTTAGGACAAATGTAGTTCTGCCAAAGTGTCAACAGTGGATTGGACAGATTCACAAAAAAAAGAGTCCTAATGTGTTTTTTTAACTCTGCTTACACAGTAATACACAGCATCTTAGCTGTGACTACCAACAGCTCCAGGACAAAACAACAACCTGATGTGCAGCTGAATTAGGAATGTTGCGGATTAGTCAATCACCCTGTCTCCTGTGGGATCCTGTCACATCGCAGCTGAACTTGAAAGACTAGGGGAGGAGAAAAGGATTTTTGAAGAGAGGCTGGATTAAATTATACTTTAATGTGCATATTTTCAGTTGCTGCCAAGTATATTCGTGACTGTTTTACCTTGAATATTGAGGATATTTTTTTGTTGTTTAGTTTAAGCCTGAAATCTGCAAAATGACTGCAAAGACAATTACTCTCACTTACACAATATTTATCTCCCACATAAAACATTTAATATATTTATTGACGCCTTTCTGAGTGAAAGGGTCTTTTAAAAACAAAAAGGAACCATGTCGTTTTCTTGCGCACGTTCTACGTATTTATAATGCCAGTCAAATTAACATAAGAAGTCATATGGTAAAAAGAATATGAATAGCTTCGTGGTAGATGTTTTATTCTGGGTGAGTAAAGCAAGCACTTCCATTAAAATATGTTCTTGGGGAAAGTTAAATGCATTTTTAAAAAAACCCTAAAATATGCTTTTTGTTCAGCTGCTGGCCACGTGTAACCGCTTATAAGGCTGTGAAGGTAGCAGCAAGGCAGCGTTAATATGGAGACATGCGTTTGCTAGTGGAAAACACCTGCGCATGCCGATTTGTCACATTCTCACATGCGGACGCAGAAGCAGCAGCGCATCCCATGAAATGTAATCTATACGATGAGTAAATATGGAAAAAAACTTCTTTCTGTAAATTATAATTAGTCCTTCTCATTTTTCAAACTGAAACATGTAAATGCTATCGCTTGAATGAGAAAATACTAGGAAACCCCACTTTTTATGCAAGGTACCTAAACCCGGCGCATGTAAACTGGAAAACGTTTAAAACACTTTTAAAAACTCTGAGAAGCGGAATGCAGAATGTTCTTTTTACTCTTTGTCATATAATGAAATATTAATTATGACTCGAATAATTCAAAATTGCCCGCCATTTTAAACATGAACGCAAAAGAGTAGGCATTGTGTATTATAAAAATCGTATTTCTGTCAGAATTTTTGCACACAACAGCTTAAAGAATTTGCACCAAGTAGCTCACTTTGCCAAATACTCCAAATGTAAAGTTTTTATAGTGCACATGCCATAATGAATTGTGATTCCTTACATTTGAACCTTGATGTTCGTTGCCATTCTAAATATTAGACTGAGGAAAATGTTGAGTTGCTTTTAAATTATTATTATTAATAATATTATTAATATTAACCCTGTACACTTCGTTTCATAGATTATAAGAACATGTTGGTCTTATCCCCTAGCTCCAACATTTAATGTCATTTTGTGATATTAAGACGCTGTGATGTAAAACTTGTGAGTATGTTGTATATAAGTTTAATACGTTATGTTAAAAATACTAGACCAGGGGCCGTATCACAAAGCTGGATTTCTTGCTTAGCCGGATAACTTGTCGGATTTAAGGTAGTCTGGGATAAATGTAAGTGAACGAAGATAAAGTCCATTAAATCCGACAAGTTATCGGGGTAAGCAAGAAATCCTGCTTCATGATACAGGCCCCAGATCTGCAAATCGCAGAGGAAAGTTACTTTAATTGTTGATAAAATACTTCATTTTCCATTTATTTGATCTTTTACCATTTTCTTTTCTCTATACAAGACATGAGTCCCTGCATTTAATACAACAATCATGTTTAATAACGCTTTAAATAAAAGTACTCAGAAGCAGAAGGTCATAATGGTTATTAATGTCTCTATTTGTGTATTTCAAAACCAAGTTACAAACTTCCAGTGTAGTCTTATTTATTATGTAACATGTTGAATGTCTGATAAATGGTGATTTTTCAGCCATTGCGTTTGCAGTATGGTCTGTTTGCCATCAATGCGGTTCTGTATTTGAATGTAAAATAAAAAGCCACAGTCTTTGATTGCTCACAGAGGTCTTCAGTAATGTGTCGTTTGATGGCCTTGAACTTCCCCCTGTCACCCCCAACTGGCACCGATGAGAGCAGCATGGATCCACTGTGGGCTAAATTTACTTGCTGAAAACAGTATTTCGCCCCATGTGAAAGACATGGGTTCCCAAGTCAACCAGAGAGCTGATCTATCCAATTTGATTGTCTTTTTGTGAGACCAGGGGCCTGTATCATGAAGCAGGATTTCTTGCTTAGCCAGATAACTTGTTGGATTTAAGGTCTGGGCTAAATGTAAGCGAACAAACATAAAGTCCATTTATCCCAAACTAAATTCTGATTTCTTTGTGATACAGACCCCAGGAAGCTGCGTAGGATTTGGAAGTCGGAAGTGGGGGCTGTTTTAGACGAAGTGGAGACAAATAATTCTCACTGACAGTCCCTACGAGCCCTTAACCCTCCCGTGAGGTCTAATTACGGATGCATGGACTTGGGGCCAAGTTCTCTGGGTCGCCTTTAATTCCAGTGTTACTACATTTGCTTGTTTGTGGTGGCAGCAGACACACCCAGGAATCAAAAAAGGCCCTCTCACCAGCATGTGTGTGGGGGTGACTTGCAAAGCGACGGATGAGTTCTTGTCGAACAAATGTGCTCCCTAGACCGTGCACAGCCACAAAGCAGTAATTCAGCTGATTCATATTCCATTTGGGCAAACAGTGAAGAGGGGATGAAATGTGTACTGAATGATTCAACTTCAAAGGCGGGATCAGACGTTTTATTCCAGTAGCTAAATTCAGAACAAGGACTTTACTGTGCAGACCTGGGACATTGTGACTCATTTTTGTTTTTCCTTTCTTACATTCATCTCCTACATAGAAAATGACACCCTTTCAATGTGAAGATAAGATTCATAGGTTTGTCTCATGGATTTCTTTAAAAAGCCTCAACTGGATCTAAAAAACAAATCCCTGCTGGGCTTGGAGAGTTCTCCACAGTTCTCAATAAATTTTGAAATTAGACTGCTCCCCACTGCCTCTTCTACTTCTAGGGAGGAAATACATTAGTCATAAACATTGAGTATTTATGACAGGGGTGATTTTCATGCTGTTTATTGCTTGTATGTCAAGACAGCAGTTTTTTTTTGAGATATGGACAATTATGTTTCCACTAGTTAAATAAAAATATGCCTTCAGCTGTAACGCCTTTTATGGGTTTAGGTACTAATCAGTGACTTCTGTCTTTTAAATCATATTAAATTGTCAGCTCTCTCCACTTGGCTAATGTGACTTTAATGTCATACAATAATGTCCTTCAGGGGGAGCAATATAAGGAGCAAAATTAGCCTTTCTGAACCATTACATGATTACAGTTCAGCATGGCTTGCATGAAGATTAGAGCAAACAATTTCACCTCTTCAAAGTTGATACCTATAAGCCCAATCATCTGTGATGGAAACATGGAGCTGAACACCACACAAATCTTCATTATCCACTGTTTATTTCAATGAGAAACACCGCAGAATATTTGAAAGATATCGCCCTTCACAAATCTTACAACACATACTATCTAATCAAATTATGACATTCCAAATAAAAGGAACATAATTCCCTTTTTTTCAGTAAAAAAGTCAGTGTGATGTTATTAAAACATTTTCAGAAGTACTGCATTTTCAGACAACAGCAATCTTTCAGAGATATACCCATGTTACTGTATTGCATGAGGAAACAAGGCTTAATAGAATGTAATAATACAGGCATGTGTCGCTTACCAACCAACCGCCGAGCTTCCAGAGAGATAGCATGCATCGAATCAAATAGCATCTCGAACTGGACATAAACAAATGTAAAATGTATAACGACCCACTTACCACACAGTTAATAGTATGTAGCCAAACGCAGTCACTGTAAGATTCTAACACCTGAGCTCTTATTTATGTCATTTTTAAGTGCATCAAAATATAGTATTGTCGCAGTAGTGTAGAGTATTTGGTACAGTACTTTACACTACAGCTGCCTTTGCATCCTAGACAACTTCAGCTCCATTATAGTTAAATAAGAATTGTGTGGGAGAGTATTATAATTATTACTGTATTAATATGTGCATACTGTATTTTATTATATGTATTTAGTCACTGTTGCTGTTGTATTACATTACAAGATTTAGCGACATATACCTGTATATTTAACATATAATAATACTGTTTAATTCTTTGCATAAAGTACATAATCAATATCACAATCTCTGTCAACAGGCAGGAAATGCAAATGCTTGTTGAAGCAGCTGATTATTCTAATATCTCTCCCACTAACATACTTATCTGGCAAAAGTTACTAAGACTTTCTGGTAATGGTCACTGCTTGCTTCATGTTTATTTGATAAAGTCTGCCAGATCATACAGCGTGTCCTTTCCTGTGAATTATGCAAGCGGCTATGGTGCAGACCAGAAAGACCACTGACCCAAGCGACAGCAAGGTCACCTGAACAGTCTCCAGCATCTTGACACGTGATATCAGCTCTGCCTTGAACATGTCTGCCGTCTCATCATCCATCGCGGCAGTCTGTCATACAGAGCAGACGACAGTACGATTACTGTACAACACCACATTGCATCCATCCATTTTCTGTACCCAATTATCCTATTCTGGGTTGCGGGGGGTCTGGAGCCTATCATCAGAGGTTATGAGCACAAGGCAGGGAACAACCCAGGATGGCGCACCAACCCATCGCAGGGCACACTCACCATTCTCTCACAGAAGCACACCTATGGGCAATTTGGCAACTTCAACTAACCTCAGCCCCCCTGTGGGGGGAAACCTGATAACAACACAGAGACCACGCAAACTCCACACACGTGGAGCCATGGCAGAGACTCAAACCCAGGTCCCAGTGGTGTGAGGCAGCAGTGCTAAACACTGCACCACCTCATCACATCGTCTATTCATTGAAATGTATCCACATTGTATTGAACATATGAATTTTGCCTTTGGTACGTTACGGTGGTCTTCTCTAGTGTTTCTCAAACCAGTCCTCAGGGACCCCCAGACAGCCCTCTTTTTTGCTACCTCCCAGCACACCTGTACCAAACAATCAATTGTGTTGAGAGCTTGGAGGGAGCAAAAATGTAGACTGTCTGGGGGTCGCCAAGCACCAGATTGACAAACATTGGTCTATTTTGACACATTTAACCTCTAAAAACTAAGAACAGGGTGATCAATACTTAGACTAGTACAGACAGTCCCCAGGTTACGAACAAGATTTGTTCCCTAAGTCTGTCTTTAAGTCAAATTTGTAGGTACGTCAGAAAAATAATAATACAGTACATACTAATAATAACAATTACAGAGTAATAATAACAATCAGTACAAAAACAATAGGGATCCATCAGCAAACGCTGTTTGGACCCCTAACTAAATATGGAACTGAACCTCAGGTCGACAAACCATTGAAGCTGCCAAATATTTTCATGAACCTCACAAAGCAGTGTTTTTTATTACAAACCATTATATTTAACCTGAATTTTTAATATGACAGGCGTTGTGGCAGTCTGTTTGTAAGTACGACTTGTCCATAAGTCAGACATTCATAACTGGTGTACTGCCTGTAGTGTATCAAACAGAAACTATTACACATAACAGAAGAAATAGGTAAGTTCTAAACTTAAAATCCACAAAGATTACACAGGGCTTCTTTCTGGAGTACTTACCTCATTCAGCCACACCAGGGGGAATACAGTATGATTGTTAACCTTGTTTAACACTCTGGAGAACAAGAGGAACACAGAGTGAGTAGCTGTTGAGAGTTGCTTCGTGTAACGCTCCTGAAGCCGGAGAGCACCTTACTTTATCACGTCTGAGGAGCTGTACATCATGTTGATCTGAATCCTCTTCGCGAACCTCATTGTGAAGCCAGTGGTCTGACAAAAACAAACAAAATAAGACAGGGAGCTAAGCATTAGGTATTTCCCAGCATGGTCCTCAGAGACCCACAGACGGTCCACGTTTTTGCTCCCTCCCAGCTTCCTGCCAGGCAGTCTACGTTTTTGCTTCCTCCCAGCTTCCTGCCAGAGAGTCTACGTTTTTGCTTCCTCCCAGCTTCCTGCCAGACAGTCTACGTTTTTGCTTCCTCCCACCTTCCTACCAGAACCTGGGAGTGAGCAATAACATGGACTGTCTGCGGGTCCCCGAAGACAGGATTGAGAAAAATTGGATTAGGACAAAAGTGTAGCAGAACATTCTCATTCACTCTCTCACACACAGACATGAGTATGTCATCTGTGGAGAATTTAGTGACCGTGGGATCAATCTGTCATACTATAGGTCAGGCTTCCCCAGTTCTGGTCCTGGAGGGCTAGTTCACAATACAGTTTGCAGATTTCCCTGCTCAAACACACCTACTAAACCTGGTAATTAGCTGATTAAGGTATGTTTGAGCAGGGAAATCTGCAAACTGTGTTGAATTCTGGCCCCAGAATTGGGGAACCCTGCTCTAAGTTTTGGTGTTAAGTTTCACTTAATGACCTATTAACTCAGCTGCCACTTTAACTGGATAATTGTCAGAAATTTAGAAATCTAGCCTGGGGTAGCGAGCAGACCTAATTGCTGATCCTTTTGTAAACAAGGGTCGGAGGTCAGAGACAGGAACTACTCACCGGTTCCACATCCAGGAATGTGTTGTGATACGTTTCACTGGGGTCTAAGCCCAGCACTTTCTCTCGCAGGATTGCGCTACCGTACAGGAAGTGAGGCAGCGATATGTAGATAGGCACTCCTGCAAGTTATTTGATTGCTGTCATTACAGCACTCCAGGTGATTCATTGTCAACCTACTTGTGCACCTTCACAGGTATTTCCACAGACTGCTACAAAACACCTTCATTAACCTAAGAGGGGGCCAGATTTTTCATCCATCCATCTATTTTATGTAACCGCTTGTACCATTCAGGGTCGTGGGGGGTCCAGAGCCTATGGGCGCAAGGCAGGGAACAACCCAGGATGGGGTGCCAACCCATTGCAGGGCTCACTCACACATGCACACCTACACGCAATTTGGCAACTCAAATTAACCTCTGCATGTTTTTGGACTGTGGGGGGAAACCGGAGTACCCGGAGGAAACCCCACGACGACACGGGGAGAACATGCAAACTCCACACACATGGAGCCATGGGGGAGACTCACACCCTACTCCCAGAGGTGTGAAATAACAGTGCAAACTATTGCGCCACCATGCCACCCCAACAATGATGTTAAGAAAGACAATTACGCTGTATTTCTCAGTAAAAATGAGAAAATTTGTTCATTTGTTTTATAGTCTGGACAATTAAATAATATCCAAGTAGAAAGATTATACCAGGTAAGACCGCATAACTGCACACTAATTACTTCCACTAAAAACTGAACGAGTGATCTAATTACTGCTAGCACAAGTTATATTACCTAACAGTATCAATAAAGTTTAAACAACTTGATGTGTAACTGTAATCCCCATTGATAGTGAATAACCTCCCTAGTGCCAGATAGCCATACTGATACTCACCGTCTCTACAGCTGCTAGTGTCCAGCACCCCGGCCATACTGCAGTTAAGGGTAGCGACTTCATCACGACAGTAGCATTTGTTATCGGGGTTGACAGCGGGGGCCGCGAGCGTTAAGGGGGGAAGCATGTAGCGATACATTTCAATTCCCTTCAGGTCCACGGTGCCGGTGAACTCTGCTGAGACAGACCTGCAAAACAGAGCTCGCCTCAGTTGGTATATCCTGGCCTCTGGTGGCTGTTCTGTGCAAGAGCAGTCAGTCCATAGCCATGCCTCAAAATCTGAAATGGACTCACGCGTTTGCAACTGTAGGACAAGTGCAAAATCATCTTGTCAACTTGAAAACTCTGTTCTAATAATCATTAAATAACAGTTTTTGTCAGAAAGATGGAATTTAAATTATCGGTCCCTTGCATTAAAAACAGGGTGGCTTTGTTACATTAACTAATTTAATTAGCAGACACTTTTATACAAAGTAATGTAGAATTGAGAAAGCAGGGTCAGCCAGTGCCTGGAGAGACTGGGGTTAAGGGAGTTTCCCAAAGGCCCAGTGGTTGTCAACCACGGGATCACTGCGTAGCAAGGTTGAATATTCCTATTTCCCTCCACAGTCCAGAGACATGCAGTTAGGTTAACTGGTATTTCTAAATTGTCTGTAGTGGCTGTAAGTTAGTGACTGAGTGAGTGTGTGTGTGTGTGCTGCAATGGACTGGCCTCCCATCCAGGTTGTACCTCTATCTCCAGCTCCCCCTCAACCATGTATAGCACTGGTATTAAGGCCTTATTTGACAGGTTTGTTGACTTTTCTAACCCCCCCCCCCCCACAGACACACACAGACACCCCCATACCAAATGATATTTCAGATATGCGTTGTCATATTTTACGTTTTAGCTGCTGCCTTGCCATTACATTTTCTTTTAACTCCACTAGCAGCTGGAAATTTCTCCATGGTTTCTCCATGTAAGCATTAACTGAGCAGTATACTTTCGTTGCATCGCTAATCATAACAGTTTGATGTATTTTTGAATATATCTGCTCCCCACCACACACACAGTTCTGTTTTTTTCCCCTCACCCGTGCTCCTCCCTGCAATTCCTTTGTGCCCTAAAAGAAGGGCACACCCCACTTTTTGAATACATCTGATGTATTGGATAACCATGTGGAAAACAGATGGACGGATAAAATAGAATGATAAAGTTGCAGTTTTATGGATCGTTCCATGCTCTTCAAAGCAAGTGATGGAAGGTTTTACCTGCAAATATCTGAATTGAAGAAGAACAGAGGCTTTTTCTTGTCTAGGAAAGGTGCAAATGACGAAGCATCTGTTAAAAATGAAGAAAATCACAGTGAGTCTTCTGTTTTTAAGGGAGCTGCATTGAGGAATACTGCTGAAACAAGCTTCTGTAATTCTGCCTCCAACCACAGGGGGAGCAGTTGTGTTTTTTCCAAGTCTGTGCTCCTTCGATGTTGGGGTATAAAAGAGAGTAGACAAGTAGCAAAAATTGGGTTACTCAGTCCACAATAGTGATGATTAGATGCAGACTGTTGCATATACAGTCTCATTTGTTTGAAAGTGATGCCTAGAAGAGTTCTATTCAATTCAGCTTGACTGGCTGAGACTTTCAGTTTGCATCCTCCTTCCAGCCTGCTGAAGTACTGGCATACTGACTGGTGAGGTCATCCCCCATTCTAGGGCTTTCTACACTGCCCTGGGTTCATTTGGTGGGTTTATTATCATTGTGTTATTACCGCTTTCTGCATTGATTGTTACATTTGGGACTGAGTTTGATACTATGTGGACTTGCTGCGGGCTGTAATGGTGTTACTGTGTATCGTTCTGTCTTTTCTATAATGGATTTTTTCATATGGCTTTTATTGTTTTTGCATATGTGAATGTTAATGCAATCATGCCCTTTGAGTTCTACAGTGTATGGTCTGTAACGTTTCTTCAAATTTCTCCTTTTGCCTGTTAGCGGCTAGCACACAAGCCACAAATCCCCCCACGTTTTTTTTTTCTCTAGCTGAACCCAGGCCAGGCATACTTTGCCATGGCAAGTGCAAAAAGAACACAGGAGTGCAGAAGGCCTTGCTTCTGATCGCTTTGTCTTAATCATGTCAGAGTCAAAATAGAGCAGAAGATGGTCCCAGGACTGATTCCCATTAACTCACAGGGTGACATCTCAGTGACACACAGAGTCCCCAGAACTGAACCCAAAGAGCAGATTCAGCTACAAACCCCCTGTTTTTCTAACTCAATTCGCATTCATGACCTCAACAGAAATCCATAAATGCTCCAAACTCGGACTTTCATTGAGTCTTTGTTAAAATACTGTTCAGTTCCTCAGGAGACTAGAGATATTTTTCAGCGTGTATATGCCGCCTGATACTCATAGTGGAGGACGCAGGTTCCACGAACCACGCACATGATGAACTTTGATCACTTCAGCTCCCAGCCCTTGTTCAGCAGCTGTATGAAATGTCGGTTACCTGCAGCCACACCAGACTAACCTGTTCCATTGATCATGTCGCAGTATTTGTCCTTCCAGTAACGCAGTTTCCTGAAAATACAGAATGAGCATCAGTAGAAGGTCTGGCATGGATGGATGTATGGATGGGTCATTCATATAAAGATGCAGTAGGTGTTTAAGCTTGCTGAGAGTGTTGTTCTTCATCCACCTTGTGACCAAGCAAAAGGTAGCCCACTGTGAATACTACAGCATGCATTGATAACACATAAGAAGTCGCATAAGGTGAAAAGTCAGGACCACTCACTGTTCTCCCTTCCACCTGTCAATAAGCCCAACCTTAGAGATGTCCTCCTTCCCAGTGTAAACATTGTAGTACCCGTCGAATGTGCCATTGTACTGTAAGAAGAAAACCAAGATAAATAAGAGGGGGTTGTTTCCTGCAGAGTGCCTGTAATTGCTATGTAACAAGCTGTAAACCTTCATCAAAACCCCATGCAGTTCTTGTAACAAATGTAGCTTCATGCATAACAGAGATGTGTGAATGAGAGGCTCACTGACTATTGTGCTGTACTTACTGGGTAAAACACACCGACTTTCCTGTTCACTATCACGTCATCATATCCCCACAGGATCTCTTTAACACTCCTATTCTGGAAGAGTGAGGCATTGTTTTTGTTGATCAGATTATTCAGGATTGGGTGAAGAATTTTGGGGAACAGAGCGCAAGCGGCCTGGAATAACAGAAAAAAAAGTGTGATTAGTTTATAACAATTGCATATACATATGGTCAGCTGACACTTTTATCCAAAATGACTTACAGTAGAGGGAGGGGTTACAGTCTACGTGTGCTCCCTGGTGTTATATATTATATAACACACCATAGAGCAACATTTTTATTCATTAAACACTTTTGTCCAAAGGTGAGGAAAGCTTGGGGTCAAGGAGTGCAGGCTTAGTCAGCAGCCAACACCTCTGAAGCGATGGGGTTAACGGGTTTGCTGAAGCTACTAATGATAATAAGATTCATTTGTTTGTCGCAGGATTTGAACCTATTACCTTCTACACACGGGCACAGATCCCTCACCCTCCCGGCCACGCATCACCCCCATGTTAAGCAATAACATGTTACACATACGCCATGCACCTAATGTCATATGTATGTTTTCATGGGGGGCATGTGACCGTATAAGCCTTTCTGTCTAAGTCTGACATAATATATAATGAATATATTATGAAGCAGTCTACATTTTATCAGCGTTATCAACATTGTAGGGCTATGAAATACCCCACTTCATAAAAAGTATATGATCTTTCAGCCTTGAGTAGAAAATAAAATTGGATAAACATCTATAGCATGATCCTTTTGCACAATTCTTTGTGTGATAAAATGAAATGGAGAAAGTTATTAGAGGATGAGGCTGGGTGAACTAAAAGCTTCAGGTGAGCTGAGAGCATTTAGACTGGAGCAACATGCCATAACCTTAATGGTCTTGCAGCAGTAAGGCAGAGAGTGTCAAATCTAATGCATAGATCCAGTGCTGGACAGAGAGGTGAGTCTAAGGTAGAGCTGCAGTGAATTACAACCTGATGCATCTAAATTAAAGATGCAGTGAGGCACAGAGAGGTGAATCTAAAGTACAGCTGCAGCGAAGTACAGGGAGATGAGTCTAAGTTGCCATGAAGCACAGATAGGTGACTAATGTAAAGCTGCAGTGAAACACAGAGAGGTGAGACTAAGGTAAAGCTACAGTGAAGCACAGAACGGTGAGTTTAAGGTAAAGCTGCAGTGAAGCACAGAACAGTGCGTCTAAGGTAAAGCTGCAATGAAGCACAGAGAGGTGAGTCTAAAGTAAAACTGCAGTGCAGCCCAGAGTGGTGAGTCAAAGAAAAAACTGCAGTGAAGCACAGAATGGCGAGTCTAAGGTAAAACTGCAGTGAAGCACACATAGGTGAGTCTAAGGTAAGACTAGCAAAGCACAGGGAGGTGAGTGTAAGGTAAAGCTGCAGTGAAAAACTGAGAGGTGAGAAATGTGTGTACATAGAGGTGACGGTTAACTTGTACATACAGTATAGCATAGAAAAATTACATTAAATAATAAACCTGGTTACTGAGTTTATCTTCCATGGACTTACCACTACACCCAGGTTCAGAGCTGTGATTCTGTCTTCCTCCTCCCCTATTGACATTGAAGGCTCAAATATGGCTCCAGCTGGGAGTAGGAAGGCAATGGTGCCGTTGCTGTGTTCTGTGATGTTCTCTTTGGCCAGGTACCGGGTTCTGGACAAAACAGTTAATACAGGAAGAACATGTCAGAATCGTCTGGGTCTGATAGTTTGCTCTCCACTCTGAGGAGACAGCAAGCGTTTCTTACTTCCCAAAAGAGGTATGTGTAGCCTGTCAAAGGCCATTTGAGATTAGGAACATGATAAACGTTATTATGAAGCCATACATTTTGGGACTATCCTAAATAAAAACAGTATATACACATGAACGTCTTGCATTTTTTTTTACTGCTAATCTTATGGATATAAGGATAAAACTGAGGATCTTCTCGTAATATCCAAATCTACTGTTCCCAAATTAGATTATCTTTCTCTGACAGTTGATGGCTCTGTAGTATCTCTGTCCCCTCAGGTATAGAGTTTGGGTGTCATTCTTGACTGTACCTTATCTTTCAAGATGACATATTCATGATATTACTCGGTCTGCGTGTTTTCACCTCTGTAATATTAATCTTTTACATTCATCTCTCACACCGTCCAGTACGGCCGTCCTTGTACATGCATTGGTCACATTCCGTATTGAATACTGTAATTCCATCCTGTCTGGACTCCCATGTATAGTAGCATCCCATGTATGAAATCAACAGGGAAAAACAACGGAGGCAGCATGTACCAGTAATAAAAAGACGCATCGTCTGCAGAAATCCACGAACCAACGAAAAATCCGTGATATATATTTAGATATGCTTGCATATAAAATCCGCGA